>CM064529.1:45127763-45516864 GCA_032716605.1 Paralithodes platypus
TATGTAAGGTATAGTTAGAGTTGGGAAGGTGGTTTCTCTCCCCTTCACTATGTAAGGTATAGTTTAGATGTTGGGAAGGTGGTTTCTCTCCCATTCACTATGTAAGGTATAGTTTAGATGTTAGGAAGGTGGTTTCTCTCCCCTTTACTATATTAGGTATAGATTAGATTTTGGGAAGGTGGTTTCTCTCCCCTTCACTATGTAAGGTATAGTTTATATGTTGGGAAGGTGGTTTCTCTCCCCTTCACTATGTAAGGTATAGTTTTGATGTTGGGAAGGTGGTTTCTCTCCCCTTCTCTATGTAAGGTATATTTTTGATGTTGGGAAGGTGGTTTCTCTCCCCTTCACTATGTAAGGTATATTTTTGATGTTGGGAAGGTGGTTTCTCTCCCCTTCAATATGTAAGGTATAGGTTTGATGTTGGGAAAGTGGTTTCTCTCCCCTTCACTATGTAAGGTATAGTTAAGATTTTGGGAAGGTGGTTTCTTTCCCCTTCACATATGTAGGGTATAGTTTAGATGTTGGGAAGGTAGTTTCTCTCTTCTTCACTATATAAGGTATAGCTTTGATGTTGGGAAGGTAGTTTCTCTCCCATTCACTATGTAAGGTATAATTGTGATGTTGGGAAGGTGGTTTCTTACCCCTTCACTATGTAGGGTATAGTTTAGATGTTGGGAAGGTGGTTTCTCTCCCCTCCACTATGTAAGGTATAGTTTTGATGTTGGGAAGGTGGTTTCTCTCCCCTCCACTATGTAAGGTATAGTTTGCGTTGGGAAGGTGGTTTCTCTCCCCTTCACTATGTAAGGTATAGTTTTGATGTTGGGAAGGTGGTTTCTCTCCTCTTTACTATGTAAGGTATAGTTTTGATGTTGGGAAGGTGGTTTCTCTCCCCTTCACTATGTAAGGTATAGTTTTGATGTTGGGAAGGTAGTTTCTCTCCCCTTCACTATGTAAGGTATAGTATTGATGTTGGGAAGGTGGCTTCTCTCCCCTTTACTATGCAATGTATAGTTTTGATGTTGGGAAGGTGGTTTAAATGACGGGTCTCGATACCAGCCCAACCGAGAATAGTTGCAGAATAGCCAGTCTGCAACTAACAGAACCGAGGAAGACTGGAGAACGAAAGCAGAAAAGAAGAAAAATGGAAGAGCCACCCTAGTTTTCCCATGCTCTGATACCTGGACAAATACAAGAGCGACCCCTGCTTCCCCGTTTTCTACGACAACAGCCACCAGCCTCGAGAATGCGAAATTCTCACCACCAATCAACGGACTGCCCCTGCCCCCCTCCCTCGCAGCAGCCAACCACAGCACAGCATTTCCTCAGCCCCCGGATCTTGCTTATTATAAAGATATGTTTATGCAAATAAAACATCAACGGCCCGAAGTCTACAGACACAAATGGATGTAAACAGGACACCTGATGATGGATCGGGAGATATAATAAACATCTACCAAGAACAACTATTAGGCGAGCTATAACAATGTTTGTCTAGGAGTTTAGCTCATGGACGTTTCCGTACACATCCCATTTCGCCATTATTAGACTAAATAACTAGCATTTAAGTATTTAATAAACTACCTAGTATATATGTACCAATGTAAACAGCCACTATGTATACCTACGATAAGCAATTACCTCACAACTTCATCACAACCATTTCCCCATATCCCTCTGAGTTTGAAACCCTGTAAACGAGAGTCAAGGAAAAAGCCGCACATTATCTCAAATAAATTGTGGAGAAGTATGCAAATCTCACTGCGGTAATACCCTAAACCTGAATAAGGAGCAGAGTAGCGAATCACAGTTGTGGCTTGTACTAGCCTGCACCTACCCTGCCCGGAGAGTGTGCTCGTCTGGAGTGCACCCTGAAGTCCTGCTTGAGTGATGCCCCCACACTCCTGAAACCTGGAATCCTGAAGTCCTGCTCGAATAGCGCCCTCTACCCCTGACGTGTTGCTCCAAGAACCACGATCCACGTCGGCCAGACTCCTACTCGCTCTACCCTCCATCCTTACCCTAAGTGTCCCTGTATATCATATTATTGTGTTATTGTTGTCGAGATATAGGTTAAAATATGTGAATCGTGTTGTGCTAATTAATAAGGGGAGGCTGAACCTTTGACCCCCAAGTCAGCCTGAATAAGAGATTGTGTTTCTGGCATTATACCATCTTATTACCAATGGAAATACTAAGACTCGCTGAAAAAATTAGCTCTCTATGTGCGTGCGCGCGCGAGCGCAATATTTCATTGCACTATTTTTAAAATCATCTAGTCACTCAAAATTGTTCCAATTTCTCGCAATTTTTGCATGGCGTATCCTACAAGCATCCCCTACAACGTAGCATTTTTGTTTACCCATATTGAATAATAGAAGGTGCTGAAGGTGCTGAGAGGAGGGTGGAATGGTGAGGAGGGTGGAGAGGTTGCAGGAGGAGGAAGTCAGGGAGGAGTACAGGAGAGCAGTGGAAAGACGACTAGGTGGGTTCGACCTGGAAGTTATGGAGGAAGTGGAGGAGATGAGCAAGGGGTTTAAGGATGAGATCTGTGCAGCATGTGAGGAGGTGTGTGGAGTGAGGAGAAGAGGGAGGGGAGTGAAAGGTACAGCATGGTGGACAGAAGAGGTAAGAATAGCTGTGGAAGAAAAGAAGAAAGCATATAGAGAGTGGTTGGGTAGTAGAGGGAATGAAGATTCCGAGAGACAGAAACGAGCGAGGTCCGTGGAGAGTAAGAGGGTGGTGAAGAGAGTAGTGAAGGAAAGTAAGAGAAGAGTAGATGAGGAATTTGGAAGGAATCTGAGTGTAAAATGGAGGGAGAGTAAGAAACTGTTCTGGAAAGAAGTCAAGAAAGTTAGGGAAGGTAGCAAGGGAAGGTAGCAAGGGTGTGAAAGATAAGAATGGGATAATGCTAGCGGAGAAGCAAGAGAGAGTCGAAAGATGGAGGGAGTACTTCAGTGAGTTGCTAAATGAAAGGAATGAAGAGCCAGCAAACATAGCTGGATATGGTATGGGAGGGAGAAGAAGAGAAGTAGTGGAGGAGGAGGTGGGGATCAGGAGGTCAGAAGTGTGGGAAGCCATGAAAAGAGTGATGTTGGGGAAAGCACCAGGAACAGATGGAGTGTGTGGGGAAATGTTGAGGTATGGTGGTGAGATAGTGATAGAATGGGTATGGAAAATGTGCAAAACTAGCATGGGAGAAGGGGAGTGCACCCGATGACTGGAAGACTGGCATAATAGTCCCCCTATATAAGGGCAAAGGGGAAAGAGGAGTGTGTGGTAACCACCGAGGAATATGTCTTCTAAGCGTCGTAGGGAAGGTATACAGTAGGGTAGTGATTGAGAGAGTGAGAGTGAGAACGGAGAAATGGATAGGCGACGAGCAGGGAGGTTTTAGGAAGGGAAGAGGATGTGTAGATCAGATTTTTACCCTGAATTGTGTTGTGGAGAAGTATCTGGAGAAGAAACAAAAGGTGTATGTTGCCTTTATGGACTTGGAGAAGGCCTATGACAGAGGGGATAGAGAAGGTTTGTGGAAAGTACTTAGAATATACGGAGTAGAGGGCAAGTTGCTGAAAGCAGTGAAGAGCATGTATGAGGGTGCAAAGGCGGCAGTACGTGTGGAGAGTGAGCAGAGCGAGTTCTTTGACCTGAATGTTGGTTTGAAACAGGGGTGTGTGATGTCCCCGTGGTTGTTTACTGTATATATGGATGGAGTTATGAAAGAAATACTATCAAGAGCAGTGGATGTTGGTGTATCGCTGAAAAGGGAGGGAATTGAGTGGAAGCTACCTATACTGCTGTTTGCGGATGATACAGTTCTGATGAGTGATAATGAATGGGCGTTGCAGGGTCTGGTAAATGAGTTTGGAACAGTGTGCGAAAAACGGAATTTGAAGGTAAATACGGGGAAGAGCAAGGTTATGGTCTTCGAAAGGGGTGAAGTCACAGAGTGTGAGGTGAAGCTGAACGGTCAGGCTATGGAGATCGTCAACTCTTTTAAGTATCTGGGCAGTGTGTTGAGTAAAGATGGGACTATGGATGAAGAGGTGCGGGAGAGGGTACAACAGGGGACGAGGGTTGTAGGAACGCTAAAAGCAGTAACAAGAAATAGGGTGGTCAGTATGGAAGTGAAGAAGTCCTTGCATGACAGTGTGGTAATCCCGACACTGACTTACGGAAGCGAAGCATGGACGTTGGTTGAGAGACTCAGACCAAGAGTGAGAGCAGTGGAAATGAATTACTTAAGGAGTGCGTGCGGAGTTACATGGAGGGATAGACAGACTAATGAGGAAGTAAGAAGGAGGTGTGGTGTGGAGGTAGATGTGCTGGAAAGTGTGAAAAGGAACAACTTGAGATGGTTCGGCCATATGGAACGTATGGAAAGCGAGAGAATGACTAAGAGGGTGTACGAGAGCGAGGTGGAGGGACAGAGGGGGGAGAGGTAGACCGAATATGAGGTGGAAGGATGGAGTGAGGAACTACATGAACGAAGGCGGTGCTGGTTGGGGGGAGGGGCGTCGACTGACTGGGGACAGAGGTGCATGGGGGCGGTTCGTTCGTGGCCACCCCTTCGGGGATCACGGCGTCAGGCAATAGATAGATAGATAGATAGCTGAAAAAATTATATATAATTATTTTTGGGGTACAGCTGATTTTGACACCAAAATGGTCCAAACTCAGATTTGTTCGGCATAACGGCCATTATCTAAGCGTACAGGCATTCCTATATACCCCTATGTATAGTGTTTAGAAGGGGAATTAATTTGAGCAATACAAACAAATATAGATGCACTCGTAAGTGCCAATAAATGATCGCTGGCCACTGAAAGTCTTAGATTTTCAGCCAACTAAATCCAATTTGGGGGAGATAGATCAGCTAGGCCTCCTTAGAAAACACTTTCTAGGACGCAGCGCTCATAGAGGATGGAGTTTTATGACAAACTAAACTAAAATTTTGTCAGGCCCAAGCATGAGTAAATAATTCACACCAATTTTTACCAAAATCCATGATATTGGGGCCCCCCCCAGAGGGGTGCTAGGGATGTCATATGGGTGTTTATGCCCTCATATGATAATTTCAATTGCTTACAGACAAAAGACACAAACATTTTATTTTGGTGGCTAAAAGCAAAAACAAATTTATGGATGCGATATGTTGTTTTGCTCCCTCCTATGCTATTCTCCTATGTTGAAAGAAGCATTTTAGAACAAGAACAACAAAATTTGTAATTTTGATTTCTGGGCTCAGCTGAGGTTCAGCCTCCCATATTAAAATTTAAGTCTGAGATCTGTGCCCAAGATCTTTAATTGTGTATAGTGTTAATCCATATGAATTCTTATATAAATACTTAGTTAAGGTCTGTGTTCAAGACCTAGTGTTCATAATTAATTTATCTTCTCTAGAACGTCCTACGTATACGTTATATACATTTGTGTTAATTAATTCACATTGCCACACACTCACAGATTTTCCTAATATATGTATTCTGTTATGTATTTTGCAAGTTGAGATCGAAGTGTATTTCGTGTATAATTCCCCTTCTTAATTCATCACTGATTACCTAGAACCTATGCCCATTTTCATAATTAATTTACCTCAGTATCCTCGTTGAGAAGTAATGTTATTTTATCAACACCTTTACTTCCCGGGCTCCCCCAATTTTTACTTTCTTGTTTACCCCCCTTGTAATTATTTTATGAATTAGTATTTACGTTCATTTGATTACTGATGTAAGTAATTCTGATTTTTCGTTCTTAGGAATTCGAGCATTGCATAGTTTCTGTTACTTAATTGTTCATCATATTCTATACACCCCGTGTTACGGTGTATATTCTTTTAAGACTCTGTTAACTCGTTCAGACATCTTGGTTATGCTATCTTGAGTATTTGCTTAGCACAACTTCGTCGTGTGCAGTATCTCTTATTAACGTCGTATTAATTATTAATTATACTTCCATTCTATGATAGTTTCCAGAGCATTCATTCTCTAAGTTTTAGTCAATTATAATCTGTTCTTAAATACAATTAATAGATATTCTTCTATAATCTATTCATAATTGTATCCTAATTTTACATCTGAGTTCCTCGACGCAATTCGTTATAATTACATGCGATCGTTTGAAGTGAATATAAGATTCCCATCATAAATTACATAATCTGAGTTTCCTTGTGAATAATTAGTACAAATAATTAATTACTATTCTGCCACCAATGTCATAATATTATCATTGAAACTGAGTTCATAGTTGCACTAATTCAAAACTAAATTTCCACCCCCGCAGTACAAATATATGACCTGACCCCCCTAGCTAATAAGAATGTCACTTTAGTATATGCGACTACCTTGCTAGCTCGCCACTACCGACCGTGTGACTCACCACTATCTGAGTGCTTATTTACCCTCTCAATTCTCCCAGTCTTTATTGTTTGAGTATGTGTTCTAGTGCTTTCACTGCTGATTTATTCACGAAAGACACTCGACTCACATCATTATTATTGTTAAGGTTTGATTCAATAAGTCACGTGTATTATTTAGTTGCATATTATTCACCTTGTTTATAACCACAGTTGAAGAGCAATTGCTCCCCATTCATGATCTACTATTTATATGCCTTGTGATCCTTACCTGATAGTTCTCATAATTATCCAGGTGAAGCTGCATTCTGAATTTCAGGTATATATCTCTTTGAATAAATATGTGCATAATTGTTATGTGTGTTGTTATTGAGTTCTGTAGTACCTAATTGAATACCTATTTGTGAGTTTAAGAACGTGTTAGATTTGACCCTGTTGAGTTATTTACCGTCTATAAGTCCAGATCTGGATTTTAGTAAAGACTATATCACGAGCTGTAAATATTATAGCCCAGCATAACAGTGGGGTCTCTCACCTTCACTATGTAAGGTATAATTTTGATGTTGGGAAGGTGGTGTCTCTCCCCTTCACTATGTAAGGTATAGTTTTGATGTTGGGAAGGTAGTTTCCCTCCCCTTCACTATGTAAGGTATAGTTTAGATGTTGGGAAGGTGGTTTCTCTCCCCTTCACTATGAAGGGTATAGTTTAGATGTTGGGAAGGTGGTTTCTTTCCCCTTCACTATAAAAGGTATAGTTTTGATGTTGGGAAGGTGGTTTCTCTCCCCTTCACTATGTTAGGTATAGTTTAGATGTTGGGAAGGTGGTTTCTCTCCCCTTACTATGTAAGGCATAGTTTAGATGTTGGGAAGGTGGTTTCTCTCCCCTTCACTATGTAAGGTATTGTTTTGATGTTGGGAAGGTGGTTTCTCTCCCCTTCACTATGTAAGGTATAGTTTAGATGTTGGGAAGGTGGGTTCTCTCCCCTTCACTATGTAGGGTATAGTTTAGATGTTGGGAAGGTGGTTTCTCTCCTTTTCACTATGTAAGGTATATTTTTGATGTTGGGAAAGTTGTTTCTCTCCCCTTCACCATGTAAACTATAGTTTTGATGTTGGGAAGGTGGTTTTTCTCCCCTTCACTATGTAAGGTATAGTTTTGATGTTGGGAAGGTGGTTTCTCTCCCCTTCACTATGTAAGGTATAGTTTTGATGTTGGGAAGGTGGTTTCTCTCCCCTTCACTATGTAAGGCATAGTGTTGATGTTGAGGAGGTGGTTTCTCTCCCCTTCACTATTGGAGGTAAAGTGTTGATGTTGGGAAGGTGGTTTCTCTCCCCTTCACTATGTAAGGTATAGTTTTGATGTTGGGAAGGTGGTTTCTCTCCCGTTCACTATGTAAGGCATAGTGTTGATGTTGAGGAGGTGGTTTCTCTCCCCTTCACTATTGGAGGTAAAGTGTTGATGTTGGGAAGGTGGTTTCTCTCCCCTTCACTATGTAAGGTATAGTTTTGATGTTGGGAAGGTTGTGTCTCTCCCCTTCACTATGTAAGGTATAGTTTTGACATTGGGAAGGTGGTATCTCTCCCATTCACTATGAAAGGTATAGTGTTGATGTTGGGAAGGTGGTTTCTCTCCCCTTCACTATGTAAGGTATAGTTTTGATGTTGGGAAGGTTGTGTCTCTCCCCTTCACTATGTAAGGTATAGTTTTGACATTGGGAAGGTGGTATCTCTCCCATTCACTATGAAAGGTATAGTTTTGATGTTTGGAAGGTGGTTTCTCTCCCCTTCACTATGTATGGTTTAGCTTTGATGTTGGGAAGGTGGTTTCTCTCCCATTCACTGTCTAAGGCAGTGGTTCTTAACCTTTTTAGCACCGCGCCTCCCTTTTGTCAGGACTGCATTCATGATGCCCCCCCCCCCCCTCCCCCACGCCTCCGATGCCTAGAAAACTATTTTTGTTTATCCATTCCATATAGATGCTTAAGACGCAAGATACTGTACAAATGGCGAACAAATAACCAATCTACATGCGAGGATTACAACTGATTAATGGTTTTATATCAACACTACATGTGGTTGCTCGGAATGACGGTTGTGAGTTTTCCTATCAAAGTTTCTTATTTATATAATTATATCTTTGCGATTACCCTGTATGCATTTGAATGGCCAGGCCCTATTTTGAACTTTGATTACCCAATGCCCCCCCTAGCATTGCCAAACGCCCCCCTAGGGGGGCGCGCCCCCCAAGTTAAGAAAAGCTGATCTAAGGTATAGTTTTTTATGTTGAGAAGGTGGTTTCTTTCCCCTTCACTATGTATGGTATAGTTTGGATGTTGGGAAGGTGGTTTCTCTCCCCTCCACTATGTAGGGCATAGTTTTGAAGTTGGGAAGGTGGTTTATCTCCCCTTCTCTATGTAAGGTACCATTTTGATGTTGGGAAAGTTGTTTCCCTCCCCTTCACTATGTAAGGTATAGTTTTGTTGTTGAGAAGGTGATGTATCTCCCTTTCACTATGTAAGGTATAGTTTTGATGTTGGGAAGGTGGTTTCTCTCCCCTTCACTATGTAAAGTATAGTTTTGATGTTGGGAAGGTGGTTTCTCTCCCCTTCACTATGTAAGATATACCGGTAGTTTAGATGTTGGGAAGGAGGTTTCTCTCCTCTTCACTATGTTAGGTATAGTTTTGATGTTGGGAAGGTGGTTTCTCTCCCCTTCACTATGTTAGGTATAGTTTTGATGTTGGGAAGGTGGTTTCTCTCCCCTTCAGTATGTTAGGTATAGTTTTGATGTTGGAAAGGTGGTTTCTCTCCCCTTCACTATGTTCGGTATAGTTTAGATGTTGGGAATGTGGTTTCTCTCCCCTTCACTATGTAAGGTATAGTTTTGATGTTGGGAATGTGGTTTCTCTCCCCTTCACTATGTAGGGTATAGTTTTGATGTTGGGAAGGTGGTTTCTCTCCCCTTCACTATGTAAAGTATAGTTTTGATGTTGGGAAGGTGGTTTCTCTCCCCTTCACTATGTAAGATATACCGGTAGTTTAGATGTTGGGAAGGTGGTTTCTCTCCCCTTCACTATGTTAGGTATAGTTTTGATGTTGGGAAGGTGGTTTCTCTCCCCTTCACTATGTAAGGTATAGTTTTGATGTTGGGAAGGTGGTTTCTATCCCCTTCACTATGTAAGGTATAGTTTAGATGTTGGAAAGGTGGTTTCTCTCCCCTTCACTATGTACGGTATAGTTTTAATGTTGGGAAGGTGGATTCTCTCCCCTTCACTATGTTAGGTATAGTTTAGATGTTGGGAAGGTGGTTTCTCTCCCCTTCACTATGTAAGGTATAGTTTTGATGTTGGGAAGGTGGTTTCTCTCCCATTCACTATGTAAGGTATAGTTTAGATGTTGGGAGGTGGTTTCTCTCCCCTTCACTATGTAAGGTATAGTTTTGATGTTGGGATGGTGGTTTCTCTCCCCTTCACTATGTAAGGTACAGTTTTGATGTTGGGAAGGTGGTTTCGCTCCCCTTCACTATGTAAGGTATAGTTTTTATGTTGGGAAGGTGGTTTCTCTCCCCTTCACTATGTAAGGTATAGTTTTGATGTTGGGAAGGTGGTTTCTCTCCCCTTCACTATATAAGGTATAGTTTTGATGGTGGGAAGGTGGTTTCTCTCCCCTTCACTATGTAAGGTATAGTTTGATGTTGGGAAGGTGGTTTCTCTCCCCTTCCCTATGTAAAGTAGGCTATAGTGTTGATGTTGGGAAGGTGGTTTCTCTCCCCTTCACTATAACCATTCCTTCGTGTTATTTGAGGAAGGAGAAAGTGAGCCTCTACTTAGTTCCTGTATTTTCTTTACTTAAAAGGAATGAACGAAGGTAAAAAACAATTCGATAACAAATAATTAATGTAAAAGAACATCATCGCTCATCGCTTGCACATTGGTTTACATTAGTGGTTTATTTTTCATTTAACTGTAAATTGAATCCCAAAGCAGCTGATTTTTCGATACTCCATGTAAACATTTGGAAGTACTACGTCTCTGTGTTACATAAATACCAAGTGTTCATAATTAACGACATATGTTGATACAAACTGTTCGTAAATCCCTGAGTAATCAAATTACCGTCAGCTGGAAATATACCGACTATAGTTCATTACGATAACATTTACACACACACACACACACACACACACACACACACACACACACCTCAAAATATCTCTTCCATTTTCCAACTTGAACATCTATATAATTTAAGTTTCAAGTTACCCCCCCCCCCCCCCCCCAAAAAAAATAAACTTACGAAGGGGCCCATTCCCCCCCTCCTTATACTATGGTCATACACACACACACACACACACACACACAAGAGGAAACTAGTAAAACTAAATTATAAATAAATAAACAAACTGCATAAAATCGTCGTATTTTAGCCAGAATAATAGTCAAAAGCCGTCATCGTGCTGAAGTGGTTAATTAAAATCGTCTAATAATAACCATAATTAATTGGCAAACTGAATTATAATCCTCAAGTGGTTAATCAATATATAGGAATCTTATAAATTCAAACCACCCCTTCGGGGATCACGGCGTCAGGCAATAGATAGATAGATACATTCAAACGTATACAGCACCATTGAATTAGAAAGTTGCTGAGATATTTATAATAATACTGCCAGTCCTAAGCCCATAAATATTTGGAGTAATGTACATATTTTCCAGTCTATGATTGTTGTTATCTTATCGATTGATATTTGTAATAACGCATGCACACAATATCTTATCCATTACATATATACAGACTATCACTAACACAAATATGCCAGTATATAATTATATCGATTCTTTTGTTAACGTATGCAAAATAATTCTTATTAATTTGATATATCGACTATTGCTCACCCAGAATAACATGTTTTGTACTGGCTATGTGCTATTAATTCTCTTCAAGCTAAATTTCGACGATTTTGTAAAGTTTAAGAACGCTCTATGGTAGTAAAGAGGGTTAAGTGACCTAGTTCGAAGCTTGTTAATTGCCAGATGCCCTTTTTAAACTTAATAAACCCGTCAAATAGTAGCCAGCATACAGTTAAAAAGACGGCACCGGTACTGAAAGGCATATGATTGACCCAAGTGGAGATCCTGTAGGAGAGCTCGGTCATCCTTCTGTTTTGCCACGATTTTGGGGCCGAAATCATCAAATAACTAGGCAATATTTTAGTTGTGATCACATACAGTAGCGGTCATTAACCCTTCATAACCATTACGTAATATGCATCATATTATGGTTACCTTTGGACGATTATCGTTAGTTTATAATATATATTTACGTCTCAAATGGGTAAACGCTATCTCAATAAACCCTCTTGGTAACATAGGTCCTTCTTAAACTGCATAAAACCCTATACTTTTATCCATAGACTGAGTGACAATAGAGGGTAATGACCCCCGTGACACCAAGACCTGCTACAGTAAAGGGTTAAAGCTACTGATCTCTGCCATAGAGTGTTAGGTCATTGGTCTAGGATTATACACACAACACTCACACACAAACAGAGAGAGAGAGAGAGAGATTTTTGTTTACAGTTACATAGATACACGGTTATACTAGAAGCCTGTTATACAATGATGTTTTCTTTATTTTGTATTATATAGTTTGTTTAAGTGGCATTAAAGTGACTTAGTAAATAACATATTCTTAATTACTCAGCTGTTAAAAGTTTTTGGAGCCAAATATGATGTTAATTCTGAAAAACTGTCTATAATATGATGCAGAGACATAGCAGTTTCATGTTGTCCACAGTAAGTATCGAAAAATCAACTACTAGGGGATTATACTTTCCGCCAGTTTAAACAACATCGAGTACCAATATATCAATCATTAAACGATTTTATGCAACAAATCCTCACTAAATGTCGCTAAAGTAAAGCTAGATTGAGATAAGAATCCCGGTAATCAGATAAGGGTATAGGTGTATAAGTGGATTCTGATAACCCCACAATTAACACTCCAACCCAACAGTGTTATCTTGGCGGGGCCTCAGTCGGGGTTCAGCGGTGTGAGAAACAGGGCGGAGTTTAGTGTGTTGTAGTTGACGTTACGTAACTGAGGAGGGAGGCTGTAATGATACCAACCACCAATATTCAAAAAGAGATAGTGTCACATTCGAGCTATTAAAAAAAAGAAAACAGTTGCCAAACTAAATATAATCGTTTCTTTCATCCATTTTAATAAGTGTATCGTTTTCAGTTTTCTTCACTGACCTAAGACTAAATACCCTGAATGAATTAAAACATCATTTGAAGAGAGGCATTTCATTGACAACGTTTTGCAAGTCGCTTCTTCAAGTCACGATCGTTAGTGACCTGTAGAAGCAATTTGTGAAACGTTTTCAACACAATGCTCCTCAAATGTTTTTTTACTAATTATGTCCGGTTCGGTGTTCAATTTATCACTAAGTATCTTAAGGCCATTTGACTCACTTCCCATCTTTGAATTGTCTGATGCCAAGACGTTTTCCAGTTAGCTATGTGACCCCCCCCCCCCCTCTTTCACAACACTTACACATACACACACACTATCACACCACCAACACTCCAATTGGTACACCTGATATGGTCTAAAGACATTACCGCACCTACATTGAAATTGGGACCAGTGCAATAAAAATACCTACAACCAAACCCGTCACAAACCCAAACAGCTACAGCCTTAAATAGCCTTGGCGTACAAGTTTTGTCACCATCTATTCGTTCTATAGTATTGAAACAATTTTTTACTGTGTGAGTTTCAGGATGTAGTGCTAACACATAGGGAACCAAACCAAACGAAATAATTGAACATATAATATTTGTTTATATAAATACCGCATGAGGAAGGTCATTTATTCGTAACACTGTACTCAAATGAATCGTAAACCTTGATCCCAAATAAGAAAGTGAAGACAATGAAGTGGTTGTGTTGCTTTATACCGCTCCGTGTGGCCTCTCTCATCATTGCTGCTGTGGTTCTGGTGAATATTAAAGAATGTTTTATAATAATTAGTTAGATAGCAATGTATTCATTTTCTTCGGTATTTGTATGGTGAAAATATTTGTTGTTTTGGTTTAATTACATCCGCTAACCAAGTCGGGGTAGGTTATGGATTTGCCTCCGTTTGTTTATACCGGGCATGTGTATTTGTTTGTAAGCAATATACCAAACACTTATGAAGATGTTCATGAAACTTGATGGACAGATACTAAATTTTCCAAGGAAGAAGTGATTCCATTTAGAAGGCGATCGGTAGAGCGAATACCTACGCCAGCGTAGGTGGAGGGATGCAATCTACCGAGTGCCCTTCTAGTTACATATATGAATATGTAATAACGATACGGGTAATAATGATAACATTGATAATTTGATTAAAATATGTTGTGAATATTAATTGATTTAATAGTAAAAAGTAGCATATGATGGTAAAGAGTAGATCACTAACCGTAATGGACCTATTGGTTACTCGTCCAATACCTACATAATAAACACTTAACAGTACATGGATAAAATAGTACATGTTGAGAGAGAGAGAGAACCTTGATTCGTTATCTTTGAACCAATGATAAACAGCGGAGTCATAGCCACCAACCTGCGTGTGTGTACAGTTGGCCACATAGGCTTGTACACACTCGATGATTTTTATATTTTGTTTGTAAGGAAGGAATATTAGTAGGATTTCATTAGAAGTGTATTTTCTAATGCAGTAGTTAAACCCTCCTGTACAGGTGCTGTCTTTTATATTTTCTTTTGGCTACTATTAAACGATTTTATTCAGTTTCAAAAGGGCTTTTAGTATTTAATAGGCTTCGAACTATCTCACTTAACCGTTTTACTACCACATTCCTTCTTAAACTGTAAAGAAAAGTCCTCTGAATATAACTAGAGTATAATTAACATGACGTCGCTAGTACAGATGGGGAAACAATAATATGACCAATTAAGGGAATATCAAATTTGTTAATATGCTGTATATATATTTATATTTTATGTTGCATATATATATTATTAGATTTGTTAATATGCTGTATATATATTTATATTTTATGTTGCATATATATATTATTAGATTTTACCCCGTAGACCTACATCAACCTTTAAAATAATACCCCCAAGAACCCCTTTCGATATAAAGTTGTGCATTTATTTGGTGGAAAAACGCACCGACCGAAAATCGGTTCCTCCTAAATTGCAGGTTCCCCTTTGCTCGCTTGGAAACAAATCGACACCTAAATAGCGCGAAAGGTCTTTAAATCGCAAAACTAATGGGATGACAGATTTTAAAATGGCCAAACCAATGGAACAAATGTCTTAAAATATCATACATAATAAGGCTAAACATGAGGGATAAAGGGGTGTACACAAAATCCATATACAAATATTACCAATTAACGGTGTAATAGCGAATTATTCTTGTATGTCAAACATTCCTTCCATTCATGAAAACACGGAGTGGATACAAATTCATATACAGTATATAATTATATATACAGTATATATATATATATCGATATATTTATATATATATATATATATATATATATATATATATATATATATATATATATATATATATATATATATATATATATATATATAGGATTATTTACCCATTCAATACCGGTGACGCCCAGTTTATGACATTTTGACAACTATCACACGATTCTATTCAGTTTAGGTAGGACTTCTACCTATTAAATGGCTGCAGGTTGTATCAATTAATCCTTATAACTACCATATATTCTTCCCAAGCTGCTTAAAATTGTCTACATATAGCAGACATACAGATTATAGGACTTGGAAGGATTAACATGTCTTATTCTCATCATCACTTTTTCAGACAGTGGGCATCGTTGGAGTTGAGTACGGAATCATAGAGGTCTGGGCAGGTGAGACACTTGTAGGAGAAGAACCAGTGAATATTTTGTAGAATGGACAGTATGGCAGGAAGTGGAAAAGATCCAAAATGTGTACACAGTATGAGAGTGTCGGACAGAAGGTAAACAAAAAGTAGAAATAATAAGTTTTAGTCAGAAGCCAGTAGTTATTTTATAGTTCCATTCCTACTTGCAAAGTACCAACAAGAACATTTTAACAACTGCAAAAACAACAACAGCTACAAAATCTACAATAACAACAATGAAAATGCCGGAATTAGTGCTTTGTTGTCAATTAATTGCACTGGTATACTTGAATGCCATAGTCTCTAGCCAACTCACATATCTTTGTGGACCTCACATATCTTTGTGGACCTCACATATCTTTGTGGACCTCACATATCTTTGTGGACCTCACATATCTTTGTGGACCTCACATATCTTTGTGGACCTCACATATCTTTGTGGACCTCACATATCTTTGTGGACCTCACATATCTTTGTGGAACTCACATATCTTTGTGGACCTCACATATCTTAATGTTCAACTACACATATCTCTGTGGACTACAACATTGAGGGCCTGTTATCAATTTGTGACCTCACATATCTTTGTGGACCCTCACATATTTAATTATGGGTCAACTTGTATGAAAAATTGATATGCAAATCTGTGCACTGTATGTATCTATGTATCTATGAATGTATGTACAGTATATATGTACGTTGGCCACATGCATTTGTATCCACTCCAAGATTTTATGTATGGGAAAAGCAAGTTCTATCCAAAGTGTATTGGTCATATTATTTTATTGCATAAAAATACATAATTTAATCAGACTTAATATATTTCCATTCAGAAATCGGAGTGTACTTTGGGAATATTGTAGTGTGTGTGTGTGTGTGTGTGTGTGTGTGGGGGTGTGTGTTATTAATAGCTTTCGAAAATACAGGAAATATGTGGGGAGCTTTAAAAGCATTAACATGTGTTAACAACCAGCTAACTATCAAATGGCTAAGCTAGTATGCTATAAGTAAGTTATTCAAATATGAAAACATAATATCAGAGATAGATAGCTAAATATAACTTGTCAATTTCAATATCAATGTCCACATAGAACAAACGAAACATGAACAGCAAAGGCCAAGTTTGGAAGGGATATGATCTCATAGCATTTTTTTTTTTTTTTTTTTGTCTATGTGAATGAGGGAGACAAAAGGCAGAACAGCCTGTAACGAATGCCTCTCCAAGAGTTGACAGAGTGACAGGGCCGTAATCAAGGGACGTTCTAGCCAAAATGCCTAGACACACAGAGTTTGAAGCAATTTAAGTTATAGGGTGAAGGAAAGATTGCTTCTGGAAGAGAGTTCCCGAGTTCAGCTGTTGAATAGAAGACAGATATATTTGTAGCAATAAATGTAAGATTCTGCTCAGTATGTTCTTAGGCATCTGATCCAAAAAGTTATGTTAAACTGAGCATGACCAGGCTAGGTTAGGTTAAATTATGATAGTTTAAGTTGCACTTAGTTACAGTAATAACAAGGAGTTGAATGTATTGGGGTATTTCATTTAATATGTACTCTACAATGCGGCTATCGCTTAAGAATTATTGTCACCACCACCACACATTACCTAACCCTTTATCTCCCAACAGGTGAACCAATAGGCTGGGTGGCCATAGGGGTGAATATTATCAGTATTATACGAGGACTGATGCTCTGCTATGCTGTTGATACGGTGAGATCACATTGCTCTAACTTTTAGTTTCGTAATATAATATCGAACTCTCTCCAGAAATAGGCTGTCTATAAACCAGTAATAATTATAATAATAATTGGCTACGATGAAGTCAGATCTTATACAAGATGGCGTGCAATTGGTTAGACGTTCATAGGGGTTCTCAAACCGACGCCACGACTCTGCTTCACCACTCAGTCAAACTCACTCGCACGTGCAATGCTAATACATTACAAATAAGAAAGGGTATATAGATGGCTTGCTAGTGTGCTTTGTTGTGAAGTACTGAAATTATATGAAGCACCAATTCTAAGGCATTTATGTCTTCCCTTGAAACACAACGGTATTTCAAACCTGGGAATATGTAAGGCAATATCTTCTACGCTGTGGATACGGTGAGTAGATAAGGTAATAGGGTACACTAAAAGTAAAACGAAGGGTTGGGAGTTACTTCTGATGACAATCAAATGCTTTATATTTAGTTCAGTTTTAAATTAACTGTTGTTTTACTTACTGAACATATTTCAATAACATCTATAAATATTGTTATCATTGAGAGCCTAACTTAAAATTATTACTTTATTGCGAAGACATCATACCATGTATTGTGCATTGTTCCAGTATAAATACTAAACTATACATGCTAATGTTTCCAGTACGTTATATTTGTTTTAATTTGCTTTGTCAATATATTGGAGAATCTTTGGTGTTCAGATTGTGTATTTAAAAACAATATTATATAAACTATAATAAATGTGCCATGTATTGTAGTATAGTATATTCTTCAGGGGAGTATATAATTATTGTATACTGTATATATATATATATATATATATATATATATATATATATACTCCCCTTAAGAATATACTACACTACAAGGCATGGCACATTTATTATAGTTTAGATAATATTGCAATCCTCTCATTACTCAAAAAAGGAATATAGCAATCGTACAGATATCTATACCATTTAGGAAGAATTTAGTGGCAAATAGGAAAAATACATCCTATTTCTTAATGGAACTAAACATGAGGGATAAATGAGTCCAGAAATAACACCCCTCCTAAAGGAGGCTATGGGTCCCAATTTGTATATTCATCATAATTCATGGACTTTAATAAGATTAGACACTTTATATGGCTTGATACTTTACTTTACCATCTTTGCTTGCAAAGATATAAGTCTATGACAATGTTGGGTTATCTATGAGGCTTAACCCCTTCAGCATGGTGACGCCTCTTTGCCTTTGATTTTGGTTAAAAAGAGACGATTTTATGCAGTTTAAAAATAACCTATGTTGTTCAGAAAGTTTAAGGCGATTGTATATAACCTCTTCGATTCCTAAAGGTAGGGTATAAGTTAAAGTTAATCGTCTAACGGTACACAGAATGATAACTATTACGTCATCTTGCTGAAGGCATTAACCCCTCTTTGGCGGCGCCCGGCTATAGTCGGACAAGAGAACCCCAACCTAAAGAGTGGGGCCCGGCTATAGTCGCATGCAATTTTGAGCACGTAATGTGCTCTGAGAGAGAGCCGAGCGGTGGGGAAGAGCGTAGGTCGGCTCTGACCGGTCGGCACGGGTCCCGCGCGACAACTGAGGCCCCCTCCACACTCATCCTTACTCACTACCTCGCTACACAGGGAATTATGTAAGCAAATTACCTTATTTTAGGGTTTTTGCACTCGTGTTGCACGATCGTTGCAAGAGAACGCGTGGTCGTAGAAGGATGGTTCTGGTGTCATTGGAAAGCTCTATTAACGCCCTTTCAGGGATACATAATTGTATTACGCTCTGGCTCTTGTTTATGCATGAAAAAGAGCACGGAAACAAGGTAATTTTAGGGTAAAAAAAACCCGCTTGGCAGGTAGTAGAAGTTACCGCCTAGGCCGCTCGGAAAGTGTTAACAACGCCACCAGATAGTATAGTATTATTATACGATTATGCTTTGTACCGGTGACATGGATTATCTAAGATATGTAAGTAAGTAATTATATGAATACACATATTATATTTAATTCTCTCGCCTCTGGTAACTTAATTATATTGCATATGGTGAGCCCTTCTCTAATTTGCCATGAAATACCAGGCTGGGCGAGTTTCCGAAACCTTGGGTTTTTCTGTATTTTCATCCACCAGAATGCTGTTTATTGTGATGTATCATATGTCAATGGAAAGAGGAATAACTATACTACATTACTAACAAAATAAAAAAAAAAAAAATCGCAATATGAAAGTGTAAACGACTCCGGAATAAAAGTTTTTCCCGGGCAATTGTCTTCACACCGTCCTATCTCGAAATTGTGAGTGATGGCCACATATTTTTATTTGCTCCAATAATAGTATTTATTCTCCTCTTTCCACATCTGAAACCAGAAATGGTCTATCTTCAATAGTTCTCAAGCAGTGACCTAAAACAAAAAAAGTATGACTTTGCATGATATGGCTTATAACATTTGCGAATTATTTCGTTGTTACGATGTCTATGGTTCTCAATTTAGACTATATGAATACGGCAGATAATGCTGAAGAAAATAAAAAAAAATAGAAGTTCTACGACAAATACTTTTTGCTCTATGAATATTTGAAATGAAGAGCCAAAATGCGAATATTTACGTTTCACTTGTCTCCGTTCCGCCGATGCTAGCCGGGTTCCGAGCTGTTCCCCACCTCGGCGTTGCTTTATTTGCTCGGTTACGTATATAACTTTATATCACCGTAATCGGCAAATTATGCTCTTTCTAATGGTGAAAACCAAAATAATATAGCGTAATTGGTTCGCGAGCTATGCGCAATTGTTTCCATGCATTGTTATTGTTATGTAAATATATGAGAATGTTTATACAGTTGTATATCTTTGCCAGAATATACAACACTTTTTATAATTTTCCTTGCCAATAATTGTATAATGTTCATAGAACACATGACTGTCAGTCATGATGGTTGTCAATTTTACTTACCTGGTAGGGCCACAACCCTTTCCAACGAGAAGGGAAATGGCTCCTGGGTTGACAGTGAAAAAACTAAACAAGAAAGCCAGGTTATCTTCAGTAATAAATTCAGAAATAATTCTATTGTACACACAAATAAAGTAATATATATATATATACAAGGTGTCAAACAAAATGTAATGAATGGTAACAAAATGTGTGTATGTGTGTCTGGGTATATATATACAGTATATATATATATATATATATATATATATATATATATATATATATACAGTATATATATATATATATATATAAAATAAATAAAATAAAAATATAAATAAAACAAAATAAATCAAATAAATAAATATGTAAATATTATAAAAATATAATAATAATATAAATACTCGACTATGGTCCTTGGGCTTGCTCGGGACCTTGGGGCTGATCCGCTAGACACTCTTTGGAACAGGAATAAACAAATATATATACGGTATAATTATATATATATAAAATAAATAAAATAAGCATATAAATAAAATAAAATAAATAAAATAAAATAAATAAAAACAATAATAAATCAAGTAAATAAATATTTAAACAAAATACAATATAAAATAATAATATAAATACTCGATTATGGGCCTTCGGCTTGCTCGGGACCTTGGGGCTGTTATATACTGTATATATATATATATATATATATATATAATAAATCTATAATATATACTGTAATATAACTAAAATTCCATAGAGTACTTACCATACTTCCTGTAAGCTTCCTGTAAGCATTCCTGTGACATCTTCGTGATTATAATGTATTTATTTCGTAGGCAGTATTTATTGATAAATATATTTGTCTTTCAATCAAAAAATAGTGTAAAGTCATCAATGATACCTAGACAAAACTGCATCAATACTCAAGGGGTTAACCAAGATTCACTCGCCTCAGTCACCAAAAGTCACAAGTAACATCTTATATACATGTATAATTCGAATTATTCACTAATCACTTTCACTGGGTAGATGAAATAATCCATAATTGCCTGCCTATAGCTAGGCATGGTGGGCCAGAGGGAGGGATCCAAGAATTTAAAGGGCCGGGAACCTGCCTCACAGTCTGGGGGCCGGGAAACTACTGACTTTACAAAGGCCCGGGCTCCTCAGAGAGGGACGCTCTAGGTTTGCTAGATACATCCTTTTGTATCTTACTAATGCCTATCTTACCAGTCCAAATTGCGTCGAATCGAGTCATAAACCTATTTTTGGCGAATATTTCAAACTTACAGGTGGCATTATGACGCGATTGCCTCATATGGGCACTTTTGGGCTGGTGGCGTTATGACGCGATCGCGTCCTAAGAATGCGAGAGGGTTAAGTGTCTCTCCATATCAGGGTTGGCATGATTAAAGTCAAACGATTTTAATCAAGTGATTTTAATCGATTATAATCAAAGAAAAAAAATAATTGAATAAAATAAAAAAAATTGTTTTATTAAAATATCATGGTTGGACTCCATAGCTCCATATTGAATTTGCCCCGTACTGCCCGGCTGGCCTACATAGCTCCATTGCATTATTTCTTGGCTTAACCCTTGTCTAGCGGGGGGTTTTGGGCTTATTTGGGTATATTCAGGCCCTCCTGAATGATAAATCAAGTATCTGCATGAAAAGAAATGTATTCAGCAAAAAACTAGGCGCTAAAAGCTTCAAAATGAGACCAGACCGAGCTACGTTACACTCGTGGTTCTCATACAATGGTACCAGTAACATGGGAGTTAGCGTATAGCGGCATATTTTTCACAGCTATGCTCACTACTGGCTACACTGCCGGCCTCTCGAGAACACAGGTAACATGAGTTAATGGGCGGCGGTAAGCCCTGGGAGTCGACTGTCTGGCCCACTGCGCTCCCGGCCATTTGCACTCGATTTTAACCCTTTAAAATCCTTAATAATGCTCCTAAGATGCTGCAAATTGGAGGCGGACTTAAGTCCGCCCCCGATCTTTAAGGGTTAAAACCACTTAAAATCGCACTTGAGAAAGTTTTTTCTTAGCGGATGGTCCACATAACCAACAAGAACGGAAACATAGCCAGTCGGTCAGGTGACTCCTACTTGCGTGCAGGCCTAACGAAAGCTTCTATTGATTTCCTGAGTCTCAAACGATACATAAAAGCAGCCGACAGTGAAATAAGAATGCTTACAATGGTGAAATAAATCAGTAATCATTAATCAAAATTAACCCTTTCAGGTCAGGGGGTTGCTGTTTAGTATTCAGAAAATAATTCTGCTAATCTCATAATTGCCTCTAAAATTAGTTCTCTGCCCACAACTCGCTCAAAGACAACAGCAGAGGTTGAAATAATTAAAGTAAAGGTTTCTAAACACCCCTGATGGTCAAAAAGGTATAAAGTAGCATGTAAGGTAATGAAAGGGTGAAAACATAATCAATAATCAATTGTTGGACGAATGTAAATAGACTGTAGCCGTGGCTGCCGATACTGCATCGTCGCATCCGAACAGTTCTCAGTAGCATCACAAAACAGCCGGTTTTATTTCCCACCTTACACAATAACCGCTTAATGTACATTATTCTAGTCTTCACCCATCACAAGATAATGTCGAGTACTGCCTCTGGTATGTATATAACCTAGGTTAAGCTATTTATTTGCAGAGATATGAGTATCTGTAAATTACAAAACTCGGGAATTTACACGGTTCTAGGCTCGCAGCGGCCAAAACTGACCTACTAATTTTCACAATAAAAACTCAACCTCTGGGTCTAGAGACTTCTAGTCTTCACTCATTGCAAAAGAATGAGTACTGCCTCTGAATATACTGTATATATATATAACCTAGACTACCTAGGTTAGGCCATTTTTTGGCGTACTTATAAGTGCGCCAAAATCCTGAGAATTAGATGATTCGTCCAGATTCAGCATTGGCGGGAAGTTTTAAATGGCTGTTTGGCGAGGGTTAAATTACTTTGATTTAATTGTTTTTCTGACATAATATAATCAAAGTAATAGCCTTTAAGATGTAGGAATATATTATATACATACAATATTATACAAGTTTTGCGGAAAATGTAAGATTGTGTTAACAAAATAGATTTATTTTAATGAACTAATTAAGATTTTAATAAAAACATTAGAAGATTTTGATATTTATTAAAATAATCGGATTTGTTTTCCAACCCTGGTTCATATGTGTACAGTATGTTTATATACAGTCTCAGTTTTAAGGTAGATGACAATATTGATACCTAAGTAATGGGAAGGGTCCGAGGAAGGTGATAGGTTCAGTTGTCTTGGGTATCTTGGAACTAAAGGCAACTGTACCCTGGAGAGGGGATACAGCCCCACCATCCCCCCTCACCCCGTCTACACCTACTGATAGCAGGTACTATCAACAACAAAAGTTAGTTACACCAACCTGCCACTGTGTGAATCCGAAATCCCTGGCGGTCGAAAAACGTCACATTTATTGAGTGCACATGGCACTTTTTTCAGTATCTTCGTTTGTCGACCCCCAGGTGTTTTGGTTCACTCAGTGGCTGGCTTGGGTAACGAACTGTTGTCGTTCATAGTACATAATTATGAGCGAGTCACACTTTGACAACGCAAAGTATTTCTAATAGAAACTACTATAGTACTATGAAGTGACCCAACGGGTAAGTGAAGAGAAACGAGGGCATACTAAACTTATATCTTTATTTCACAACATCTTCAGGGGTACTGAAGTACTCCTGAAGATGTTGTAAAATATAAATGAAAGCTTGGGATCTCCTCGTTTCTTTTCATTGTAACTGATAATATTTACGATTATATTTGACACATTATCATTGTGGCTTTATCAAAATACCAATTGTCATAGAATTGACTTAATACAGTGCCGCTCTATTGACATTTACTACCCCCAGGAGAATCGAGTGGTTCTGAAGGCCTGGACCATAACTTCCGGAGTGATGGCATTGTTGGGTATGGTGTCTGGCATCTGTATATTCCTCTATGAACACAAATATGGCATCGCCCTCCTGGTCTCCACCCTCCTCCAGTTATACTTCGTCTTGGTCGTCTACTATTATATGAAATCGGTGAGTATTAACCCCTTCTGTACCGGCGACGTCTAATTTATTATTATGATTTCAGCTATATATAGAAGATTTTATGAAGCTTAGGAAGGATATATGGTAGCTAATAGGACGAACTAAGATAGTATGCAGCCTTGTAATGGGTAGACGTCATTCCTAAGCTGCATAACATTGTTGCCAGATTATAATGTTAAGGACGTCACCGGTACTGAATGGGTTTAGTGTAGACAGTCGGTGGACACCTACACGACGTATACAGCCTAATAACACACATACAAAAGCCACTCCAACACCTTCCCCTCCCTCCAACACCTCTTCTCCCCTTTCAACACTTTTCGAAAAGTAGATACGAGGTGCCGTTGTAAAGGCTTATCGCTAAATACCTTCACCATCACCATTTACAGACTAATAACACACATAAACAAGCCACCCCAACAGCTTCCTCTCTCTCCAACTCCCATTCTCCCATCTCAACACTCTTCGAAAAGTAGATACGAGGTACTGTTGTAAAGGCTTATTCCTCAATACCTTCACCATCACCATATGCAGACTAATAACACACATAAACAAGCCACCTCAACAGCTTCCTCTCTCTCTAACACCCCTTCTCCCCTTGAAACGCTCATCGAAAAGTAGATACGAGGTGCCGTTGTAAAGGAGTATCCCTCAGTACCTTCACTTGACCTGACCTGACTTGACCGTATGATATATCTGACTTATGATAGGTAGAGCTGTGAGTGGATACCAATGGATACCTATACGTTAATTTATGTCTGATACCTGTGACTCGCGGTAAGTAGGGATCAAGTTTGGTTTTCGTCATGTGTAATAATGATACATTAAAATAATATAACTTCCACGGCAGCACACATTCCGTACTGGCGCCCTCCTTTCAACTTTATTCCGGCTACAGCAATTAACAGGCTTCGAGCAATTTCACTTAACCTTATTTACTACCACAGATCCTTCTTAAACTGCAAACAATCGTCTAAATAGAGGTAGCAACATAAACAAAGACGTAACCGGTTCAGAAGAGGTTAACAGGAGAACGTGATAACCAACATACTCTATTCCTCGTTATCTACAGTATCGTTTAGTTCTATTTTGTCTTGATTGTCTACTATTACACGGAATCGGTATCTTTCGGTATACCTAAAGTTGAGTGGTCAATCCTGTAAGTCCTTAAATAACTGGCATGGGTTATCCTCACAATGGCCGGGTTCCCCTGGGTGGCATTTTGTGTATGGCCACTCTCATATATAATAAGGGAGTAAGGCCCCCAGCAATATACATATATATAGACCTTACATATAATATACAGGCCAACATGTTCACGAATATACCACAGTGGCTAGCATAATAAGCCTCACCTCAGAATTTGTTAAGTACAGTAAAATAACATAATTATAAAGAGAAGCAATATATTTAAAGAAAAACAGTTAGAAGATTCAATCATTTAGGCAAAAATGGAGTGTTTTACTCATCTGATTAGTCAACTGAGAGCTAAAAGAAACCACACTCGCACTTCATTCATACTAATATTACTTCCACACATATGACCAAGAAGAGAAACAAAACTCATGTGGCCAACTGCACATTCCAGTTAGTCCTTTCAGTACTGGTGATCTCCTTTTAACTTTACTCTGGCTACTATTAGATGATTTAATTCAGATTAAAAAGTGCCTTAACCCCTAAGTGTCGGCGCGCAACATAAGTCGAGTATAATAAATCTGGACTATCTGGCGGCGCGCGACATAGGTCGTGTGGCAATTTCAGCACGTAATGTTGCTGATAGAGAGAGACAAGTGGTGGCAGGAGAGTAGCGAGCGTATGACTGCTCCAGACCACCGCGGCGAACCTACTGACACGAATCCACCTCCTCCCTCCCTCTCTCACTCGCTACATACTGAATTGTATGGGGAAAGTACCGAATTACATGCTTTTTGCACTCGCGTTGCGCGGTTGTTGCAAGAAAACTAGCCGTCATAAAAGGATCGTTATGGTGTCATTGGAAAGCTCTGTTTATGCCCTTTCAGGGATAGATACTTGTTTTACGCTCTGGGTCTTATTTAGGCATGAAAATGATCCCGTAAACAGCCCTATTTTGGCTAAAAACACCCCGCTGGGCGGTACATATAAATAAACCGCTAGCCCGCTAATCTAGTGTTAAGCAATTACCAGGCTTGGAACTATCTCACTTAACTATTTGTACTATCCACATATATTGTTAACGGCACAAAACTCGACTATATATAGTTAGAACAAATTAAAAAGTCGTCGCTGGTACAGAAGGGGCTAAGTCACTGTTTGCATTTTGGTTACTATAATACTCATAGCTTTCTACTTCCCTACAGCTTGAGTACACTACACCAAATGATGGGGAGAGGTTACTGAACTACCCCGGGGGAAGTGGACCACCTGCCAGGGGGGAGAACAAAGCGGCAGTGGTGGACACAAAATAATATGGAAAACAGATGGAATGGACAAGCAAGTGAAGAGGATGGGAAGATGCATGGATGGAAGAAGAATTGTTGGGGAAGAACACCTGGTTTAGAATTGTTGGAATAAAGGATGAACAGTTGGAGTAGATAATGAATAACTGGAATAGAAGACGAAGAACAGTTACAGAAGAAGAACAGCTGGAGTAGAAGAACAGCTGGTGTAAGAAAAAAACACAGCTGGAATAGAATAATAAGAACAGCTGGAGTAGAAGAACAGCTGGTGTAGACAAAAAACACCGTAGAATAGAATAAGAAGAAAAGCTGTAATGGAAGAAGAACATATGGAGTAATAAAAACAGAACAGCTGAAGTAGAATAAACACAGCTGGAGTAGACAAAGAACAGCTGGAGTAGAAGAAAAACAGCTGGAGTAGAAGAACAGCTGGTGTAGACAAAAAAACACAGCTAGACTAGAATAAGGAGAACCGCTAGAATAGAAGAAGAAGAAAAGCTGTAATGGAAGAAGAACATATAGAGTAATAGAAAAAGAACAGCTGAAGTAGAAGAAAACAGCTGGAGTAGAAGAAAAACAGCTGGAGTAGACAAAGAACAGCTGGAGTAAAAGAAAAACAGCTGGAGTAGTAGAAGAATAACAGCTGGAGTAGAATAATAATGACAGCTGGAGTAGAAGTTGAACAGCTGTAATAGACGAAAAACAAACTTTATAATTAATGTGGTTTCAAAATACTAGGGATATTTATTAAAATTCCCAAATTAAAGATCACCACCATGCCAGCCCAACAGGAAAAACGGAGAGGAATAAACGAAGGAGAAACTAAAGCAGAAGGGACGAAGAACCAGAGAATGCAGCAAGCCCAACAGGGAAAACGAAGAAGAATAAACGAAGGAAAACTAAAGCAGAAGGGACAAACAGCTAAAGAATGCAGCAAGCCAACATACTTCGGACAGACAAGGAAGAAACAAGGAACAAGAAAAGAAAACAACAACCAGAGAAGGAAAATTCACCACCACGTAAGAAATCAGCAACGATACCAAACATCCACAAGACGAGCAAAACCAAGACCAAACCACTACAAAATGTCCACCCCTAACCCAAAATTTAATGTGCTCCATTACGCCAGAATACACGGGACGGGACGCCAGAATTGCCACCATTAATCCTCCTCTACCACCCACAGAAGTTGTTAAGAAGGCAAACAAAATAATTGGCTTTATAGGCAGGTCATTTGAGCATAAATCCAAAGAAGTTATCCTAACCCTTTACAATTCCTTAGTCCGCCCTCTTCTGGAATACTGCGTTCAATCCTGGTGCCCTTATTACCAAAAAGATATAAACAAGCTAGAACGAGTTCAACGTAGAGTTACCAAAATTATACCTAGCCTAAAGAACAAACCATACGAAAAGCGTCTTAGAGAATTAAATCTATTTCCTTTAACCCAGCGCAGATTAAGAGGCGACTTAATTCAAGTGTTCAAAATCATCAAAGGCATCGACAATATGAACTGTAGTAAGTACTTCACTATCGACCAATCTAATTACACGCGGGGAAACGGTTGCAAAATTATTGGTAAATCTTTTAACTCGCACGAATCTAAGAATCTCTTCTTCAATCGAGTTGTCAACTTGTGGAATGGGCTTCCCCGAGACGTTATAGACTGCAGCACCGTTGATTCATTTAAATTCCGCTTAGACAAATATCTCGCATCAAACCCGCGACTGACTGCATTTGTAAATGAATAACTTTATCCTCCCCTCAGTTACTAACCCATATGTCCCCTACTAACTTCCTAGTCCTGCCACGTTAGTGGCAGGGCAGTAGTTCCCTTTCCAATGTTCCCTTACCCACTCTAAACCACTGTTTGGACACTTGATCCTCAGTGTTTTGGAGGACAAGCAACCTAGAAGGGTCACTAGATCTGTTGTTGCTTGATTTCCTTTGTACTCCTTTGTACACCAGGAAAAAAACGATTAAGATAACGTTTGACTATAAAGGAGCTCAGAAGAAAAATATAATATATAGTCAAGCAGAGAAGGATCAGCATAAGCAAATATCCCCTGGACAGTTGTGCCGATCCTTCCGTGCAGAAGACACACCACCAGCACGCAAACTTCTAGGGGGTCTACTTAAGAGTGTTCCTGCCATTCCCGGGTTAAGGAAGCCATGCTGGCGATATGAGAGTAGATTATGAAAAGAGAAATGCTTAAGAAATTTGGAAGCAAGAATAGTTTAAAAGACTTTAGAGATACAAGGTATGAGAGCAATTGGACGATAGTTGGAGGGTTGAGAGCGGTCACTCTTCTTTGGGACAGGTTGAATGAGAACAAACTTCCATCAAGAAGGGAAGACGTTAGAGGAGAGCCAGAAACGAAAGAGTTTGCCTAGGCAGGGAGTCAGCACAGAAGCACAGATGTTTAGTACAACAGGAGGAACACCGTCCGGACCGTACGCCTTCTTAAAATTCAGCCCAGAGAGGGTAGAATGTACATCTTTAGAAGAAAATAGGATATTAGGCATAAGTAGAACAGAAGGGGGTGGAGTACAAAGGATTAAAAAGGAAATCAAGCAACAACAGCCTAGTGGCCCCTCTAGGCTGCATGTCCTGCAAAACAATGAGGATCATGTGTCCAAACAGTGGTTTTGAGTGGGTACGAAATATTGGAAAGGGAACTACCGGTACTGCTCTGGAACTAATGTCCGTGGCAGGATTAGGAAGTTAGTATGGGACAGATGCATTAGTAACATATCACAGGAAAAAGAGAGTATCGTCTTAGTAATATAGTCATGCAATAATCCTTGATGAATCTGAGGGGGGGGGGATAAAATAAAGTTATTAATTTACAAACGCAGTCAGTCGCGGGTTTGATGCAAGATATTTGTCTAGGCAAAGTTTAAAAGAATCAACAGTATTGAATTATTGAATCAACAGCAGTCAATAAAGTCTCGGGGAAGCCTATTCCACAAGTTGACAACTCGATTTAAGAAGAAATTCTTAGATTCGTGAGAGTTGAAAGATTTACCAATATTTTTGAAACCATTTCCCCTTGTGTATTTAGATTGGTTGATAGTGAACTACTTACTACAGTTCATATTGTCGATGCCTTTGATGATTTTGAACACTTGAATTAAGTCGCCTCTTGATCTGCGGTGTGTTAAAGGAAATAGATTTATTTATCTGAGACGCTCCTCGCTCCTCGTATGGTTTGTTTTTTAGGCTAGGTATCATTTTGCTAACTCTACGTTGAACTCGTTCTAGCTTGTCTATATTTTTTTGGTAATAAGGGCACCAGGATTGAACGCAGTATTCCAGAAGAGGGCGAACTAAGGAATTGTAAAGAGTTAGGATAAATTCTTTGGATTTATGCTCAAATGACCTGACTATAAAGCCAATTATTTTGTTTGCCTTCTAAACAACTTCTGAACATTGTTGACTCGGTTTTAGGTTACTCGATATTGTGGAGAAGGAGAAATAGCACCGGAATCATCCAAGGTGGAGTTTCTTGCAACAGTTTGAGCGAAGAGTTCAGCTTTGTCAGAGGAAGAAGTGATGGTTGTGCCATCAGAGTGGAATAGGGGAGGGAAAGACGAGAAAGACAAATTGTTGGAGATATTTTTGGCTATATGCCAGAAAGCTTGGGAAGAGCTAGAGTTGGATAGTTCATTGCATATTATTGATGATAGCGTGCTTGGCAAGTCGAAGAACAGATTTTGCTTGATTCCGGGCAGAAACATAGGAAGAATGAGATTCTTATGTTTTAAGGCGTCGGTTCCATTTGAATGTTTCCTCCTTGTTGCGGACAGCAGTAGAACAAGCGTGAGTAAACCAAGATGTTTTTACATTAGACTGAGAAAAAGAAAATGGAATGTATGCTTCCATTATAGTCTAATAATAACCAGAATAAGCTGTCAAACTCGTAATAATCCTCAAAGGGTTAGCTTAGGAAGGTATGAACAGTGCAAAGTATCCATGATATTATACTGTTATTTAGGTATCCATAATGGTAGTAATAAACCCATACAACTTAAGGAAATATAATTATGCATATCACTATACTCTGTTTTTTCCAGCTGATTGTAAATTGCTATATCTCCATGCTGATTACTACGCTTTTACCATGCTTTTGTAACGATCTATGTTGTAAATTATGAAAACTTGGCCATTATATGATGCACAGACATAGCAGTTGCATATATTTCCAGTAAGTATAAAGAAATCGGATGCTAAAGGATTCAATTTAAGATCAGCTGGAAAAAAATAGACTATACCAGGATACAAAATTGCTATATTTACCTTTTGCACACCTTTTTTAATACCTTTGTTTTTTACAGTGTATCTGAAATGTAATATGTGTATCAGAATCTAAATTAGCTGGATATCAAGATTTGTTTTGCACGACCAAGCCTAAAATTTAGCCAACTCTAAAACCAGGTTTTTGTGTGATGGTCTTTGATGGCTTGTTGTTAAGAGTATAACAAACCAATTAGGAGCCATGTCAATAAACATGTTTGGTCTAGATTAGAATAATGCATCTATAGTTTTGATGGTTTCCATTAAAAAAACAAATAATAAAGACTGACCCCTCTCTATCAACCCACGACAAAAAAGAAGAATGAATCGTTGCGAAGAGTAGTGAACTAAATAACAAGAGTATGGCCTCCCCTTATGTAGTAACACTGTAGTTTGGCTATTTTTATTTTTAAAGATGTTGATATAAATAACAAGGCTTTGCAATAACGCCAGGTTTCTGTTTAACCCCTTCTGTGCCGGCGACATCTTTTCATATATAGTTTAGCTATATTTAGACAATTATGTGCAGTTTAAGAAGGATCTGTGGTAGTAAAAATGGATAAGAGAGATACTTCGAAGCTGTTAATTGCTGGAGACCCTTTTTAAACTGACATAAATAGTAACCAGAGTAAAGTTAAAAGAACGGCACCAGTACTGAAAGGGTTAATGTTATGTGAACAGAGGCATCAGGTGTGAGAAGACTGCCCATCCGTCTCATTCTGCTTGGGAATTAATCTAGTTCTCTTGGTTGTGAGTCAAGTGCGTGTGTGTATTAACCCATTCGGTACCAGTGACATCCTTTTCATTATATTCTGGCAAATATTACAAACAAAAATTCAGCTTAGAAAGGAAATCTACATAATAAATGGCTGCAAACTATATCAATTAATACTTATAGCTATCACTTATCCTTTAACCCTCGTGGCCCGGGCTGGTCATCCAAAGGACGGAGGTCGTATCCGGGCGATCTGGCCGAAAAACGTCTAGGCCTAGGCTACCGTATTTTAGTTTATTTTAACTGTTAGAAATTTCCCACGCATCTATAAACGTAGGGCGGTTTTCAATCTGTAGACTGGCGTTGAGTAGAGCTCTCTAAGTCAACTGGTTCAGTTGTGATAACGATTTCAGTGGAGCGAATTATTCCGCGATGTTGACAATATCGGAGCTTCTCAGACACTAATTTCGTCTGACATCACAACAATAACATTGATCCGACGTCTACTTATTGTTTTCGGAGGTGCGGTCACGCAACGATCGGCTTTCTTTACATGCGTCGGATGCACGGCGTTCAGACCAAGCTGAATAGGCTTGAAAGCTTACTATCTGCTGTAAGGACACCCGGGCTGCTGCCCAATTTTCGCGGTGTCCTTGCACACTGACACCCGGGCTGGAAGGGTTAAAAGCTTTCTAAAATCATCTAAATGTAGCTGAAATAATATAATAAAGACATCAGCGGTACTGTTAGGGTTAACAATTGATAGACGTGAACCACTATCAATATACTCAATGACCTTAACTATCAATATACTCTATAATTATATATACCCTCTGCATACCCAGTTTAAACCCTGGAGTGTTGACAGTTTAATCCTTCGCTTTATTGAAATATGTATCTTTGTTTTTAGCCCCACCCCCACCCCCTCTCTCTATTATACGCTCTATTGTAAGGTGTATAAATATTTCCCTTTATATTTGTTGTTCATGTTCCTATGGCAGGTCCCACTAATTGGTGGCTTGCTTTGGGGATATGATCGTTGTTGTGTTTTCTTTTTTTGGGAGACATTCTTTTTGTGTGTTGCTTTTGTTAGCTCTATTCTCTCTCTCTCTCTCTCTCTCTCTCTCTCTCTCTCTCTCTCTCTCTCTCTCTCTCTCTCTCTCTCTCTCTCTCTCTCTATCTCTCTCCCTCATGATATTAATGGAACATCCAATAGAATGATATAATTCATTAACGATATTTTCCTACAGCAATTAGTTCAGACACTCACTAGGGGTGACAATATACTAGATCTGGTCATCACAACTCACGAAAACCTAATATCAAACCTAGAAGTTGGTGAATTATTAACCGGTTATGATCATAATCCCATCAGGTTACAATTGAACATGGCACACTCCAGCATTATTAGCGAGACACTTATACCCAACTATAACAAGGCAGATATTAGCGGCTTAAAAAATGAACTTAAAGACATTGATATGCAAATTAAAGGCCTAAACAACACTGACGAAATGTGGATTAAATTCAAATATATATTAATGAGTGCCCAGAATAAACATGTACCCTTGTGCAAACGTCACAACAAAAATGTTAACAAACCCCTATGGTATAGTAATGATATGAGTTGAGCAATTAGAGAAAGAAAGCGTTTACACAAGCTAAAAAGGGTTGCAGATAATAATACCATACACGACCAGTACTCGGCTGCCTGAAGAAAATTAAATCGTTTATAATAGTGGCTAAGATAAATTACGAAATCGACATAGCTAATGATAATAAGAATAATCCCAAAACATTCTATAGGTATATAAACAGTAACAAACAAGTTAATAACGGCATTGGACCGATACTTAATAAACAAGGTGACTTTGAATCTGATAGCTAAGATATAGCATCTAATCTTAACGAACATTTCAGCTCTGTTTGTAATACTGATAGCAACCTGGGTGTGTCACAAGGAAACAATCGAAAAAACACAGTTGTGCTTAGAAATTTCAAAATTACTAAATCAGTTGTCGTGAGAAAGATTGATTCCCTGAAAGTAAACAAATCCGCTTGCCCAGACCTGTTCGTCCCTTAAATTCTAAAATTAGTCAAAAACGAAGTCGCAGAAGCACTGACCATAATATTTTATATGTCACTCCAACATGGATATTTACCGACCGACTGGAAGACAGCGAATATAACACCAATATTTAAAAAGGGTGACCAAAAATTACCCAATAATTACAGACCTATTAGCTTAACTTCTGTAATTGGAAAAAATATGGAATCTATCATTAAGAATGAAATAGTATTTTTCACCGAAAGCAACAATCTTATCACCAATAGTCAACACGGATTCAGGGCAAAGAGATCATGCCTAACGAACTTAATAGATTTTTATGATAGACTTATCAATTTATGACTTCACCAAAAGTCTCGACATAGTGTACTTGGACTTCAGAAAGCCTTCGACAAGGTCCAACATTCAAAATTGCTTCAGAAAGTCCAGGGATTAGGAACACAGGGCAAAACCTACGAATGGATTCAAAACTGGCTATGTGAAAGAAAGCACAGAGTAGTAATTCATGGTGTCGAATCATCATGGACTCTAGTGACTAGTGGAGTCCCTCAGGGTTCAGTGTTGGGACCGATTTTGTTCATAATATACATCAATGACATTGACAATGGTATCAATAATATAGTTTCTAAATTCACGGATGACATCAAGATAGCAAATGCAATAATTTTGGAGAGCGATAGAATCAGTCTACAAACAGATCTAAATTCAATCACAGAATGGTCTGAGAATTGGCAAATGCCCTTTAATGTAAACAAATCCCAGGTATTGCAAATAGGCTTAAAAAACAACAATATGAATATTACATTAACGGGGAGAAAGTTCATAGCGTAACACAGGTAGAAGACCTAGGGTATTTATAAATTAAAACCTAAAATCTTCAAACCAATGTACGGCAGCAGCTAATAAAGCAAACACAGCATTAGGCTTCATCAGAAGAAATTTTAATTACCACAGCAGAGACATAGTTATGCCATTATATAAAAGTATAGTGAGACAGCATCTAGAATACGCTGTGCAGTTCTGGTCTCCCTAACTCATAAAGGACACTGTAAAGCTGGAATCTGTGCAGCGAAGAGCAACTTAATTGATCCCTTCTCTAAGAAATAAACCATATAATGAGAGATTAAGAGAACTCGATCTATTTTCACTTAAGAAACGGAGGATAAGAGGACAACTGATACAGTGTTTTAAGATTTTAAAACGATTCAGTAGCATTAACCCTGATACACTGTAAGATAGCCAAAGAGAGTTCTACAAGAGGAAACAAGTTAACATTAATAGGTAAGAAGGCAAACCTGGATACACCAACAAAATTCTTCACTCACAGTATAATTAATGAGTGGAATAAGCTCCCAAATACAGTAATAGATAGTATCTCAATAGCTGCATATAAAAGAAATCTAGACTCATACCACAGAGAAATAGGGATGGAGTCGACAGTAACCAATGATAGAACGATGTGGTATACCTAACACCAACGAAATTGAAGATTATGCCCCGCCCCCTAAGACTGCCTGGTAGGTGAGGTATGAAGACGTCACTTGCAGTCAAGACGCTCATGAGTAAACAGCTAGGCCTAGTTGGTCATGGCGATGGTCATAAGACTATGCATGAGAAAAAAAAATAGCCGACAACATTACGTGTAGGCTATTAATTTACACAAGCTTGTCAAGTGTAGTTTGGGTATTTTTATTATACTATTAATATATTACATAACCACATTGAAGAATGGTGCTAATTTGTTTACCTGCAGGCCTAATGTAAAGGAATGGCAGGTTAGCAGGGTTACGCAATAGCAAGGAATAGGCCTATCAATATCAGGGGAGCTTGCCTTCCCGCCAGTGTTATCAGGACCAGCTTGATGGTTCCTTATCATCATCGACTCATTGACTTAATTAACGATGCATGAATATTGATGAATAGTTTATTCTTGTTATGCCATAATACAATGCCAATATAATTTATGTAATATGTTGGCGCAGTTTGCTACTTCTTCACAAAGGAAGACATACACTTCAGCCAATCAAGAGACGACTTAGGGGAGGGGGTGAGGCCTAATCTTCAAGTTGGTTGGCTATAACAACGAACACTGCTTGCAGTTGAAGAGAGCTAGCTGAGGACAAAATATATATATATGTGTGTATATATATATAATTATATATGTATATATAAATATGTATGTATATGTGTGTATGTGTATACAGTATATTATATGTGTGTGTGTTTGTATGTATATATGTATGTATGTGTGTATGTATGTATATGTGCGTGTGTGTATATATATATATTATTACAGGTGAAGGTTTGCATGCAAACTTTTCCATTTCTAACTTTCTATAAATTCCTTCAGGCGGTTTCCAAGATCTGCAAGGTTATTCACTTCCAACTGTCATCATGTACGGCAATTGCCGGAGGGTACGGAGGGTGGGGAGAGAACCTTTTTTTTTGCTATCCTTTCCTTCCAATGTCCTTTATTCTCAGGGTTAGCTATCTCTACTAGAATTAAGTGCTGATCACCTCGCTGGGATCGTAAGGTCTGTGTGGTCAGTATATATATATGTAAATATATGTAAATATATATATATCTCTCTCTCTCTCAGTCATCATGTCTGTAAATAGCGCAGTTCAGTTTCACAATTACATTGAAGCAACCCTTTTGTTTTGTGGCTTCTTCAAAATTGTATTCTGGATAATTTTACACGAGTTTGTACTCTGTTCATTAAAGATAGATCAGAAATCCAGAGTGCATCCTCTTATAACTAAAAACATGGACAGAGTAAGAGAGTTAATATATCTGCCATTTGGAAAGAGTCAGCCAGGTAAGAGGTGTGGTGATTTACAGCCAATTTGTTGTAGCCAGCTTTTGGTCGTGTAAAATGAGGACCTCTAGGCCTTACAAGTGTTTGTTATTATTGTTGCTGTTGTTCTTCTTCATACTACTTACTTCTTCTTATTAGGGCGACGCTTATTAAAAATGCCTATTATTCGGTTATTCCTGAATCAAATCTTTCACATTCATGTAATCTAATGTATCCATAATATAAGCTTATGAAAGTATATTGGTGGTAATAAACCCATCAAAAATAAGGACAGAAAGGTTAATCATTATCACTATACCACATGATTGTATATACCTTAATAATACCCTTGATTTTATAGTGTAACTCTTTTTTGTTCTATCTCTCTCTCTCTCTCTCTCTCTCTCTCTCTCTCTCTCTCTCTCTCTCTCTCTCTCTCTCTCTCTCTCTCTCTCTCTCTTCCACCGTCCTCATTCCCTTGATAACTTCCCAGACTCGAGGCATTTCCATAGTATTACATTTATTTTAAAGCTGTGTGTGAACGTTACTAAGGATGGACGAGAAAAGGGAAGAGCTTCGACTTTCATCCTGTGACTTGGATGCATAAGTAGCGGGCGGTTGTTTGGTTGCCTTTTTGCTTCTTATCTTAATTTTCCTTGGTTATGCTTGTAGTTCAGGTTTTCACTGTAAAACATGTTGAAAGGTAAATTGTTAAGGTAACTGATTTGAAGCAAAGACACTGTTGGGTTTTCTATAGTTTTATTACCAGCAAAATAAATTATGCTTAACCCTTAATTAGCGGCGCGCAACGTAAGTCGAGTATAATAAATCTGGACTATCTGGCGGCGCTCGACATAGGTCGTGTGGCAATTTCAGCACGTAATGTTGCTGAGAGAGAGAGACAAGTGGTGGCAGGAGAGTAGCGAGCGTATGACTGCTCCAGACCACCGCGGCGAACCTACTGACACGAATCCCACCTCCTCCCTCCCTCTCTCACTCGCTATATACGGAATTGTATGGGGAAAGTGCCGAATTATATGCTTTTTGCACTCGCGTTGCACGGTTGTTGCAAGAAAACTAGCCATCATAAAAGGATCGTTATGGTGTCATTGGAAAGCTCTGTTTATGCCCTTTCAGGGATAGATACTTGTTTTACGCTCTGGGTCTTATTTAGGCATGAAAATGATCACGTAAACAGCCCTATTTTGGGTAAAAACACCCCGCTGGGCGGTACATATAAATAAACCGCATAGGCCGCTCGTAAGGTGTTAATAATGGCTTGTTTGATTTATTAATTGTCTTTGTAGGTATTGTACCTACCCGACTGGGAAATACCTACAGCTTGCACTATATTATAAAAGCAACTAGATTTGAGCTATATTCCTGTAATTTATATTCTTCCCTGTAAAAGAATAAAAGATAAGAATAGCGAAAATAGATAACAGTACACACACTAATATCGGACAGTATCGCACTGTCACTGTATACGTCTCTGTATTAATTACCACAGCCGAATGAAAGGTCGACCTTCCAATGGGGCTGTCTGATCTGCTACTGGCCTGGCTTCCCTCCTTGGGTGCCGGCTTTCTTACTAGAGTGGTGTTACATGTTACATAGTTGCTAGCAATCATATTGGAGTTGCTGCAATACTCTGAGGAGACCGTGGGAACCCTTGCTTACTCTGCAAGAATTGTACCAAGTCCTTTATAGGTGGGAGATGATCTTTCTATAGGGAGATCATTCCCAACTAGAATGTACAGTAGTATACTTAAGTAAGTGAATAACTGTTTTAAGGGTGTGAGTTATATATGTGATTATATGAGTTACCCTAGAGTGTACAGTCACTCAAAATGCGCTGTTACACCGCTCGGCCATGTAAAGTGAGGCCCACCGAACATACATATCATCCCTATCATCCCTATGACTTACATAACCCTGTTCCCAGTGCATAGCAATGCCAAAGAAAGTATGAAAAGGTAAGGACCAACTTACACAGTCGCCTCGGCAGTTGCCAGCTTAGCCTTACGTCTACGAGTCAGGTGATCAACCCTGAAAGATAGGCGAAGGAAGAAGCCTACAAGGATTAGAATTAGTACTGAGAGAGCCAGGGTAGGGGTTAGTACTGTAGGATAGATAACGTCCGGGCTGATGGACATGGGGAGAGATGAACTAAGTAGATTAGTAAACTCAGAAGAATTCAATGCATTTAACATCTTAATGCTACGTGACTTGATGATCAGGTCTGAAGAGTTGCCTGTGAAAGAAATGTTAATTGGGATGAACTCAGAAGAGAGGTTAGTAATCAGGGCAAAGTGCTGATGAGAAGGTAGAGTATGAGTACAAAGGAGTACAAAGGAAATCGAGCAACAACAGATCTAGTGACCCTTCTAGGCTGCTTGTCCTCCAAAACACTGAGGATCAAGTGTCCAAACAGTGGTTTAGAGTAGGTAAGGGAACATTGGAAAGGGAACTACTGCCCTAGAACTAATGTCCGTGGCAGGATTAGGAAGTTAGTAGGGGACAGATGGGTTAGTAACTGATGGGGGATAAAATAAAGTTATTCATTTACAAATGCAGTCAGTCGCGGGTTTGATGCGAGATATTTGTCTATGCGGAGTTTAAATGAATCAACGGTGCTGTAGTCTATAACGTCTCTATAACGTCTCGATTGAAGAAGAAATTCTTAGATTCGTGTGAGTTAAAAGATTTACCAATAAATTTGCAACCGTTTCCCCGCGTGTAATTAGATTGGTCGATAGTGAAGTACTTACTACAGTTCATATTGTCGATGCCTTTTATGATTTTGAACACTTGAATTAAGCACCTCTTAATCTGCGCTGGGTTAAAGGAAATAGATTTAATTCTCTAAGACGCTCTTCGTATGGTTTGTTCTTTAGGCTAGGTATCATTTTGGTAACTCTACGTTGAACTCGTTCTAGCTTGTTTATATCTTTTTGGTAATAAGGGCACCAGGATTGAACGTAGTATTCCAGAAGAGGGCGGACTAAGGAATTGTAAAGGGTTAGGATAACTTCTTTGGATTTATGCTCAAATGACCTGCCTATAAAGCCAATTATTTTGTTTGCCTTCTTAACAACTTCTGAACATTGTTGACTCGGTTTTAGGTTACTCGATATTGTTACTCCCAGATCGGTTTCTTTGTTTACATTCTTAAGCTGAGTGCCATTCATCGAATAGTTTGCTTTCTCATTTAGGTATCCGATATGTAGTACTTTACATTTATCCGCATTGAAACTCATTTGCCAAATTTGGGCCCATCATGACAATTTATCTAGATTGTGTTGCATATCGTCAACTTGTTCTTTTGAGAGTACGCTATTTGCAATTTGTGTATCGTCAGCAAATTTTGAGATTGTACAGGCGAGACCCTCATCTATGTCGTTGATGCAAATTAGAAAGAGAATTGGTCCTAGTACCGATCCTTGGGGTACCCCGCTACTTACATTGGTCCATTTAGATGCCTTACCGTTTATGACTACTCCTTGCTTTCTGTCGCTGAGCCAATTTTCTATCCATTTCAACACACCGTCTTGTATTTCATGCGCTTTTAGTTTTAGCAGTAAACGTTTGTGGGGAACTTTGTCAAAGGCCTTTTCAAAATCAAGGTATATAATATCTACAGCTTTACTCTCATCGTAGAGGTTGAGGATATCGTGGAAGAAGTCTAAGAGGTTTGTTAAACAGGAACGTTTTTACGAAAGCAGTGTTGAGTATCTTTACGTAAGTTATTTGCCTCTAAGTGATTTACGAGTCTGTCTCTTATGACCGTTTCTAGCATTTTACATACAATTGAGGTTAAGCTAATTGGACGATAATTACTGGGTAGGGATTTGCTGCCTTTTTTTAATATCGGTGTTATGTTGGCTAGCTTCCACTGATCAGGCATAGTGCCAGACTGCAAGGATTCATTGAATAGCAATGTCAGTGGTTTGGAGTGCTCATCCTTAGCTTCGTTTAGAACTCTAGGCGAGATTGTATCAGGTCCAGGCGTTTTATTTACCTTGAGTTTATCTAAACAATTCAATACTTTTCTCTCTGTAACGGTGATATTGCTTAGAACATCTGAATTATCAATCTGAATCGGCGATGGTGTAGGGATATCACTGAGGTCTTCGGTTTTAAAAACTGATGCAAAGAAAGTATTGAAGGCATTACTCATTTGTACTTCGTCTTTGGTGTATTCTCCATTTTCATCGACTAACGGTCCAACATTTGAAGTAACTACTTTTTTCTTTCTGATATAACTATAGAATTCTTTCGGGTTTGTTTTACTTTGATTCGCAACATGTAACTCCAGGGTCTTTTTACTTTGCTTAATTAACATTTTGGCTTTGCGTCGTAACTCTACAAATTTCACCCGTTCTTCGTCATTTTGTGAGGATTTTAATCTATCATTAGCAAATTTTTTAGCAAGCAGACAGTCTGAAATATCTTTTTTCCACCATTTGTCCACCATTTGGGCTTATTCTTATGGCCTGGACGCCGTATTTTCGATGGTATGCAGTCTTGCACTGCCTTAAGGTACGTGGTTGTGAAACACTCCCAAGATGTATTTATGTCGTTATTGTTAGTCAGAAAGCTCCAATCAGTTTCTTTAACCCTTATTTAGCGGCGAGCAACATAAGTCGAGTTAAATAAAGCTGGACTATGTGGCGGCGCTCGACATAACTCGAGTGGCAATTTCAGCACGTAATGTGGCTGAGAGAGAGAGACAAGTGGTGGCAGGAGACTAGCGAGCGTATGACTGCTCCAGACCACCGCGGCGAACCTACTGACACAAATCTCAGCTCCCTCCTCCCTCTCTCACTCGCTACATACTCAATTATGTACTGAAAGTACCGAATTACCTGCTTTTTGCACTCGCGTTGCACGGTTATTGCAAGAAAACTATCCATCATACAAGGATCGTTATGGTGTCATTCGAAAGCTCTGTTTATGCCCTTTCAGGGATAGGTACTTGTTTTACGTTCTGGGTCTTATTTAGGCATGAAAATGATCACGTAAACAGCCCTATTTTGGCTAAAAACACCCCGCTGTGCGGTACACATAAATAAACCGCATAGGCCGCTCGTAAGGTGTTAAGCTTTGATTTAAGTTTATGAAAATTTGCTTTCTTGAAATTAGGGACTTTCTCAATGCTGCTATTTGATTTGTTACTAGTAAAATTTAAAGTGAAAGTTATCGTACGATGGTCGCTGTTACTGAATTCATCACCAACATTAAAATTCTCTATTTATTCTTCTTTTGTTGCGACTACAAGGTCAAGCACATAATTACCACGGGTCGGAGATTGTACAAATTGAAAAAGTTAACTCTCTTGCAAGTTAGCATAGAGGTCGTGTCCAGAGTTTGAAGTAAGAATATCGCCCCATTTAGTCACGGGTAAGTTGAAATCGCCAAGAATTACGGTATCTTGTATGTTAGTTATTTCTGTAATTTGTTCATAAATTTCACTGTCAGTTTGCACTGATTGAGATGGGGGTCTGTATAATAAAGCTAGTGTTATTTTAGTTCCTCGTTTATTATTTAATAGTACGTAAGATATGTCTATATTCGCAATTTGAGGTTTTGACATTAAGACGGGATTAAGACTTTCCTTTATAAAAAACAGAACTCCTCCTCCATTCCTATTGATCCGACTTTTCTCAAACATTGTATAACCAGGAAGCGTATATTCGGCTAAAAAGTCTCTGTCTTCCGTATTTAACCAAGATTCTGTAATGCCGATTATATCATTATGTTCTGTAAACACGATTTCCTCTAGATCTAAAAATGTATTGCGTATGCTACGAGCATTTACATAAAACACCTTAAGAGTATTAGAGTTGGATGTTACTGATTGTGCATTGTCTGAATTTTCAGTTCGTATTTGACTTGCACTACCCTGTCTGGGGTCTGGTTGACCCCGTTTTTTTGAACGGAAATCCTTGACTGCATCGTTCAGCAGACGACCAAGACGTGCAGCTCCTACTTCATTGAGATGTACACCATCTCCTGAAAACAAAGATTTATCATAGTAAAAATGATCCCACGTGTCGACAAAGCCGATGTCCTCCTCCCTGCAGAGTTTGGCTAGTCGGCGATTTGTACTGGTAGCTATGTTGTAGAATCGGTTTTCTACATCAATCCGGGGAACAATTCCTGAAATTAAGATTCTATTAGATTTTTCCTTGAAGGACCTGATCAGCCGCCGGTACTTGCAAAGTAGTTCCTCTGACCGCGTCCGTTGGACATCGTTAGATCCAACATGGATGACGTACGTAGTGCTTGCGGGGGTGAGCCTGGAAACCTCTTCCACAGCCGCAACAATGTCGTCCACGCCGCCACCTGGGATACAGAATCGCTTTCTGGTCCTGGGTGCCCTGGCGCAGAACTCGGTTAGTTGGCCACGGACCATGGAGTCGCCCACAAGCCGAACTTCTTCCGTTTCCACTTCCTCATCAATAGCCAGAATTTTGAAGCGGTTTTGGCATGTTGTCGGGATGACCTTCCTGGTATTGGTACTGGGATGCACATTGTTTCTCACTAACTGAAAGTTGTCCTGGGGGGGAGTGAGAGTAGAGTCATTATTATTATCTGCAACATCTAAGGTAGCTGCTGGTGTGGGTACCGGTACCGGTACTGTATGCACTGGAATGGCGGTTGACATCGTAGTGGTTTCTTGGGCCGAGGGCACTCCTACGTTGAGTGTGGCAAATTCTTGAAGGGATTCAAACTTCGTAGTCAGGGCATCGATCTTGCGGTGAGCTGCATTCAATTCATCCGCAATCTTCTCTCGGAGCTGGCAAAATCTACAAATTTGGACATCAGTATCAACAAACATGGTAGGGCCAAATTTACCGGAACAACTCGTGCAGGTTCGTTGCGGCGCCCTGACGATATAATCACAATATGCCTGAAAATCACACAAATTTATGTTAGCAAAATGGTACAATTAAAGCCTGAAAATCACAAAAAAATGTATGTTAGCAATGTGATACAATTAATTCCTGAAAATCACACAAAATGTTGTTAGCAATATGATAAAATTAATATGCCTGTAAATCACAAAAAATATGTTAGCAATAGAACACAATTTATGCCTGAAAATAAAAGAAAAATTGATGTTAGCAGTATGACACAGTTAAAGCCTGAAAATCACAAATGGACTAGAAATTTGATACAAAATTTACTGGAAAAAAAAGTGGGAGAGGGTTAATGTAGCCTAGTGAAAAAACTGGAAAACAGTATACAGTACAGTAACAAAAAATATTTGTTAGCAATATGGTACAATTAATGCCTGAAAATCACAAAAAGAATATGTTAATCACAAAAAGAATATTATGGCTGTAAATCACAAAAAATATGTTAGCAATAGAACACAATTTATGCCTGAAAATATAAAAAAAATTGATGTTAGCAGTATGACACAGTTAAAGCCTGAAAATTGTAAATGGACTAGTAATTTGTTACAAAATTTACTGGAAAAAAAAAGTGGGAGAGGGTTAATTTAGCCTAGTGAGAAAATTGGAAAGCAGTATACAGTACAGTAACAACAAATATTGGTTAGCAATATGGTACAATTAATGCCTGTAAATCACAAACAGAATATGTTGATCACAAAAAGAATATGTTAGCAATAGAACACAATTTTATGCCTGAAAATAAAAATAAAATTATGTTAGCAGTATGACACAGTTAGGCTATAGCCTGTATATTAGTTTATACAGTGGTCGACACAATAATAATAATAATGGAGTTAGTAATATCCCTGGCAAGAGTGTGAGAGGCCTATTAATATGGTGACAAGTATCTGAAATGCGATTAATAAATAGGCTATCAAAAAGTATTACAGTACAGTAACTAAATTATTCTAACCCAATATTAAAACTATCTTGACAAATGTTAGTGTGTGCAATTTATATAGATAACCAAGATAAAAAGTTCAACCACGTACAGTACTGGCTTGACTTTGATATATAAAATACAAGAAGAGGGTTTGTTTATGCGTACCCAGGTGGCACTGGTATCAGCGGCGTCTCTACTAACTTGACAAATAGAATTTTGAAAAACAAACGTTTATCAGTCAAAACTACAGAACAATGTCATGCAAGATAACTACTGGGTGGTTTGCTAAGCACTTAACTACAGTGAGGGCTAAAATATCTACAATAAGTGCTAGAACTTTATAATATGAAACAAGCAAATAGTTTGTTTACTTTAGAGCGTCGGCCATCACTAACCGGTACAAATGTAAACAAAAGCAATCTCGATAAACAAACGTTTATCAGACAAAAACACAGCAAAATTACATGCAAAGCAACTACAGGGCAGTTAAGCTAGAGCTTAGCTACAGCTCATGCAAACAAATAAGGGGATGAGTAATGGAGTACTCAAGTTATGGTCAGATTTCGAGCAGCGAGAGCGAAGTGCTGTTGGCGGGTTGGCGCGTTGGGCTCGAGTGGAATGAGTGAATGAGTGAACTCCTTACTTCACAGCGATCAGGGGCCTGATACATCCCTTGTGCATGAAATACATTTCTAGAATCTTGACAAATGAGAGACACCTGGGTCTGGTTAGGGAAGTAAAAGAACTGTAAATCTAGAAAGTGCTTATGAAACACGGGGAGCTCAGGAGCCGGGGCGTAAGTACAGTCTTTCATAGCTCCAGAGTCAGTCACAGTGGCTTGAGTCAAGGTAAGTTCGCATACAGTTTTGTCCGGTGACATAAAGGAAAACACATACGCTGAACACATATTTAGATGAAGATACGAGGACCTACATAAGTTAAGTGCGTCATTGTCAGTCACAGTCACAAGTTGAAGGTCATCGAAGACGAGCATCATGTCCGCTGTGTCAGTCACGGTTAGTAATCTTCCGTCTAAGAGAAACAGGAACGGGATAATTCTCCAAGCATTGAACATGTGTGAGGACTTGAACGGGATGTGGACTAAAATTGATGAGTGCGTAAGAACTGCTTTCAGTAGAGGGTAGTAGAACTCGCATTCACCTGCTTCAAATAGCGGCATCAGGGAATATTGGTCTTTCGCTATCTCTATTTTTTTTTTTTTTTTTTTTAAGAGACAATGAACGGAGGAAGGTGAAATACAGATAAAACAAAAAGGTCCATGTGCCTAAAGGCATCCTCCATTCATAAAATGTTTGTAACAACTGGATTTAAACATTTGTAGATTGTAAGTCTGTGGAAAGCAATTCGAGGGAAGTGAATTCCAAAGAGTAGTAGCTCTGGGGATAAATGAATTCTGATAAGCAGAAGTTCTGCATTGTGGAGGAGAAAGTGTAAATTCATGGGCGCTCTCAGCTGCCCTAGTTCTATGGGGAAAGATGTGGAGAGGCGGCACAATTGAAGCAAGTTCCTCGGAACAATTGCTGTGAAAATATCTGTAGAATAATGCAAGGGATTTAACGTTTCTTCGTATGGATAATGTAGGAAGGTCCTGTGTGATTGCAGGGTTATTGATTAATCTAATAGCTTTATTTGGAATTTTGTCCAACTGCCTCAATGCAACCACTCCACTTCCACCCCACAGAGGTGAACAGTAATCCATCTGAGAACGCACATGACTTTTATATATTACGGCCAACTGCTCGTCAGTGAACAATTCTCGAACTCTGTACAGGAGTCCCAGTTGTTTAGAGGCATTCTTAGCAATGCTTCTAACATAATGTGTCCAGCTCAAGTTACTAGTTAATGTTACACCGAGAATGTCAATACTAGGGGAAGTGGGAATATTTACATCATTAAAAAATATATGGGAGTCAGTGAGATTCTGTCGGTTAGAAAATTTAATGTACTTGGTTTTATGTGCATTAAAGGAAACTAGATTCTTTTGTCCCCATCCATTAATTCTAGAAAGGTCCTGGTTCAGAGAAATTGCAGTGTTTATTTTTGAATTTATAAGATCGGGTTGGGTGAAAGAATTGGTAAATGTGAAAGAACTGTGGAGTGTTGAGTCATCTGCGTAGGAATGTATTGGATTATGAGTGGTAGATATGAGATCATTGATATGAATGAGGAACAGAATTGGGGCCAAAACTGATCCCTGGGGAACACCAGCATTTATTGAGTGAAATTGAGAATAAAGGCCATCTACCATTACACATATTTTTCTGTTATGAAGTTAACCCGTACAGCCCCAGCGACGCGCCTGACGCGTCGGCGATGTATGTAACGCACAGCCCCAGAGACGCGCCTGGCGCGTCACCCTAATTGCGCCGACCGTGACCTCAGGTGTAGCCACTCAAGAGGGCTCAGATTTGTATGGGAACTGTGTACGTATCCCACGCAACCGTGCCGATGGTTGAAAACTCTCAAAGTCCACGTGCGTGAATAACCTGTTTTTTTGGGATAATTGCCTTCAATTTTTTACTCTTATAAAATCCGTTTTCGGGGTCTCTGTAGGACCATTTTTTAAGCTTTTTGAGCGGTTTTTCGTGGTTTTTCCTTCATTCCTAACCCATTCGCTATTGTTTCTGGAATAAAACCATTTTTTGAAAACCGGCCGGGTTCTGGTGCGCAAACATTACAAAACTAGCCGGGGCTCCACGGGTTAAGAAGAAATTAGTGGAACTAATGATGCAAGGCCGTAGTGTGACATCTTCGACAATAAGGATTGATGCCAGACTCTATCAAATGCCTTTGATATATCCAGTGCTATTGTATGTGTTTCACCATGTTGGTCTGTAGCTTGGTTGATTTGATGCGTAAGAAGGCAAAGAATGTCTGCAGTTGATCGACATTGTCTAAAACCATAAAGCCTATCACTGATTAATTTATTATTCTCAAGATGCTTAATTATGTGATTATTTAATATAATTTCAAAGACTTTACCAAGAGTGGAAGTTATAGCTATTGGTCTGTAGTTTGATGGATCTGAAGAGGCACCTTTTTTAGGAACTGGATGAATGTTTGCTTCTTTCCAGGGTACTGGGAAGCATGAGGTATGAGTACACAGACGGAAATTTTTTGCTAATACAGGAGCGAGCACCAAGGAGCAATTCTTAAGTACTATTGGAGGAATTTCATCTTGACCAGGAGCCTTATCTACTGAGAGATTCTGCAAAATAGTTTTGACATGTCTGGTGTGGATCTTAAGTGAGGGAATTTCAGGCGAATTAAAATTAAGTACAGGGACATCTTGATTTATTTCATCTAAGGTTGAGTTGGTGGAGAAAATATCTGCAAGAAGGTTTGTTTTACCTCGTGGGTCACTTACAAGATTGCCAGTAGGAGATTTTAATGGTGGAATGGATGAAGCAGTAGTGCAGTTGGATTTGAATGAGTTAAGAGTAGACCAAAATATTTTGTTATCATTTGGATTATTTAGAAGTCTATTTGCCTGCTTGTGGAGAAAGTTTGATTTAGTTATGTTTAACACCTTACGAGCGGCCTATGCGGTTTATTTATGTGTACCGCCCAGCGGGGTGTTTTTAGCCAAAATAGGGCTGTTTACGTGATCATTTTCATGCCTAAATAAGACCCAGAACGTAAAACAAGTATCTATCCCTGAAAGGGCATAAACAGAGCTTTCGAATGACACCATAGCGATCCTTGTATGATGGATAGTTTTCTTGCAATAACCGTGCAACGCGAGTGCAAAAAGCAGGTAATTCGGTACTTTCGGTACATAATTGAGTATGTAGCGAGTGAGAGAGGGAGGAGGGAGCTGAGATTTGTGTCAGTAGGTTCGCCGCGGTGGTCTGGAGCAGTCATACGCTCGCTAGTCTCCTGCCAACACTTGTCTCTCTCTCTCAGCCACATTACGTGCTGAAATTGCCACTCGAGTTATGTCGAGCGCCGCCACATAGTCCAGCTTTATTAAATACGACTTAAGTGGTGAGCCGCTAATAAAGGGTTAATACAGTTTTGGCATGATTTCTGATGTTTCTAAAGTAATTAAAGGCTTCCTTGTGTGTTTGATCCTGTGTATGCATTGTAGGCTAATGCTTTTTGTTCAGTTACTCTAGCACAATTATAGTCAAACCATTTAGGTGAATTAGATCTTTTACTGTACTTTTGATGAGGAATAAAAGTTTCCATTCCAATTTTTACAAAATCTTGTATGTGGCTCAAGGTGGAGTGTGCATCATTAGAAAAGAAAGAGGTCCAGGGAATATCAATAAAGAAACCTTGAAGACCCTCCCAGTCTGCCCTATCGTAATGCCATTTAGTCACCAAAACAGGTTCAGAGTGGGAAGATGTGGTAGGTGATAGACAGGTGGCCTGTATCAGACAGTGATCAGAAGATCCAAACGGGGACTTCACTGTATCATCATAATTTTCTGAATTGGTTGTTAAAAATAAGTCCAGTAGGTGGAAATTATGATTAGGATTATCTGGTACACAGGTGGGTTGGTTGACTAGTTGAGTGAGATTAAATGAGTCTGCAAATAGCTCACATTCAAGACCAGCATCATTAGTCCTGGCTGAATGAGTGAGCCATTCAACATTATGGACATTAAAATCACCCAACACAGTGATTTCAGAAGAAGCATTTAAGTTGAGGACACTGAGTTGTGAGGACAGAGAATCAAAAAGACTTTCCTCTGGAGGAGTATTTGGGGAACGGTAGATGCAACATATGTATTTAAATTTACCAGCAGAAATTAATTTGTATATAGAATAATCAAAATAGGGACAATTGAAACTAGTAACCTCCTCCAGGGCAATTTCAGATTTTGCGAAGCAACATACACCTCCTTTAGGTCTGAAATTTTGGAGCAGTTGATAACCTGGAAAATTAAATCTAGACGTGTCAGATGTGGATGTTACTTGAGTCTCTGTCAAAAAAAAAGAGAGTAGGGGATTTTGCTTGAAGAAATTGGTGTACATAATTGATGTTAGAGTGAAGTCCCCTTATATTACTAAAGAAAAAGCTGCACCGACGAGCAGCTTTGGGACGTTGCAATGCTCTTGACACAGTCGCATGATGACGACCGGGAGGGCCCTGTGTCAATGACCCAACCCTGCCGGGGTGGATATCCGAGGGACCACCAGGTTTGTTCTTAACAATTGTACTGCCATATTTATTAGGTAAGTGTATGGTGTTACATGTATGATATGTAGTGGGAAGAGTAGTGTTTTATGGATAGAGGATAGCGATGTAGGGCAATGTCGTGAAGTTGGATGTGTATGTTATTGCCGTACTGAGATGTTCTACTCGTACTAGGTCACTTGTGACTCGGCTTAGGGCAGCATCAAAGAGATTTGCTATAACCCTCTTCGTACCCAGAAATAATTCGCTCGCTAACATCTTCCTCAGTAGCTTGCAGGATCTCGGACAAGTATATGACTTTATCTGTGGAATGTCCATCAGAAACTAGAGAATTAACTACTTGTGTCAAGTTATTCATTGTCGAAATTACCGAGTTAACTGTCGTGAATACATCCTTCATTGCTATTGAGTCGTAATTCAAGACTCTATTGATGGCTCTTGCTGCTGTCTCCAACACACTAAGTCTCTTTCCCAGCTTTTCAACATCAGAAGCTTGGGCTTTTCCAAAGAGCTCATGGGAGATCAAGCCAACAAAATTGAAAAGTCCTCTCTTTGTACGCTGTGAGTGAGCGTGTTTGGCTACCTGGATAGGGTCTTCAGGCAGGACCAATTGGTCTTCCGTAATTTACGATTTATACGAGCTACACGTGAGCGTTGGAGTATAACTGTAAGTTGTAAGTCAAGGGGCATTGTCTGATTAGTCAGTAGGAAGGTAAAAGTAGAGTGTAATTTGTCTATGCGACGTTGGAGCGTCTCAACACCACGGGGGATTGCAAAGAGGTCTCCGAAATCATACTGAACTGCTACTACATCTTCCGCAATTAGCACTCTTTCAACTTGGGCTACAAGGGCACCCGGTTTCAGATACAAGGGTCTCATAGAATCAACCACAATTAGTGTTCCAAGTAGAAGAAGGGCTTTCATTAACCAGATCATCTTTCTCGGGAGATAGGGCAATATTCTACTCGTAGGGTTACTAATAGAATACTTCACTCGCCCAGTAGGATGTACGCGGGGAATGGCTTGCTCTGTCTGATATGGGACGTTAACAGAACGATGATGTGTATAGAATACTTCACTCTCTGACTAGAGTGGGTCTTACTTGAGTGGTCTCACTTCACTCTCTTACTAGAGTGGTCTTACTTCACTCTCTTACTAGAGTGGTCTTACTTCACTCTCTTACTAGAGTGGTCTTAGAATGCTCTGCTAGCAGAACGAAGCTTCCGCCTATACTTGTTTGTATGTGCGGAGTCAGTTGTGGTAGGTGCATTTGGTTGCACCGCCGAAGGTGATGAGTCAGGTATAATATGGCCATCTACGGAGAGTTCTGGTCTCACCCGCTTTAACCTGTCACCATGAATTACTTCTACCTTATTTGTGGTAGGGTCTCGAACCTCAAACTTGTTGGATGCTGTGTCCGTAACGACATAGGGTCCACTATACTTCGGCGAGAGCTTAGACATTCTCGTCGGATCTAGGCACATAACTTTGTCACCTACTTCAAAACAGTTTGGTGTGCTCTTTTGTGCTGTTTCCTTATCATTTCTGCACGGGATGCCTGTAAATGATCTCGGAATTGATGATGGATCTTGCTAAAGACCTGGAGTTGTCTCTTAGCGTAGTCCTCTAGATTGTAGACTGGTGTGCTAGGCTTGGATAGCAGGTCATATGGCAGAATCTTGTCCTGTCCATAGACTACTGTATGTAGTGTGGCGTTTACAGAGCCGTTTACACAAGCTGCCACCTGTGGAAGCCAGTCTTCCCACGCTTAATGGAGCGGGTTTGTTACATGGCGTAGGACTTTGAGGAGTGTCCTATTCATGCGTTCTACCAACCCATTTGAGGCTGGGTGGTATGCTGCAATGTACGATTGCTTGATATTGTAGATATCACAGATACTTGCAATCACCTGGTTCTTGAATTCCAACCCGTTCTCCAAGAGGAGCGTCTTAGGGCAGGAGAACAGACAGATGAGATGCGTTACTAGTGCGTGAACAACTTCATCCGCTGTTTTAGTTTTAAGCGGGGCTAGAACTACGAATCTTGAGAAGAAATCAACACATAATAGAAGATACTGTGAATCCTGGTGACTCCGCGGCAACTTCAGCAAATCCACTGATACAGTGTCGAATGGAAGTGAAGGCGTTGGATACTCCAAGATTGCTGCGGGACCTTCACAGGTTCCCTTATGCTGGGCACAGGAGAGACATCTTGCTATGTGTTTCTCATCGTTTTCCAGTAGTACTTCCTTCTGGTAGCGTCAAGTGTTCTGTTCCGTCCTGGATGACCAGCTTGGGGAGCATCATGTTGCTGTTGAAGTACTGCTTCTGTAAGCGTGTCTGGAATCACTACACGAGGGCGTGCGTCAAGGTCTGTGGGAATAACTCTAACTAGTAGTCCGTCCAGCAACCGGAATTGCGTGTGAGGTACGGGTAGTTCTGGGAGAGTTGTGTTATCCCCTGATTCTAAGGAATAGATTACTTTGGACCACAGTGGATCCTGGCTTTTCTTTTCTTTCACTTGGGCTTCTATAAGCGTCGGTAGCTGGATCACTTGCACATTTGGTGAGAGTGCGTCTGCCGCCACGTTAGCTTTACCTTTGATATGATAGAGTCGGATCAAACTGCAATACCGTCTCGTACCACCACGCTAGTATGCCAGTGAGGTTCTTACCACCCTTTAATATCTTTGTTACCGCCTCATTGTCTGTGTTGAGGTCGATTTTATAACCAAGGATGATGTCTCTGAAATGTTTCAATGCCCAAGCTACTGCAAGGGTTTCCCATTCCGTCGTGTGATATCTAGTCTCAGCATCATTTAACACCCGACTTGCAAATCCAATGACTTGCATCTTGCTTCGTTCATCTGGTTGCATTAGAACAGCTCCTAGCCCTTTGAGAGAGGCGTCGGTGCAGAGTGTGAATGGTCTATCATGGTCAGGGAAGACTAGGAAAGGCGTTTTGGTGAGTGCTTCCTTGAGGTTGGTGAAAGCTTCCTCTTGCTCTTGACCCCATGTGAATGGAGCGTCCTTCCGGAGAAGTTGTGTCAGAGGCCTCGTTAGACTCGCATAGTTCTTCATGAAAGACTGGTAGTAGCCAGAAAGCCCGATAAAGCTTCAGACATTCTCAACCGACTTTGGACGTGGAAAATTTTGTACCGCGACAATCTTGTCGTTCATAGTGTGAATTCCTTCTGCGTCCACCTGATGACCTAGGAATTTGATTTTCCCTTTTATGAAATCACACTTGCTGATCTTGATACATAAACCTGCCGTTTGAAGTCTTTCCAATACATGTTGGAGTTTGCTGAAATGAGAGCTGATGTCTTTGCTACAGACTATAATGTCGTCCAGGTAGGCGAAGACTGAGTCACCCAATAGGCCCGCAAAAAGATTGTTTACTAACCTCTGAAAGGTGAGGGGTGCGTTTTTAGTCCGAACGGCATGCGTAGCCATTCGTAGTGTCCACTGGGAGTAGAGAACGCAGTGAACTCTGTTGATTTCTCATCCATTCCAACTTACCAGTACCCACTGAGGAGGTCTAGAGTACTGAATACCTTGTTCCCTTTTCCTATGCCTTGAACTAGCTCGGACAGTACAGGCATGGGGAACCTGTCACGTATAGTTGCTTGATTGACTTTGCGATAATCAATCACCGGACGCCATCCTCCATCCTTCTTAGGTACCAGGAAAAGAGGTGAATTCCATGGCGAGGATGAATGGCGAATAACCTTTTGCTCCAGCATTTCGTCTACCATCCCTTTTACTACTTCCCTTTGACAGTCTGGCAATCTGTATGCCGCTGTGTAAACGGGATTGGTGCCTGGTTTGAGGGGTATGGTATGCGTTGTTAGATCCGTTTTACCTAGACATTCTCCTGGGAGTGCAACTACATCTCGGAAAGACTGTAGTAACTTCAGAAGGGATTCTGTCTCTTCTGGAAAGTCTGTCTTCTTTAGGTTTTGCCTGAGAGGATCTTCGTCTTGCATCTCGGATGGTGACGATGCTGTCATTGCTGCAATTGGTGCTGCTGCGGAGGGCCACTCCGGAGGTTCAGGATCTACTGGATAGTCGTACACAAGAGCTTTTCCGATCTTGCAGCCGGACTTCAGTGTGATTGGACTGTTAGACCTGTTATGGACTAGTATCTCTGTCCTTGCTTTACCCTGAAGCTTGTACAAGGTTGATTCGAGAGCTAGTCCTTTAATACATGTACTTTCACTTAGACATACTGCATCCGTGCCTTTCTTTAGCTTGGGTAACCTAACTGGAAGGTGTGCACCCTCTCTAGCACGAATCCTTTGCTTTCCGATTACTACTAAGGGATACAACCGTGAACCTTGATCCGTTGATCCAACACTCTGGTTACTTGGAGTAGGGGACACCAAGGGCCACGCACGTGAACTGTCCATGTTTGTTGAAACAGCCGCTGCAATGGTCGAGTGCAGGAAAGGATGCGGATTCTGCATTGTAGAATACTTGTGTCGGTTGTAGATCATCTTCTGGGCGGAAGGATTTAAGGCGATGCGATTGTCTTTCATTGTTCCGATGCTTAAGAGGCCATCTGCTGGGAGTGGAAAATCCTTGATCACGTAAAACCTCGTCTTGATGTTTGGGTCTCCGTGACGTGTGAATCTAAACGGAATGTCTACCATACCAACTAGTTTTAGGTTATTCCGTGTAACTCAAATAAGTTGCATGTCTGGGAGATTAAGTTTCCAGTTGCACTTAAGCTGATTTTGAAGATTTATCAATGACTCGTAGGATAAGACGTTGGCGCAGGCGCCGGAGTCAAGAGCCAGAGACATCTTCACGTCACCTACCGATACTGGAATTGACATAATGTTCACTCGTGTTACTGCCGCAACGAGCGAGGGCACGTGTAAGGGCGACGAGTGGACATTGGTAGGTAATGGTGTAGGTTTGTCTACGTTTGATCGTTGGGTCTTGCGCGCGAGTCTTCCCCCGACGATCCTTGTTGACGCTTTGCAGCTAAGCCTTTGATTGTACGGCATTCATCTGTGGAATGTCCTTTCTCACCATGGAACAGGCAAGTCTTCTTCTGTTTCCCTTGCGCTTGGCTTGTCTGGTGTTTTTGAGCTTGTCCACTTTGGTATGATGTCCCACTGGAGGGTGTGAATGTCGTCTTCTTCTTGTACTTGTCTGGAATTAGCTGCGGGTGCAGTCTCCAACAGGCTGTCTTGTCATGTCCCTTCTTGTGGCAATGATCACAGCTGTTGTCTTTCCTCGAGCTGCTACTATACGCTTGTTTGGGTCTGCTCCCTGAAGCTTCTACTGGGGTTACCAAGGCTTTTGGGACTAAGTCTGTGGTAATCTTGTATGATCGTTTGATCACTAACTTCTGTCATCTAATCTATGGATGAAGGCTAGTTCTCCTCCTTGGTTACCATCCCCAAAGACCTCGATCATATAGTTTTTCCATTCCTGGTAATTTTTGGTCTGGAAGGCTAGTATCGACTGAAAGACTTTAGGTTTCGAGCCGTCTTTCAGATATGATCTAACAAGCTCAATGTTGTCTTCATCAGTTATAATGTTGCTGTTTCTCATGAGTCCTTCGATGTTCCTGAAAAATGTGAGAACCCCCCCCTGGGTAATTAGGGCAGTCCTTCCCGGAGTAACATGCAACACCATGCCCTGTTGGCACAATGGTTATCGTCGGTGGTGGCACGTGTCCTGACATGGTGGTTGTTGAAGTAGTCGTACTCGTGGCTGTCGTAGTTGTACTCGTAGTTGACGTAGTAGTCGTCGGCGGAGTAGTCGACAAGTTCAAGTTACCTGTCGGATATTGCTTACCTGATCGATGTTGACGGCCGTCTAAAATTGGAGGGCGGAACTGGAATGACTTGGGTTTTGTAGATTCTGGAGGCGCGTAAATTACCTTATTCTCCCCGCATGCGCTTAGGTTTACACTGGACTCTGTGTCGATGAGGTCCGATGTAACCTTTTGTGTACCGCAGGCGCTAGAGGAGGTGTCAACCTCTGGTGGATAACTCGATTTACCCTTGACAGAATCGGACAGTCTGTTAGTAAATGTGTCACTGTCAGCGTCAAAAGAAATGTCTACCTTTTTATCTAACTCTGTGCCCGACTGTAGTGCTACTTCCCCTCCTTCTGCTTCAAGAGGACTGTCTGAATTTGCATCAGATTGACTATCAGAGGATATGAGATCTTCCTTTAAGTCATTCTCTTTTCTAAACAGCTTAAAGGACATTAGGGAAAATGACACTTTTGGTAAAGATACCTGGATTGAATGTCCTTGACAAATAATCCCACAAAAAAAAAAAATGTTAGCACTGAAACACAATTTTTGGTAGTAGGAATTTCTCTTAACCACACACCCGTACCCAAGTTTGTATGGATGATAATGGTGGTTAGTCTGATGAGTGAGCAGTTAGTTTGTTAAAACAGGAAAATTCTTGAAATTTCAGGTTAGTAAGGTACTGTATAAGAATAATTTCTTACTAAGAAAATTAGGTTAGTAAGGCACTATAGGAATAGCCTATTCTCTTACAAAGAAATGATAACATTTTTTTTTAACACAGTGAGTAACAGAAGTAAATATTTGATCCTCTGCTAAGTATTACTTGAGAAACTGTTACAGCAAATATATAGAGTACTTAAATTCTTTGGTCTAACTTGAATTCATAGATTGAATGTAATTAATGAGGAATGTACAGTCCCAGCTAAATTACTCTATACACATGAATAAGTTGAAAGAATAGTTAAGATACTTTGGCATTGCTTATTTTGTTGACAGAATTTTGATTAGTACTAGTTACTAGTATATTTAGTTTGTATTGTATTTTCTGACTAACCGATACAAAGCTGAATTAACGTTGCGATGTTTTGAAGGTTTTCTTGTCAGCTGTTGTAGAATGAAGATTGGAGTGGAGGGACCGTTGAGTTGACTGCTACGGCTGCACTCTCTTTCTCTCTCTCTCTCTCTCTCTCTCTGCTACTGCTGTGACGTCACCGCCACGTCAGACCTTGGGTAGCGCGTGGACTGTGAACTGAGGTGATGGGTGACTCAGTAGGGTGACTCTGAGGTGACTCGGGACAGTCAGTGGGGTGAGTCGGGTGAGAGTTTGCCTGGGCGAGAAACTGCTGAGCTCAGGGCTGAGTGGAGAGATACAGTTGTTTGTGCTCTGAGAGTACCAGCTCACTCCTCCATGCACTTTAGTTGGGTAACTTCACTGTCTGTTTCTTTTCCAATTTAGCTCATAATTGTTTTATGGTTTTTCTAGTTGCTTTTTCTTAGTGCTTTTTGTTGTTTGCTCTTCGGAGGTCTTTTTGATTGTGATTTCGATTGGGGAACACAAATCCCACCGCTGTAAAACATGATGAAAGGTAAATTGTTAAGGTAACTGATTTGAAGCAAAGACACTGTTAGGTTTTATATAGTTCTACCAGCAAAATAAACTATGCTTAATTATGACTAGTTTGATTTATTAATTGTCTTTGTAGGTATTGTAGCTACCCGACTGGGAAATACCTACAGCTTGCACTATATTATAAATGCAACTAGATTTGAGCTATATTCCTGTAATTTATATTCTTCCCTGTAAAAGAATAAAAGATAAGAATAGCGAAAATAGATAACGGTACACACACTAATATCGCACAGTATCGCACTGTCACTGTATACGTCACTGTATTAAGTACCACAGCCGAATGAAGGATCGACCTTCCAATGGGGCTGTCTGATCTGCTACTGGCCTGGCTTCCCTCCTTGGGTGCCGGCTTTCTTACTAGAGTGGTGTTACATGTTACATAGTTGCTAGCAATCATATTGGAGTTGCTGAAATACTCTGAGGAAACCGTGGGAACCCTTCCTTACTCCGCAAGAATTGTACCAAGTCCTTTATAGGTGGGGGAGATGATCTATCTATAGGGAGGTCATTCCCAACTAGCATGTAGAGTAGTATACTTAAGTAAGTGAATAACTGTTATAAGGGTGTGAGTTATATATGTGATTATATGAGTTACCCTAGAGTGTACAGTCGCTCAAAATGCGCTGTTACACATATTTCCCAATATAATTAATATCTTTACGAGACTACTGTAAAGGAAAATATAAAACACTCCCATTATTAACATAATATAGGTTATATTATAGAGACACGGCAGCTTTGATGATCTCTGGTGTCCTTTTCATACAGCTAAGTTGGACGTAATTATCAACTTATCAAAATATGTTTATTATTAGGAAGTTATATAATTCCTAAGTTCATCCTGGATTCGAATCCACGGACTGCCACATGTGTTTGTAAATTTCATTTATCGATTTTAGGAGTATAGTTGGTTGTTGGAAGGAACATAATAATTGAGTAAATTCAGTATAGTTGGTTGTTGGAAGGAACATAATAATTGAGTAAATTCATCTAATGTTAGCATGAATAAATATAGATATTCCACCATCTTATCAATTTGAACTGACGCAACTAATGTTCAAACTCCAATTGAGGAGGACATATGAGGGTTTAAGAATAGTGTATTAACCCCTTGAACATTATGATGCATTTTTACACTATATTCTGGTTATCATGAAACAAGTTTATATAGCTTAGTAAGGATGTCTGGGAGTATTTAAATGGTAAAGACTACCCCTGACTTCGGTATACACTTCCCAATCTGAAAACTATATCGTCTAATGATAGCCAGAATAAGGTGATAAAACGCGGCATAATCCTGGAGGGGTTAACAGGTTTTATGTAATATACCAATTGTTGTCAAATATTTATGATTATTGGGTAGGTGGGTGTAATTTATGGGGTTCCAGGTGGTCATTCTCTCTCACTATTGATCTCTCCTCTTTCTACCTACCTAAGGTCACCTAAGGTTGTGTTCGCCACTCATCTAGTGGCACTGAGGTGCGTGCCGTCCCTCGTTCTGGGTGGTCATCTGGTGCAGCAGACTGCTCGAAGAAGCAGCACGCTTTCCTGTGAAGATATGCTTGTCTGGCACTTTTTGCAGTTCGACATCGAGGGCTCTCTTGAAGTTGTTTAACGAGACGCCCCTCCTGTCTCTTACTCCCCGTGGGAGTTTGCTGAAGAGACGTGGGCCTCTGTGTGATAACCAGCCATCTCGCAGAGGGCCCATAGCACCCCTGTTATTCATCTGGGGGATATCGCATTCCCAGCCTCTCCTATCACTGAATTTCACGACTAGCGGGGTATGTAGGATTGGTGCTAAACACTCTGCGATTTTCCATGTGTATATTATTAGGTAATGTTCTCTTCTGCGCTCCAACGATTACAGTGTCAGTGTTTTTAAACGCTCCCAATAGTGTAGCTGTTTTACTGAACTTAAATGCAAAGTTAAATTCCTTTGTACAATATCTAAGTCACATTTATTTCACATGCTTTGTATGGGGATGTTAATACGCTACAGTGTTCAAGCCATGGCAGCACTAGAGATTTGAAGAGCGGTATCTTAGGTAATTCACTGCATGTTTTAAATGTACACAGAATCCAACCCGTTAGACGTTTCGCAGCCGCAACTTTGACCTGGTTATGTTCTTTGAACCCATATTTTCAGACATTAACACCCCAAGGTCTTTCACACTGTCTTTCCTTTCTATTATGTGGTTAGCTTCTGTTACATAGTTCGTATTCTCTTTAACAACATTATTATCTCCGTATCGTATTAATTGGAATTTTTCTTCATTGAATTGCATGTTGTTTTCCCTGGTCCACTGGAACACTACATTTATGTCTTCTTGTAGCTGGCCTGTGTCCTCTTTTGTGTTTGCTATCTTACTTAATTTTGTGTCATCAGCAAAAGAAGACACCGTACGGTGTCTTGTGTTGGCATCTATGTCGTAAATTAGAATGAGGAACAAAAGGGGCGCTAGCACTGTTCCTTGGGGAACTGAGCTTTTGACATGCAAAAGCTCCGATGTGCCTTGGTTTACTACTATTGATTGTTTCCGGTTTACGAGGAAATTGTATATCAACCGTCCGATTTTACCAGTTATACCTTTTGCTTTTAGTTTGTCATGGTCATATTTATCAAATGCCTTAGCAAAATCGGTGTAAATGACATCCACATTTTTCTTTTCTTCTTGCTGCGCTTCAAGAATATTGTCATAATGTTCCAAAAGTTGTGAGAGACATAATTTTCCCGCTCTGAACCCATGTTGACTGGTGCTGTGTAGTTCATATGCCTCCATGAAAGCTGTGATTTTGCTTCGCAGGACTCGTTCAAAAACTTTAATGATGTAGAAAGTTAGAGCTACCGGGCAGTAATACTTTGGTAGTGCTTTACTCCCTCATTTGTTCAGTGGGGCAATTATTGCATGTTTCAAGCTATCTGGTATTTCACCAGTGTCTAGACTTCATCTCCACATTATAGCCAGGTTTTTTTTTTGGGGGGGAAGGGGGACCAGAATCGCCGCCACATTTATAATGTAAACAATGCTAAACTGTAATGTATTGTGCTCGATTTCCATACTATCCACATGCATTTAAGGGTGTGTTGTAACTAGTTTTCCCCTTCTACCTCATTGTTAGCCCCCATTAGTTTTGAGAGACAGAGATAGAGGGAGAGAGATAGAGAGAGAGAAAGAGAGAAAGAAAGAGAGAGAGAGAGAGAGAGAGAGAGAGAGAGAGAGAGAGAGAGAGAGAGAGAGAGAGAGAGAGAGAGAGAGAGAGAGAGAGAGAGAGAGAGAGAGAGAGAGAGAGAGAGAGAGAGAGAGAGAGAGAGAGAGAGAGAGAGAGAGAGAGCAGGGGGGCGGGGAGAGCGGGTAAGGGGAGGGAAAGCAAGAATAACCTTAAATACTGAAGTATTCTTTATGAAATATTATCATAAATAGTTTCGACCCCTAGTCACTCAAATTACGATAGGCAGGCTAACGTTTTGCACCACAAGACATTATATATGTAATGGTACGTCCCCTGTATTCGTAATTTGTTGTGTTCTATGTATACTACGTTAACCCACAGAACCCACTGGCCAAATCCACCGCAACCCTGCTCACAAGTTGGACAGGAGAACACGAATACATCCCTCAACTCACCATAAACAACACACCCCTAACACATACACACACACCCAAAATCCTAGGAGTAACATATGATATTCATATGACATTCAAACAGCACACCACAAACATTAAAAAGAAACTGACACCCAGACTTAACGCCCTCAGGTCACTTGCTCACACAAAATTTGGACACAACAAAGAAACTACCACCACAGTATATAAACAATACATAAGATCAGTGATGGAATACGCAAGCCCAGCCTGGGCTTCTATCCTAGCTGAAACACATCATAAGACCTTACAGACTATTCAAAACAAAGCCCTGAAGATCATTACAGGCTGCACAGCTACTGCACCCACAGATCACCTACATCAAGAAACCAAAATCCTCAAAGTCAAAGACCATCTGGACATGAGAGGCACTCAATTCCTGGCAGCAGCCTCCACGAACCAAGACCACCCACTAAACTACATGGCAACACACCCACAGACACCTAGAAATATCAAAACAACACCCAGCACACGGTACCACACACAATTATTGGCCTCTCTCCCTCCCTGCCCACCCCGAACCAACTTCCAGAAGCACATCCATACTCATATCTCTCACCGATCCATCCACTCACTCACAGACAACACGCAGATGCATGCACGACCTCCCGAAATCCATCCTTCCGAATCCTCCCTTCCTCGCGAGGACAGAGTCCACCTGGCCAGGCTGAGATGCAGACACCATCCAGCTCTCCTGAGCTATCAGAAGAGACTGGATGACTCCATTGTCGACGCCTGCCCGGGATGTAACACAGCACCCCATACCATTAAACACATCATAGAAGACTGCATTTCACACAACCACTTACGCCAACAACACAATCTACACTCAATGAGAGCTCTGTGGGAAAGCCCGATCGTGGCCATGGCCTTTCTCAGGGACTCGGGGCTGTTCGGCCAGGCAGCTTAGAAAACAACAACAACAACCCACAGAACCCCAGCGACGACAACGTGTCGTCGGTAATGTTTGTAACGCTAAACCCCACGACGCATAAGAGTAGTCGGGGTTTAATTACTCCGGTCCTATGGCATCTAAAGGGCTCAGATTTGTATGGGAACTGTGCAAGTATCCCACGCAACCATGCCGATGATTGCAAACTTTCAAAGTCCAACCGCATGTGCGTGAGCGCGCAAAAATCTGTTTTTGGGTGTTTTTGCCTTCAATTTTACCTTCTTGTAAATTAGACTTTCGGGCGCACCGTAGGACCCCTTTTTGACATAGGGGATCAGTTTTTTGTGGGTTTTCCTTCATTCCTAACCCATTCCTGATGTTTTCTGGAAAACATTTTGTTTTCAAAACCTGCCGGGCCCTGGTGGTACATTTATTCTAAGCTAGCTGGGGTTCAATGGGTTAAAAACCCTTTGAAGATTATGATGCCTTATGACAGTTTGCTGTGGGTATCACTAGACGATTGTATTCAGTTTAGTAAGGGTCTGTGGGATTGATAGGGTAAAGATTATCGCACCCTGGACAGGTAACGCTCAAAAACATAATTTTCATGATACGGTCATTGTGAATATGCAACATCAACTTTGACCTCAAATATCTCCCAAACCAAATAACTCAGAGACTTAATGAACATTGCTAAAAATAATATAAGGATCCATTAATATTATTTTAGTAAATGGTGGATATTAAAAGGTAATTGGTATTTTTAAAGAATTTAATAACAAAATAAGTAGTGTTTTTGAGTGAGTTGTACTTAAAAATAGAAAAAATAATCAAGTTGTCTTATGGGAGCTGGCACTCTGGTGGGGTGGACGGGAATGGTGAGGCAGACTGGAGCGTGCGTGGCAATCCATCAGACACCATAGGCTGAGAAACCTGCAAAGTTAAAAAAAAGGGTTAAACAAATGTTTCCCAAAAATAAGGCCATTTTGAAAAATTCGGGAGGGTACCTAAATAATCTTGGATTCATACCAAACTCAACACAGTGCTTGCCACATGATCCTAGTATGATACCAAAGTGTAATAATCAAGATCGGAGCAATATAAATATTACCAAAACAATCGTATATGGAGGTAACTGAAGAAAGGCAAACATTTTAAGGAAAATTCGGAGGAAATACATTCGTGGTGCAGGTATTTATCAAATTAATGTTGCTTCTTTTAACTACAGTTATACTTTAGGGCATTACAAACAAATTATAACCGGCAAAACGGTGATACCCTGAACGTAGGACCGCCCAGGCGCCAATCTAAAGGGCTCTCCAGCGCTGGGTTTGTCTTGCGATGCCAACAATTCTCACTTTGCCCTTTAACAAACTCTGGAAGCCTTAAATACTTATGGATTGGAAAAAAATTTGAAATGGAGGTTCCTATATGATTGCTTTCTAGCTAATGTCAATACAAATGAAATCTGAGTATAATAAATACCTATAATCTGATGTAAACTAACAACTTTGCTTACTTTTACCTGTAAAAGTTCAGGAAATAAACACATAAGTATCTGAAATTGAACTTTATATTACCTATTTTAACTGAACTTGTACTAAGGAACCTCATAAACAATATAAAATACATGGGAGGGGTCTCACCTTTACGTGTTGCAGGTGTCACAGATTGGAATGAGGTGGTTGTGGCAGACAGACTTCCGGCAGGTGCTACACGTTATCCGGGTCCTCCCATTCGCTGTCGTGGGGCAAATGTTGTATCGTTGTCTCTTGTCGAGCTTGGTTCGGCCTTCATCAAGTACACTCTGGGCTGGGTGGGCGTCGTAGGGGATGTTTAAGCCCTGGCCGATGAATGTTCTGATGCCTCTAGAAAGGTTGCTGTGCTGGCTCAATCTGTAGGATGCCCTGGGGCGGCACAGTTCCTCAGCCACCTCGTACCCAAAGGTGACCCTGTTCATTTTGTTGGCGTGGTGCTTCAGGTTGTGGATGATGTGGGAGTTCGTCATGGACAGGTTAATTATTCCGTAGAAGTAGCACATGGGCCAGCGTCGGGTCGTCCTGTTGCAGGTGGCAGTGGCACAAAGCTTGTCAAAGGTGTCGACCCCTCCCTTTGTGGAGTTGTAGAACAGCTGCAGTTCTGTCTTTTTTGTTCAGTGATTGTGGGATTATGGTGCAATGTTGACATGAGCATGACACGCTTGGTGGGCTTGGTGCGGTTGACCAGGAGTGTTACATTTTTCTCGTAATTGTAGGCAGCCATAATACCTCCTACAGGAATATCCTGACACGACACTGCAACAGGGATGTAGGGTTTCTTCTTGATGGTGCCCACGAAGTCAAAGCGTCCTCCTTGAGCTTGGAATTAAGAGGTACAGAGGTGAACCAGTTGTTGGTAGTGATAGTTTGACCCCGAAGTCCATAGCCCCGCGTGAGTTCGATGGTGTAGTACTCCACCATGGTACGAGGCTTCTCCAAGGTGACCGTGCCCTTCCCCAGGTAGGGCATGCCGTTACACATTTAATGTGTATTGGCATCGCAGGCCATCACGATCTTCAAGCCATACCTGAGGACAATAAACATTTTGTAACCATCGATAATCACAGGTAAGTACAGGTAAGTAAATGGATAGGCACACACAAATGTAATAATTCATCGAACGTAGGTAAGTGCTCATATATTGTTAGTCACAAATAACTACAAGTAAGTATGTATTAATAGGTAAGTAAATTATTATTAAGCACAGGTACTGAAAGGGTAGAACTGTATTGATTTCCTCAGGTAAGTGTATAAATGATAAACTCGGACTAGCACTGGCACACACAGATAAGTATGCTGCACCAAGTACGTGACAAACTCACGATTATAGTATATTAGCCATTCTAATTGATAATATTTCTGAAGGAGGGTTAGTCTACAGATTAATTATAGGTTAGGCAGAAGAACATGTGGATTTAGAACTTACTTTGCAGGTTTGTTGGGCATGTACATCCTGAAGACACAGTGGCCACGGAATGGAAGGAGCTGTTCGTCCACAGTGATGTGCTGTCCTGGCTTGTAGCACCGCGTGCAGGCGTCGATTGTGGCATCCCAGGTTTTCCTGATGGCGCCAAGACGATCCACTTTCACCCTCTCTTTTCATGTGGCTGACTCATCGAAGCGTAGTGCCCTCATCAGGAAGGCAAAACGGCGCTCAGACATGGTGGCATGGTACAGGGACGCCCCACGAAGAGGGTGCCACATCTCAGAAGTCCCGACGTGGTTGTCCTTCCTGACGCCAGACATTATAAGGATACCCAAGAAAGCCTTTAGCTCCATTATGACAATGAGTCAAAAGGTGTGGAGCTCCTGAGTTTTATTTTCTCTCTCAGGGTCTCCATCTTTGTGTTGGTGTGTACACAGATCTCTGCAAGGGTGGCGTCTGTCAAGAAGAGTGAGAGTAGCTTCGCAGGTGTTTTGGCATCAGTGGTCACCAATGTGGGTCCCCCTTCCTCTATCCGGAACATCCTGGTGAGTGTGGGTAGTTCTGGATTCGGGTCTCTGTGCCAAATTGTGCCGTCCCTGGTGTGAGCTGTGGGTGTGTGTAGCAAAAGAATGGGTGACCCCTCAGCAGGTTGCAGGGGACCCCTCCTCCTTTTCCGGCTCTTCACCTCGATTGGTGACATGTCTCCTGCATGAGAGGGTGTGGGTGCCTGTAGGGCACCATGTGGGTGGTCATGGGGGCCTGGCAAAGGCTGTACAGGGGTGACGCCAGACGGACCGGGGGTGCCAGGCAAATCCAGAGGTGGGGCCGGGTCGTCAGGGGCTTCTTCGAAGGCATGTGGGGCTGGTTGTTGATAATCAAGCCTCCTGAAGGTGTTGAGAGACTCTCTAACTCTCCTGAGGGAGTCGGCGCATGAGGAGCGAGTGGTAGCAGGCGAAGAGGGAGGTGCGGTGGATGGCGCCGGGCGAGTGGCGTCAAGCAAGACGGGGGCCTTGGTGTAGCCACTGTCTACCTCGTATTCCTCTGAACAATCGCTCTGAATTTCATCTTCCCACCTAGCCTGAGTCTCCCTATCACTCTCGTCCTCATCACTCAACAGGCAATATGTTGCAACCTCCTCTGCAGTCCGCACTCGTCGAGCCATGGTCACAGCTGAAAATCAAGGAAAAACATGATCTAGAAAAAAATCACCGACGCGCATATGGCAACATGAGACTAGCTTGTGTGACCATGATCGTCCGTTATCTGCCTAAGTTGCCCATTAGTCCTAGATCGATATCTCAAACACATTTTTCACAAAGGCACAATATGTACAATTATCTACAATGAGTAAATTGAACTTACCAGGTTAGCTAGTTGCACGTTTGCAATAGCAGATTCTTGTTTGAACGTGTTGGGATAGAACTGGAGCGGCATACCTCCGCTCACGAGTGTAGCTACCCATAGACTGCCTGCCTGCAGGCCGATATCTTAGGAAACGGCCATGTGGGATGTGCAGACTAAAAAAAACACGTTCTGCAAACCATGCGAGTGAAATTACGCTACAGCGTTACCTGTCCAGGGTTAACCCTCTGACTTCCGTATACTATTCCTAAAGGAATAAAATCTTCAAATGATAGCCAGAAAACAGAAAAGGATTGCGTAATCGGATCATGAAAGGGTTAATAATACCTATCATAACTTTGTTGTTTCTGTTTATTGGTAAGAATTCCACAACTTCTTTCCACGCCGCCCTCACTTTAAGCTTCAACATGACATTCATCCTCCCAAAGATCTTGTGTATCATGTGTGTGTGTGTGTGTGTGTACGTGTGGACTAACTCTAGTTGTATTTGCGGGAGTGAGCAAGCTCGTTAATGCCCACCTCCAATGACACATTTATCATATCTTACTTTAAAACTCTGCAATGATGGTGCTGACACTAATCTTCGGCTGGCAACTTATTCCATCCTATGATTGATTTACTTGGGAACCTTTTACTTTTCAAATGTGTGTGTGAGTGTTACTCAGTTACTTGTTCGTCAAGGGGAATCCACGAAATGCGAGCTAAGCTCATTATTATCGCGCCTCCTTAACTGGGAATGTATTGTGTGAAATACATGTTAAGTGTTTTATGTACTGTTGGAATGGCTGTGGATGTGTGTGTAGTCTGTATTTTAGCCAATTGGCGACATCGGAAACGAAGGCTTAGGGTGGATCTGTATGGTACCATTCTCACTATAGATGGTACCGTCTCGCCCGAAGGCTTAGGTAGCCATCAGCTTAGGTGAACCATATGATACCCATCTCGCCTTGTACCATTTTTGCCAACCCCAGATGGGACGTCACAACGTCGTCCACTTATTCCAGGTACCTATTTACAGCTAGGTGAACTGAGGCTAGCACATGAAAGGAGACAAGCCCAATTTGTCTCCGCCCGGCCGGGGATTGAACCCCCGACCCCTCGTGTGTGAGACGAGAGCTCTACCTACTAGGCTACGGGCTGTGTGTAACGTAACTTTAAAAACTAACTGTATGCATCCCTTATTATTTGCAAGTCATTCTCTCAAAGTCATTGTATTTACGTGTGTATTGTATATTTAGTTTTAATGTATTGTCAGGCATTATTATTTTTGCATATATACTGTATATATATATATATATATATATATATATATATATACATATATATATATATATATAGATATATATATATATATATATTCTGTGCTCGGAAAACTATACACGCATGGCGGTAAAAGTTTTCTTGTAAAAACTCCAGCATTGTGAATTTGTATTATATATATATTTGCTGTTTATTTGCATGCAGGCGTCGTTTCTTTCACCTCTACTGTAAAATATCAGCGTGACGTATATCCGCTCAGAGACCTTGTGTATTTTTGTCAAGGCTTCGGTGAGACGTGAAGAAACAAAGGAATATATTTTTGCGATCTTATCTTTTGGTAATTTGTAAAATATGTGTTTTGAACTACTATTTGTTTAGTATAAGAGCTTTTGGTATTTTCACATGGGAATCAACAAGTAGATTGTATATGATTCTACGAAACCTAAATAATAATGAGCTTTATTTAACCCCTTCATTACCGGCGACGTTTTCTTAATTATATTCTAGCTTTAATTAGCCTAATTTTACGTGGTTTGGTTTACAAATGATCTATGGTAGTAAAAAGGGTCAAGTGAGATAGTTCGAAGCTTGTTAATTGCTGGAGGCATTGTTTTAATTGAATCATATCGTCTAAGAATACCCAGAATATAGTTAAGAGAATGTCGACGGTACAGAAGTGGCTAAGTAGATGCCAGACCACAATTTCCCGAAATCTATCTATCTATCTATTGCTTGACGCGGTGATCCCCGAAGGGGTTGCCACGAACGAACCGGCCCCATGCACCTCTGTCCCTAGTCAGTCGACGCCCCTCCTCCCAACCAGCACCGCCTTCATCCATATACTTTCTCACTCCATCCTTCCACCTCTCCCTCTCTGTCCTTCCACCTCGCTCTCGTATCCCTTCTTAGTCATTCTCTCGCTTCCCATACGTTCCATATGGCCGAACCATCTCAAGGTGTTCATTTTCACACTTTCCAGCACATCTACCTCCACGCCACACATCCTTCTTACTTCCTCATTCGTCTGTCTATCTCTCCATGTAACTCTGCACGCACTTCTCAAGTAACTCATTACTACCCCTCTCACTCTTGGTCTGAGTCTCTTCTCAAACGTCCATGCTTCATTTCCGTAAGTCAATGTCGGGATTACCACACTGTCATGCAAGGACTTCTTTACTTCCATACTGACCACCCAATATATTGTTACTGCTTTCAGCGTTCCTAAAACCTTCTTCCCCTGTTGCACCCTCTCCCGCGCTTCATCATCCATAGTCCCATCTTTACTCAACACACTGCCCAGATACTTAAATGAGCTGACAATCTCCATAGCCTGACAGTTCAACTTCACCTCACACTCTGTGGCTTCACCCCTTTCGAAGACCATAACCTTGCTCTTCCCCACATTTATCTTCAGATTCCGTTTTTCGCACACTGTTCCAAACACATTTACCAGACCCTGAACTCCCATGCATTATCGCTCATCAGAACTGTATCATTACCGGAAACATCGTTCGTGTGACACTGAGCTCTCAACCAGTGCTGAATCAACCAGGGCCAACTAAATCAGTGCCAAATGATAGTACTAACCTAGCCTAACAGTATTGGTTGAGTTAGTTGAGAGCTACTTGTTAAAATGATCTACTGGTGGGGTTGTCTATCAGCTAGGATACTCATTACTCTGTATATATATAGTCCATTCAATATACAGTAGGTAGGCCACAAATCGTGACCCATAACCTCTGTATTCAAAAAGTGCTGTAAAGATCCACACCTTTTACCTGGCTGACCCTTCTTAAATGGTAGAAATGTTAGCTCGATTATTCTATTTTTTTTTAGTTTGGAGGTTACTGGTCAAGATTTTTGGCCAAGCCATAATTAATTGACTATACTCAATTCCAATGTCGATTAAATGCCAAGTAAACACACTAATATTAATGCAAAGCATAACTATAAAATGGTATGTATTCAAGATTTGATAAAGTTCTGAATTATCCTTATATTGAAGAATGGGAAATCAATTTTAAGTGGTGGAAGCGAGGCACGATTTTTTAGCTTAAGTTGAATAATTCAGGAATATTTTCCTTTTGTTTAATTATGGAAGTATTTTAATGGAGTTTGGTTTATTGGTGTGATATTGTATATGATAAAAATACACATGAATTAGCATTGTGTGCACAGTCGGTGTAATTAATCCATCCATATATATTCTAAACAACCATGGGGACATAACACTCCCTTGTTTTAACCCTCTCACGTTCTTGACACAATTTTGAGCCTATTAGGGATACTTTAATGCCTTTATTACCATCAGGGGTATTTATAAACCTTTAGTTTAGTTACTTCAACCTCTGCAGTTGTCTTTGAGTTAGCTGTGGGCAGAAAACTAATTTTGGAGAGGTAATTATAAGAGTGAGGGAACTCTATTTCTTATTGCTAATCTGGCAACATGTGCGTCATATGGTCGTGAGAGGGTTAATCCTTACAGTAACAGTGACGTGGTTTTGTTTTTAGTTCAGCTGCATTTAAACAAATTTGTGAAGCCTCGACAGGATATATGGTAGTTGAAAGGATTAATTGAAACAATCCGTAATCTTTTAATGGATAGACATCCTTCCAAAGCTGAATAAAACTGTCCAATACTTGCCAGTATATAATGAAAAGGATGTCACCGGTACTGAAAGGGTTAACCCAACATTCAGATCAAATAACTCGCTCACTTCATCCTCTACACACACTGCTGCCCTCGCACGATTGTACAGTCACTTGTAAACATTTGTGAACCCCCTTTGTTCTTCTTTATGTAATTACAACTATCTCGATTGATTTTGGTTGGAACTTGATTTATAATTAATAGTATATATTGTGTTGTGGATGATGTGCATATCATTATACTCATAATATCGTTTCTAGAGATATATATCCTTAATCACAAATAGGTGAGGTCCACGATTTTTAGGAGTGAGTGTACATGTTCATCATCGCTTCCAACAACTTAGCAACTACCTTGTATAATTATGCACTGTACTTTCCACATAACTTCTATATCAACTCTGTCATAGGCTTTCATCAAGTCCATGAAGGCAGTTTGCAACTTACTTCCCTTCTTCAGATACCTCTCCACAACGTATCTCAAGGAGCAGATCTCGTCTACACAGCCTCTTCCATCCCTAAACCCACACTGAACCTCACCTACCAGTTCCTCTGTACTTATTCTCTCAATCACTCTCCTACAGTACAGCTTCCTCTGTCAATGCATAATGTCAGCTACTGTTAAATAAAGTTACTGTAATCCTCCCCATAGTCGACAACGGTTCAGCAGCCATCCATTGTCAGTTATGAAGCACCGAACACAATTCATAAACCTGGTTCATTCCAAAAATCCGAAGCTATTAAGTTTGATCGAGTTGGAATGGCACGGACGGTCTGTGTGAACCTTGGGAATACGTTCAGACACACACACAAACACACTCACACGTTTTCGTGAGGCCGTTTGTGTGTGTATGTTTTTGTTGTATGTGTATGAAGGAGAAAACACGCAAATCTGCCTGTAACAAATGTCCCCTTCAAAAATTAAAAGAGTTGTAGAGAGCCAAATTCAAGGTACGTTAGAATCAAAATGTCTAAGCACACGGACCTTGAAGCAGTTTAAATCATAGGATGAAGCAAAGAATGAGGAGAGAGAGAGAGAGAGAGAGAGTCTGTAAATTCTCCCATTACAGGTTCCTCATAATTTTAGACTCCTGACCTGCGAAGAATATAGCGACCTTACGTGTTAATAAGCTATATTATAACCAGGTTTCTAGGACGTACATGGACATATACGCACACGCAAATGGACGCACACACATTCGTACATATACACACAAACACACACGGTGGAACACCACCTCTCCTCTGCCAACCCTGATCTTCTCTTTTTCACCGAAACTCAAGTGTCTGGACTACTGACAGCTGACATACTACTGACATAGCCTCCTTTTCTTTAGAGAGAACACATTAGCTTAGTTGTTCTACGCGAGAGAGATAGATATATATATATATAGATAGATAGATAGATAGAGAGAGAGAGAGATAGACAGCGAGCGAGAGGGTGGGGGCGGGGGGTTAATATACAATATATCATTTCCCTCATAATCTTCCCCTTTACCTCCTTGACACAATCACTAGACTAAGATACACAGCATAATAATCCTGATTCATAGCCTGGCCGGAAAGGTCTCATCATCATTACGGTAATTATAGTGAACTAACAGGATTGCCCGGCGTTGCCCGTGTTGAAGGAGAAAGCAGATTATTCACTGTTTACCCATCCTAAGTTGGACAGAAACTATAGACGGTATGGATTTACCTGCGTATTTGGTGTATACATGTGACAAGGGTACAACTAACTCTACATCGAACGAAGACAAAAACAACTGAGTGTTAATTTGTAATAAGGGCCTAATTACCATTCAGTTTTCGAAAGTTGAGTATTTGTTCAGCTTATTTCGTTTATGAAGGTATATAGAAGCACTTTAGTGAGGGTCTATAATATGTGTGTTATGGTCGCCGGTGTGCTCTCTTCCTCAAATACCAAGAGTGATCCATATGGTAATAATGTCTATCTATTACCAAACGCCCTGATCCTCTAGCAGATAGCCACAAATGAATCGCCTCCATGAAACTCTGTCATATGTCAGACGGCGCCCCCTCCTCCACTCTTGCACGACTCTCACTTATATATATACCTCTCAACTCCATCCAATAGCGAGATTCTAACTTAGAAGAAATCGGCCTTAGCACGGTACATTTTGCTATCGAAACAAAAATATATGTGTATATATATATTTAGCAGAAAGAGGGTCCGACTGGCCATTTTTTAGTTTGAAGGAAGTCTGGGAAGACGTTTTTGTTAGCCTAGTGGTCAAACTAAAATACATTGCTCGAAAATGGCAAAAGCAAGCAAAATCCTCAATAATAAATAAACATGACATGATAAAAACCCAGAACACGCCGGACCAGATAGTGTTAAGATGGGGCCAAGACAATGTCCCACCAGCCACTAAAAATAGATCATACATCGCTAGTCTAACAGTCCATTACTGTTTATCCGTACAAAGCCTGGCTGGCAACGGGGGGGGGGGGGGGGTTATCCCAATGGGTATATATTACACATGATTGCAGATTATCTTATACCCTATTCACGATAACAACACAATTATATACTTAAATAAATAGAGGAGAAAATTAAAAAATAAAAGGAAATGCTCCCAGTTGAAGGCCGGTTCCTCCTTAAGTACAGGCTCTCTTTCGGACGCCAGGAATAAATTGACGACAAAATTGCACAAAAGTTCTTAATGTTGGCAAAGATATGAGGCAAAAGACCTTGAAATCGCCTAACTAGTGGGGCAAACGCCCTAAAATATCAAAGCTAATGCGGCTAAACGTAAGGGAGAAGAGGGTCCCGAAAAAAACTCTCTTAACCCTTTCAACTAACACAGATCCTTCCATGAGGTAGATGTCTAACTATAGCTAGAATAACATATACAAATAGCCGTCACCAGTACTGAAAGGGTTAATAGGTATAAATCAGCTGGGCAGTGCCCAGGGGAAGTTTCATAAGCATGTGATCAGGAGTTGCTGAACCTCCTGTTTCATTTGTCTGGCTTCCCTCACTGTTTCTGTTTGTGTCTCACCTACAGAAAGAGTAATACACGCTAGTTCTTACAAACACTTCCTCCTCCTATTAATTTCATTACACTGAACAAGCACACCATAATTCTGTCCAATGCACCAAAGAAATAACAAAACTAAATATAAATAAATAAATATATATATATATATATAAATAACGTCAGTCACTTTTCAAACTTTGAGAGAAGACACTCGTTGCAGATAGGTTTGCCTTTTGTCTCCTTCGTGCACGTATGAAACAGAAAATAAAATTCAAAATTCTGTGCTTAGGTATCCCGGTGGAAGTCAGGAGTTACACATATAGTGATATATTACTGGTGTGTGTGTGTGTATATACAGTATATATATATATATATATATATATATATATATATATATATATATTCAGTAATTAGTATAGGAATCATTATTTCAACTCTCATATAATTTCAAGGCGATTTACTTGAAATATACTGTGTATTTTAGCGAGGGACTGTACAATCCTGGTCTGTTTGTCTCGTCAGTTTTATCTACTCAACACTCTTGGGATCTCCATGCACTGCTTATGTGATTGGAAGTAGTGATGGGATTTTCCATCAGCTCAGAGGAGGTGTGTGAGGAGGTGAGGAGTAGGTTGAGAGAGAAGGTTTTGGGGCAGTTAGAGAGAGAGACCGTACTCACGACAAGAGGTCTGAAGATATTTCCTCTATTTGAGGAATATTCTCTGTTTTATTTAAAAAAGACTTAGACACGAGCAATGGGGAAGATCACAGCCCCGGAAATTCCCTCCATACATAAGGGATTCTCCTTGTAATATTTTAGTCATCATTTGTTACTTCAATAAATCAACGTGGATGAACAAGATAGTATAAATCCCCTTTACCTATAAGTATAGGTATAAGTATAGGTAAGTATAGGTATAATATCAATATTATATTATATTTATTGGGTATAAGGATTTCGATGGCAGCATTACTATTACTTAATATGAATAGAACTACATAGTAGAAAACCAATCTACGAGAGAAGTAGAACGCAAATAATCTACTCAGTACTTCAATTAACTTACCAATCTACAATAAACTAAATCTATAACTCCATAAGGAAACCTCCCAAACGGCTTACCTTACTTTACCTAACATTACCTAATAAAGGAGACTCACAAACGTCTTCATAACATTGGTATCAACGTCATCCTAACATGGTGGAATTGGCTTACTTTACATAACCTAAGATATATATATACAGTATATAGATATACAATATATATATATATATATATATATATATATATATTTATACTGTGTATATATATATATATATATATACAGGGTGTTTTAAAACAACACTGCCAGACCTCATCTGCCAATTAGTAAATACAATAACGAAGAAGATTATCTAAGGACAAATGCAAAATAATTTACCATTAATGATTTAAACCGCATAAAGTAAAATAATTAGTGACACCCAGGTATGAGCTATAATCCGAACACGGGCTAGTGTCCCCCCCCCCCTCAAATAGCCTACCTCTTGCCTCCCATCCCAGTTCGAGTTTTTCTTCGAAGCTTTGGAGTCATAACGAATCTTCTCATGTGTTTAATCATCTGCTAGGCCATGGTGCTATCTTCTTCTGTCATAGTGATTTTATTTACCTTATAATATCACATAAATATGGATTGTCATTATTTAGGTGTGTCTCTGCCTTTGTTATTTTATACTCGTTAAGTCCAAGTGACGTAAATTGTTTGTTTTGGGTACCATTAGATGATTTTAAATATTCATTAGTGAACACCGTATACTTGTATGTCTACAGCTACGTAAAATCGCCAAACTTCAACCATAGAACTGATTGACATATTTCGTTAGTACTCTGTGATAATAGTAACGTAATGAGGTATTTGTATTGAAACAGTAAGTTGCGCAGGAACCATTTTTTCCCATTCAAACAGTTTCACTAACGATTAAATTACCTATAGCAGTGTTCGGATACCTGACCCAGACTTGAGATTCATTATTTTACCTCTTGGTCATCGTTACAAATGGTTCATATCTTTTTACGCTACTTGGATTATAATACTTAGCAGTTTTCTTCTAATTGCAAAATATCATTACCGGTACCAATTTTATGTTACTTTGATTTTGTAATTATTCATACGTGATTAGGTCATTAGATATCAGTCTCTTCTTTACCTTTTTTACTTGGTAATCATTCATATTATGTATCATATGTTTTGTGCTGAGCTCAGAACCCTGTTTTGCTACATTTCTAAATAACCATTTATCTCCGTTACAATATATTTTTGGTAAAAATAGAATAGAAATATGTGTATTATATATTTTTATCAAAGTGGTCGTCATACTCTGGCAGTGTTGTTTTAAAACACCCTGTATATATACTGTATATATATATATATATATATATATATATATATATATATATATACAAGTAGAGTTTTCACAGTTATTGATTTTCTTATGTATATTTTCAATTGTTCTTATGGTTTTTCTAGCACTAGGTGGGTGTTCAAACATTAAATCACCATTTTTTTCCATATTTATTGTGTATTATCAACTTTTCGCCTACAATGTGGCATCTTCAGGTTATAATGTTCAGCACATTGTCAATATTTAAAATCTGCAAAAGTACACTTATTAAAATATTTGAAGTTAAAAGTAATATCAAAATTAAAATGTCACACAAATATAATTTCAAGAACACGATAAACGCATAAACGGGTGTATAATATCCGAGTAGTTCACGGTATAGAAGTCAAAACTTAACTGACATGATATATTATAATATCCGAGTAGTTCACGGTATAGAAGTCAAAACTTAACTGACATGATATATTATAATATCCGAGTAGTTCACGGTATAGAAGTCAAAACTTAACTGACATGATATATTATAATATCCGAGTAGTTCACGGTATAGAAGTCAAAACTTAACTGACATGATATATTATAATATCCGAGTAGTTCACGGTATAGAAGTCAAAACTTAACTGACATGATATATTATTGTAAAGTCTCAGGACCATATGAACGAAATTATGGCGGGGGTAGAGGGCATAAGGGGGGGTGGGGGGGGTACAGGAGGGAAGGAAAACAAAATATTAGGAAGGTATGGGTAGGGGGAACCAAGGGGTGGGGTGAGGGAGGGTATGCAATTAATGTTGAGGGGTTTTCTGTGTTGAAGCTGAAGCAGTAGGTGAAGCAGTAGGTCGTTGATCTCCAAGTCTTGCTGAACGTCTGAGGTGCTGGATTTGGGTTAAAGGGGAGAGGTGAACGATATGTTTTTGTCCTTTCATTGCTATGGTCACTGACTCGTCGCCTATCACCTCGGTGATGACTGGCCTTTTGTCTCGAATATGAACTGCTTCAAGGGTAGCGAGTTGTCTTCTGTTTTGACAATGGGCAATTATGTTTGTTTCGCTAACGATAGTTTCCCGAGTTAATTATGAGGTATGGTACTGATTATGGTGCTGTTTGATTCCCCCATCTTGAAGGTGACATGTCAGCTGACTGTGACGCTCACCGCTTCCCCCAGAACCGCATGGCTTACTCGCTAGGACTCGCCAGGGCAGAGAATGTAGCTACAGTCTACCTATCATTGTGTACTTTCCTTCTCGAGAAAGCTTGTGTTGCAGACAGTTCAGAACTGTTCTTTGTTTTCGTCTGTCACAATCCTTTCTATTTTATTTAGTCAATTGAAAGTATTGTGTTAAGTAATTGAATGATGGGAAGGCGAGCAGGAGAGAGAGAGAGAGAGAGACCAGGTGGTGTGACTTGGTGGTGAGTGTGGCGCGTGGCCGGCCCCCTTACATAGGCCTCGCGGGATTAGTTGCCTCCTGCCTAACACGGCCTACTAGGCGGCTGCTTACTGGGCGACTGTCGCGCAGCCTCGTGCCATTCCTGCGAACTGGGACTCCACCCATGCGGTCCCTGGAAATATCCTGGTCAGATCCGTCCCAGACAGCATACTCTAAGCATCTCCTTTGAACTGTTCCACACTCTTGTCTTAGAATCTTTCTCTTCTACCGCCTCTTATCATTTCCACTACTTCCTCACCTTTTATTATTATCAATCCCCCTCTGGTTCCCTGCATCCACACCTTGAATTGGAGGCCAGACTGTATTATATGCTGGATCTCACATTTCTTATGTACTAGGGTAAGGTTGAAGATAGTCATTGTTTTTTGGGGAGATTGTATTGCTCGGACTGTCTGCATCAATCACTAATGTTTCTACAGGGTTAAATAATGCTAGACTAGGGATCAGGTACCTTGCTGTTGGTGTTTTCACTGTGTGTAGGCTACTTTTGAGCTGCACAACACTACGGATTATGTGGGTTACCTGGGTCGATCTTTTGTCTGTGTACCTTGGAGTTTAGACTGTGTAGTGCGTGAGGGCTGCTTGCCTAATCCACCCAACACTGTTCTAACTCTATTTGCTTTTACTTTTGAGGGTCGCCAGGAGGATACTCGATACTTGTGATCGAGAATCCTCAAGAGAGCCCCCCCTCATATTAACGTAATCAGGCCGCACAGACCCAAGGTCCACACTAGGCTAGGAGCTGCCTTGCTCCACCAGAATTCTGTACCTTTGCACATCCCAGCTAGACTTTATTAACCCGGGTAGACATTAGCTGGATTAGATCATATACTCTTTTATGCATACCCATTATTTCTACACAAGCATTTTGAGGTCTAGGTTGCTGTAGAGAGACACAACCAGCATAGACCGGTTTTGTTAATAGGAGTACTACTTTTTCGTGGCGAGCATTATTACTGTTGCACCGCTTATAGTATTCTTGTGTCCAATAACATTATAGGTCCAGCCTTTTTGTGTATTTAGCCTACACGTGCATTGTCCTGCCTCCTGCTATTTTGTGGTTCCATTTCCGATACGTTCTTCTTAGTAGCATCCGACATTATTCAGAAGATTCCTTGTTCGGTGCTTGAGGACTTTACAACACTTTCTTTCATAAAGGAGTGACAGATATTATTGATTAACGTAACGTTAATTAAACCTTCTTCTTGTTTGCATTAGATCACTCTTGTGATTTAATTAAGTTAACTATCTTGTCCTTGTGTACCATAACTAAGCAACCATATGTTATAGGTAATAGGCTGTTTCAGAGAACATCAGCCTATAGTAGAAGCACATAGATACTGAGAGTTAAGATACCCCGCTATCGCAGATATAACTCTGGAGGGTATATGTGTTCTTTGTTCGACGGGATTATATATCAGGGGTTGGATCTAGCGTTTCCGTTGTTGCATTTATGCCAGTCTAGTCCAATGTAAAAGAGCTACTGATTTATACGAGACCTGATCGTAACAAATGGCGACCTAGCTCAGGATTTGGTGAACTGACATATAATTGCAGGTTATTGTGCAGATTTTTCTCACAGTTTAGGCAGTGAACATTTGTTGATTTTGTGGAATATTTTTTGAGGACATGCAAGAATTATTTTTTTAGCAAAGTAATATAGCACTTAAGCGGTCTCCGAGAATTTTGTATTGTGAATATTGTGGTATAAGAGTTTTGGGTACTTCTTTGTTGTGTATCAAAGTGAAAAGTCTTCAGTGAGCATCATGTCTTATAGCGGATCAGTGCAGGATGAAGACACAGTACGTGATGTAGAAGCTGAGGAGCAGCAGCATGGGCAGGTTGTTAACTTGGTGAACAGTGAGGAGGATGCAAGGAATTTTTTACAATGGCCTGTTACTTCCGACCGGTTGGTGGGTGTGAATCGGTACGGTCTCCAGTGTTTAGCCGCAGCTATCGGTCATGTATGTACTAGTGGCATGACCAAGGATGAGCTGATGACGTGTGTGCTGGGTGGGGTGACTGGCATACGAGGTAGGGTGAGTGCTCAGAGCCCTTTGGCCAAGCCTCCCCTTCACTCGACTCCCAATCCTCCTATTGGAGTACCGACCCTGAGCACGCTTCTGCAGGTGGGTAGTGACTGGCAGGGTGGTTTGCCCCTGGGGGGATCACCGGGTATTTCTAACATCATTGCATCTCCTCCTCCTCCTCAAGGTTTGACCCCGGAGATGCTCTTTCAGCTCGAGATGGCAAAGATGCAACATCAGAGTCAACAGCAGACAGAGCTAGCTAAGATAGAAGACAGAAAAGAGCTAGCTAAGATAGAAGAGAGAAAAGAGCTAGCTAAGATAGAAGAGAGAAAAGAGCTGGCTAGGATGCAGCAACAGACGAGGGAAGCTGAGCTTAGGACTGAACTAGAATCTACAAGATACTGTGCCGACATGGATTTAGAGAAGTCTCGTATTGAGACGACGGGACAGCGACTCGGTACTGGAAACCGTGCGCATGATCAGTCTCTGTCGCACCTTCTCAAACTGGTCCCTGTATTTGACGAGTCTGGTGTCACAGAGTTTTTCAATAGATTTGAGAAGTGCCGGGAGCATCAGTGGCCTGAAGTTAAGTGGGCGGCCCTTGTGTCCTCTAGACTCGTAGGTAAGGGGCTCAAGGCTTACGATGCACTGCCTTTGGAGTCCTGCGTTGTTTATGAGGAGCTCAAGGAGGCTGTCCTGCGGGCATATGAGCTACAACCCGAGACATATAGGTTAAAGTTCCGGGGTGTGACTAAGGGGCGAGACAGTACCTTCTTGGAGCACGCCCGGGACCTGTCCGACGCTATGGGAAACTGGCTCAGATCAGAGAAGACAACTACGTTTGATGAGATGAAACAGTTGATGCTTCTAGAGCAGTTTTATAAATGTACGGGCGGCGACTTGACTTTAAACCTTAAAGAGAAGAACCCAAGAACTCTCGTAGAAGCAGCAGAGATGGCTGATCGTCGGTTGTCACTAATTCGGGGGTGCGGCTCTGCACAGAGAAACGATGTAGGCGTTAAGGAGCATTACCCTCCCCCTCCCCGGAATATGGACACACATATATTTAAAAGCAATGACACCAAGACTGATCACAAACCTTGCACCGCCCCGTTTAAGATGGGTCAGGGGACTTTTACACCTCAGTATAAGTCCAAGGGGAAATTTGAGTGTTATCACTGTCACAAAGAGGGGCACATGGCAAAAGCTTGTCCGAGCAGACCTCCCACGGCGGCTGTGTCATTGGCTCGCAGCAATGGGGTGTTCCAGAAGTCTTCTGTGTTTGCTGGAGGCATAAGATCAGAGGATGGAGCACCGCCAGTGAAGAAGGATCCGGAAGGCTCGAACCCTGTCCGCGATGCCTTTTGCGACCATAGAGGGCATGGCTGCGTGAAGTGGGGGGGCAAGAAGCACGGGGTACAGCTTTTGCGTGACACAGGTGCCTCTCAGACACTCTTGAAGAATTTCACTGGTAGACCCATAAACGCGGCGCGGGTAGTTGTGGTGCATGGAGTTAATGCAACTAGGTCATACCCGCTTGTTAGAATAGAGCTTGAAGTTGACGGTGTGACTCGCGAACTGGATGTGGGAATCGTGGAGAAATTGCCTGTTGGGGGCGTCGACCTCCTTCTCGGCAATGACTTTGCGGTGCCTGCTTCTAAGGTTTCACCCTTAGTCGTTGCCGAGGAGCCGGCCGACGTGAGTGGGGAGGAACAGGAGTGGGGTGAGAGGTGTCAGGTGCAACCAATGGCGGGTGTTGTAACCAGATCTCTCGCATCCAGGGAGTCACAGCCTAACCAACAGTCTTCAAATAAGCGGAGGAACGGTCACGAGAAGGAGCTGAAAGCTGATACGGTGGAGAGTCTAGTACCAGCAGCGCTTCTCGGGGACTCAGTATTAGCACAGTTATTGGAGTCTGGAGAAGCACCACCACCTGTCACTGAGAGTTTAGAGGCAGGGCTTAAAGAGACTCAGAGGCAGCAACGGTATACACGGAGAGAGCAACAGGATGCAAAGTTCGATGTTGGGGGAGAGCACGAGTTGTTTCGCAAACACTTAGACAGGCTAGCTCCCTCAGATATTCGCAAATTGCAGCTAGAAGACCCGGAGGTTCTAAAGTGTAGTGACGGTGCTGTCGAACTTGAGAGTAGAGAACGAAGGTTGCGTAGTCTGGAGTTGGCTGGCCGCAATCTGGTAGGCTCTAAGGCCCTCATGAAGGACAGGTGCGACCACAAGGTGAAACTCAGGGAGTTTCACGTGGGTCAGGAGGTGTTGATACTACTCCCTCTTGTAGGTCACTCCTTATCCGCAAAGTACGCTGGTCTTTATAGGGTAGCAGAGAAGCTCTCGGACTTAGATTACCTGGTGGCCACTCCAGACAGGCGTAAGAGGAATCAGTTATGTCATGTCAACCTGATGAAGGAGTATGTGAGGCGCCCACCTGAGCCTCTCACTGTCCCTGTGATGACTTTCAGCAGTCAAGGTGGAGAAGGAGAACGGGACAGTCATGCGCAGGTGGATGACAACTGGGATTATCATGTTTCTGCAGATCAGTGGGCGGGAAACACGAGACAGGCGGCTCATGAGGCTTTGCAACACCTACCTGAGCAACAGCGTGTGGCTGTCGAGTGCCTATTCTGTTTATACCCTACTGTATTTGCGGAACACCCAGGCCTCACTACTCATGAAGTGCACGACGTTGACGTCGGACACCACCCACCCTTCAAATCAGTGCCCTATAGGGTACCCCCTGTTAAACTTCCGGTCCTCCGGGCGGAGTTGGAGATTATGTTGCAACAGGGACTGATCGAGAAGGTGGCGGTAAAGTGGACATCTCCCGTAACGCTGCAACCTAAGCCGGATGGCAAGGTGCGCTTCTGTGTTGATTACCGCAGGCTAAACGGCTTGACTCCCACCAACCCATATTCTCTTCCCCGGGTCGATGACTGTGTAGACAAGATTGGCAGGGCCAAGTTCTTGACCAAGGTGGACCTGGTAAAAGGTTACTGGCAGGTGCCTTTGTCTGAATGGGCGAAAGAGGTATGTGGTTTTGTGGTGGATGGTGCTACATATCGTTGTAATGTCATGCCGTACGGTCTAAAGAACGCACCAGCGACCTTCCAAAGCTTGATGAACGAGTTAGTGGCTGACATTCCGAACTGTACCGTGTACCTGGACGACGTCATTATCTACGATGACGATTTCAAGAGCCACTGTGAACATGTAGAATCGCTATTTAAGAAATTAAGCGAGGCAAACTTGGTGGTCAACCTGGGAAAGTGTGATTTTGTGCGGGCTACCGTGCAGTATCTGGGGTTCATGGTGGGTTTGGGCCAGGTGTGCCCCCCACAGAACAAGATATTGGCTATTAACCACTTCCCCAGGCCGTCCACCAAGAAGCAGATCATGAGGTTTTTGGGCATGTGTGGTAAACTATCAATGGAAGTTAAATATTACTAAGCTATAATGAATCAAATAAAATCAATCTAAATAAAAACTACTCTATATCTAAATTGAATTCAATCTGAAACAAGCTAATTTATATCCAAAGGTCTCACATAATAAATGTATATAATTATAGGGTAAGGTTATAAGGGTTAATATTAGCCAGGAATTAACTCACCAATAGTTCCACGTGGCAATGAGGCAAGGGAGAACGTTTTACCCAATATGGCGGTGGACAATGGGGAACGAGACTTCGGTCCCAAGACACGAGTCAAGTTAAAGAAAGAATATATGATTACATGGGAATGGACATGATTATTATAATTTATGCTTATCTATCAGTCAGTCATGATGTCGATGAGAGCGTCGTGATGGTGTAGTTGTGTGTATTGCTGTATGTGTATTGTGATTAGAGGCACAAAAGCACGATCAACTGAGGGCGGAAAATTAGATGTTAACTGGTTGGTGTTCGTGAAGGCTCTGGCGTACCTCAAAAGCACACCTTGCTGCCTTGGCAAACCGCCAGGAGCCCAAATTATCGTACCGCATTTAGGTTGCTCTATACGATAAATTATATTAACCCTTATTTAGCGGCGAGCAACATAAGTCGAGTTAAATAAAGCTGGACTATGTGGCGGCGCTCGACATAACTCGAGTGGCAATTTCAGTACGTAATGTGGCTGAGAGAGAGAGACAAGTGGTGGCAGGAGACTAGCGAGCGTATGACTGCTCCAGACCACCGCGGCGAACCTACTGACACAAATCTCAGCTCCCTCCTCCCTCTCTCACTCGCTACATAGTCAATTATGTACTGAAAGTACCGAATTACCTGCTTTTTGCACTCGCGTTGCACGGTTATTGCAAGAAAACTATCCATCATACAAGGATCGTTATGGTGTCATTCAAAAGCTCTGTTTATGCCCTTTCAGGGATAGGTACTTGTTTTACGTTCTGGGTCTTATTTAGGCATGAAAATGATCACGTAAACAGCCCTATTTTGGCTAAAAACACCCCGCTGTGCGGTACACATAAATAAACCGCATAGGCCGCTCGTAAGGTGTTAATATATACGATAAATTCATATATACTACATAAGACCATGGCAATATTGCTTAATAGCATATTAGGCCTTTTATAACTTAACTTATTTACAATCTTATAATATACGATCTACTCGTCCTACGTCGTACTGTAGGAGAGATCGTGACGTCACAGAGACATACAAGATAACAAAAGAGTCATATTATATCGTATTTATACGATAGCATGATTGGTTACTACCGCCGCTTTATAAAGGGCTATTCTACTGTGCTGGCTCCTCTGACGGACCTATTGGCCAAAGATAGAAAGTTCAAGTGGGCGCCTGAGTGTGAGAGGGCTTTTTTGCTAGTAAAACACCTGTTGTGTACTCACCCAATCCTCAGGGCCCCGGACTTTAGCCGACCATTCCAGCTGGCAACTGATGCCAGTGGTGTGGGGGCTGGTGCCGTTCTGATGCAATCTGACGAAGATGGGCTGGAGCACCCAGTCAGTTTCTTCTCAAAAAAGTTCAACTCGGTGCAGAAGAACTATTCAGTAGTTGAGAAGGAACTGCTGGCGATTGTGCTAGCGCTCAGGCACTTTGAGGTGTATGTTCCAGCCTATGGACCAGTTGTGGTGATCTACACCGACCATCACCCCCTCAAGTTCCAGAATCAATTCCATAACCGGAATATGAGGCTGACCAGGTGGTCATTAATGTTGCAGGAATACAACCTAGACATACGCCATATTGCCGGTTCTGAGAATGTGATTGCAGATTGCTTATCGAGGGTGGAAGACCCGGGGTAGATCATCACAAGGGTAGCCTCCAACTTTGGTTTGATTAGTATGTTTACGTCTGGTGCTTGTTGGCTCGCGTGGGTAGCCCAGCGTATTGGGTCGTAAAGTAGGAGTTGCTGTGTTGGTATAGAAGAAAAAAAAAACTAGGCTGCCCCTGTAGTGCAGCCGCCATAAACATATTCAAAAATATAAAAATCCTATAAAAACTCTTTCTTTGATAGTTAATTTTTGTTTAAGTATGTTATAGCAGAAATTCTGAGTTGTACTCCTCTCAGAAGGCTGGGCTAGTGAAGCTCGCTCTTATGAGCATAACTATGTAATTTAATCTATTGTGTTGGGAGGGGTTGTTCATTTTTATAATGTGTTATTTTGAAGAGAACTGTGCTTTACATTTCATTGTCGCTGGGTGACTAGGAGTGGCGAATATTGTATGGGTTCTGCGTGTCAGATTTAGAGCTCATAGTTGGAGCCTCTTAAAAATCTTGGGTGGGGTGTGACGCTCACCGCTTCCCCCAGAACCGTATGGCTTACTCGCTAGGACTCGCCAGGGCAGAGGATGTAGCTACAGTCTACCTATCATTGTGTACTTTCCTTCTCGAGAAAACTTGTGTTGCAGACAGTTCAGAACTGTTCTTTGTTTTCGTCTGTCACAATCCTTTCTATTTTATTTAGTCAATTGAAAGTATTGTGTTAAGTAATTGAATGATGGGAAGGCGAGCGGGAGAGAGAGAGAGAGAGAGAGAGACCAGGGGGTGTGACATGGTGGTGAGTGTGGCGCGTGGCCGGCCCCCTTACATAGGCCTCGCGGAATTCGTTGCCTCCTGCCTAACACGGCCTACTAGGCGGCTGCTTACTGGGCGACTGTCGCGCGCCCTCGTGCCATTCCTGCGAACTGGGACTCCACCCATGCGGTCCCTGGAAATATCCTGGTCAGATCCGTCCCAGAGAGCATACTTTAAGCATCTCCCTTGAACTGTTCCACACTCTTGTCTTAGAATCTTTCTCTTCTACCGCCTCTATCATTTCCACTACTTCCTCACCTTTTATTAATATCAATCCCCCTCTGGTTCCCTGCATCCACACCTTGAATTGGAGGCCAGACTGTATTATATGCTGGATCTCACATTTCTTATGTACTAGGCTAAGGTTGAAGATAGTCATTGTTTTTTGGGGAGATTGTATTGCTCGGACTGTCTCCATCAATCACTAATGTTTCTACAGGGTTAAATAATGCTAGACTAGGAATCAGGTACCTTGCTGTTGGTGTTTTCACTGTGTGTAGGCTACTTTTGAGCTGCACGACACTACGGATTCTGTGGGTTACCTGGGTGGATCTTTTGTCTGTGTACCTTGGAGTTTAGACTGTGTAGTGCGTGAGGGCTGCTTGCCTAATCCACCCAACACTGTTCTAACTCTATTTGCTTTTACTTTTGAGGGTCGCCAGGAGGATACTCGATACTTGTGATCGAGAATCCTCAAGACAGCCCCCCCTCATATTAACGTAATCAGGCCGCACAGACCCAAGGTCCACACTAGGCTAGGAGCTGCCTTGCTCCACCAGAATTCTGTACCTTTGCACATCCCAGCTAGACTTTATTAACCCGGGTAGACATTAGCTGGATTAGATCATATACTCTTTTATGCATACCCATTATTTCTACACAAGCATTTTGAGGTCTAGGTTGCTGTAGAGAGACACAACCAGCATAGACCGGTGTTGTTAATTATTATGTTCCTTCCAACAACCAACTATACTCCTAAAATCGATTTATGAAATTTACAAACACATGTGGCAGTCCGTGGATTCGAATCCAGGATGCTCACATCGAAAATCAACACCTTAAGCATCGCACCACGAAGACAGTTAAAGAATGGTGGACACTGCCTACGATTTATTATGCAACTTCGAATCCTGCATATCAATCTAAGCATGTACACACATCCCAACTGCAACTCATGTAGGCTATGCATATGTGAATGGAAAGAGCAATTAATGGGGCCTTAACCACTAGGGAAGTCCTCTCGATAAATTACCCCTGAACCAATATCAATTATTATGTTCCTTCCAACAACCAACTATACTCCTAAAATCGATTAATGAAATTTACAAATAGGAGTACTACTTTTTCGTGGCGAGCATTATTACTGTTGCACCGCTTATAATATTCTTGTGTCCAATAACATTATAGGTCCAGCCTTTTTGTGTATTTAGCCTACACATGCATTGTCCTGCCTCCTGCTATTTTGTGGTTCCATTTCCGATACGTTCTTCTTAGTAGCATCCGACATTATTCAGAAGATTCCTTGTTCGGTGCTTGAGGACTTTACAACACTTTCTTTCATAAAGGAGTGACAGATATTATTGATTAACGTAACGTTAATTAAACCTTCTTCTTGTTTGCATTAGATCACTCTTGTGATTTAATTAAGTTAACTATCTTTTCCTTGTGTACCACAACTAAGCAACCATATGTTATAGGTAATAGGCTGTTTCAGAGAACATCAGCCTATAGTAGAAGCACATAGATACTGAGAGTTAAGATACCCCGCTATCACAGATATAACTCTGGAGGGTATATGTGTTCTTTGTTCGACGGGATTATATATCAGGGGTTGGATCTAGCGTTTCCGTTGTTGCATTTATGCCAGTCTAGTCCAATGTATAAGAGCCACTGATTTATACGAGACCCGATCGTAACATGACGACTTAAAGTGTTTACCAATGTAGGTAACGTTTCGGGTTGCACAGTCCCCGATGTTGCACTTGTATTCGTATACCACATTAGTCTGAGCGAGTGTGTCCGTTCGCGCTGCCATGTTATTTTTCATAATGAGTGAAGCGGTCCGTGGATTTTCGTAATACGCTATTGGTTTGAGTTTAATATCGTTATGTGATTCCTGATTCCTCCTGCAATGTGTTTATCGATCATTATGGAAGATATTCTATCAAAGTTAGAGTTGGAATACCCATTATTGGTCACAATCTGTCGGATCCGCATAAGTTCAGAATGAAGCAGGTGCCATGAGCTGCGGGTGTTGATGGCTCGTCTCACATACGCACGAATTACGCTGTCTTTATAGCCATCTGAAAACTCACTGGCACCTGTTACGCTGGCCAGCTTGCCAGAATGCGCTCGTAACTCGCTCGCGCTCGCCAGGGCAGTGAAATGGGCTACAATAATCGTAGAACGATGTTCTTTCTTTCATAGAGTTCATGTTGTCGCAGACAGATCAGTGGTGGTCTTTATTCTTGTCTGTGACACTTGGAAGTATTTTATATCATTCATCGAATATAAGATGCATTGTGTGAAGTTAAAGGAGAAAGAGCGAGGTAGGCAGTGGGGTGGTAGTAATGTGTGTGCTGCCTCCCTCGCTCGGAGGAGTTTCCCACGCTCCTGATTGGCCTGGCGAGTCACGTGACTTCTGCTCCTCATGACGTAGTCGTCTGTGATTGGAGGCCGCTGTCTCAGCTCGGTGCTGGGGGGCTCCTTCCCTCGTGTCTCCTGCAGAGCTTGGCGTAGCGTGCTTGGTCCTACATGTCCTTTGCAATCTGTTCCCCATATAACCTCCTATACTACTTTCTCTCTCTCTGAACTTCTTCTTTTTCATACTTCCATCTTTATTCAATTACTTATCCCTTCTGGTTCTGCATACGACTTCCATAGTCGACACCAGCACCAGCACCAGCTCTCACATTTATGTTTGCACTAGCGTTAGGGATTAGTAGAGTCATAGTCATATGGTAGCCTAGTGTTGGGGTGCTTCTAATTATTGAGCTGTTCTCTCTTATTATTTAATGCTAGACAGTGGAAGGTATATTTGGTCGTTGTCTGAGTTATGTATGTGGCAAGTCAGAGCCTGTACAACATCGACGAAGCTAGCTAGCCTGTAACCCTTGTGCATATTTTCCTATGCGAGTGTAGCAGTATACAAGTGAAGGGCTTTTGCCTACTCTCACCTGCATACTTGCTACCTCATTTTGTTGACCTTTGTGGAGCGCCAGGGTAAGACCAGATACTTGAGATCTGGACTTACCAAGAGAGCCTCCGAGTCACTTAACCTAACATAAGGGAAATCTGTTCAAGGGGAGACAGTAGGCTACGAGAATGCTTGGGCTCTGCCTAGTTTCCTAGTACCTTTTATGCCACTGCTAGACTTTATTAGTGAGAAAGACAGCATTGTGTTTATTAACTTTCATTGTGTATGCTTTAGGAATTATTCACGCTTTATTTTAGCCTAGGTTGATGCATAGTGTACTACCCAGTTTGGCTGTTACGTTGGATAAGGAAGTACTGTTTTTGAGTGGCTATTATTAGTGCTGTCACCGAGTTGTTGCACTCCCTTGTTATATATATATATATGTATCCTACTTTTTGGTGTATTTAAGATACACGCTTTGGTGTCCAGCCCCTGCATTTATTTCTGTTCTGTATTAACGAGCATCTTAGAGCATCAGACGTTTTCAGAAGATTCTATACCTGATTGCTGTAGGCTTTAGACTTCCAGTGCTTTCATAGAGCATTGTAGAGGTTAGTGTTGAGTACAGACTCATACTAAAGTTAACGTAAGCATATATTCCTTTATTAAATCTTATTATAGTTTATTCAAGCATTGTTATTACTTAAGAGCATTTTATTAACGTAAAGTACTCCTTTTGTGGGTAGGCTTTGCCGTCATCGGCAAGCCTTTGTAGAAGTGCACTAAAACCCAGTTAATTGATACCCCGTTATCCAGGAGATTAACTCTGGAGGGTTTAAGTGTTTTTGTTCACCGGCGTAATAGGTCGAGGGTTTGGAATTAGCGTACCGTTGTTGCAGATATAGCCTATCATCTAGTCCATTCTTAAGTACCCTTGTTTATTTCGTAGTGCCGGTGGTCGTAACACACCATTCATACATCTTCCTGTATCAGTTGGTTTGCGGTACACGTCGGTGATGAATTCTTCCCCCATTCTTCTTCTTTTTCTTCTGTCTTCTTGATCTTCGTCTGCTGCCTCTTCCACCAACTCTTGTTTCATATATTCTTCTACCTCTCCCTCTCTTCCTCCTTCTCCTCTTTCTTCATCATATATTCGTCTTCTATTTCTTCCGCCTCCTCCTACACATCCTCCTCCTTCTCCTCCCCTTCCTTCTCCTTCTCCCCTTCTTCTTAAGGGTAATTAATGTCAGCTGTCACACATCAATTAATTATGCATTAATGTTGCAAGGTAGCACGTTCAAGTGTAATGGCGCAATCTCTACCCCAATGACTTCTGCAACTAATTACATATCAAATATTATTAGTATTATTATCATTACTATTACTGCTAAAAAATATGATTAAAATAAATGATAATAATTGTATTAATATTAGTGAAAAATGTAGTACATAAATGTTATAGACTCCCATTTAACTTACTTAATTAACCAATTGTATTCTTTGCTTACATATATACAGGAAGTACTGTACTTGTATTATAACCTTTCATACTTGTATTCCTATTATAACAGCTTAGGTATAATTATCATTGTATTTCTTGTATTATATAATTATACATAGTGTAGCATACAGGAAGAGCCACGATGTATTCAGTTGTCCTTTCAGAGGAACAGGTCATGGGAATCACTTGGATCATCATATCAAGAGTTGTCTTCTATCACATGATGGGATCATGGATAAGGCATGGTGGGGGTGTATATTGTATGTGTTATGGGTGTGATTGCATATTTAAACAACACCCCTTTTATGTAATCTTGGCAGGTACTGGTTAAGAGTTCTGTAATAAGACCTATTGTATGGTAAGATGTCATTCAGAGGGCGTAACCCGCTGTCATATAAGGTTAAGATATCGACATGAGAGGAAGAGAACAAGAGCCCATCACTTGTTGATAGTAAGAGGTCATAGACCAGTCGTGATTAGTGAAAGCCAGACATTTATACTTGTTTTTTGACTTGCTATTTAAACATTGAATTCTGTATAGTACTACTGAATAAGTCTTAAGTTATTATTCATTAAAGCAAATGTGAATTTACTCAAGTTTCAGTTTCCTTATATTACATCTCAGGATTATACTATTTATTATGAAATCATTATAACCATCTATCATATAATTTTAAGGTGTTTTAGTTACAGTGTCTAGATTTATATGGGGGACTGTACATTACAGAGGTCAACAGATCATTCACCCCTGTGATGTATTGTCTGGTCAGATCCTGTCACACACATTCAGCTGAGATGACACTCCCTGTACCTTCTCCAACGCCATCTTGTAACCACGGGTAGCCATCTTGTAACCGAGAGGTGAATTATAGGTGTGGCTTTGAGGTGGTGAGAAGGTGAGAGATAGGGAGAGCAGGCAGATAGAATCGAACATCCAGGGTGATAACATATACCCAGAGATACCCTCTTGAGTTAGGGTTTACTCTTATATTACTTTATAGTACTTCTGTATATCTTTCAGATTGTTACTTAAATATATCAAAGTGGTTTTGGGCCAGAGATCTTTAATTATATTCCCTTTACCTATATCTATCAATATAATATATATATATATGGTAATCGGTGGTGGCAGCATTATAACTACTTATATATATCAATCGATTAATATATCATCAACGAGCAGAGAGAGCTGAGATCAACATCTACAATCAACCTATAACTAAAATATAATATCTACATCTCTTAAGGCCATCGACACCTTCAGTCAGCCTTATATAGAGTCAACAGTTAACCCTTATCATAAATATAGGATCGTAACTCAAAACGTCCTAATACTCCTACCTGGAGTTAACCCTATGAATACATTTGACTACTCCTATTAGTCTTACGTAACATGGTTAATTTATTACATTTATTAATTATTATTTCCTGTATAACCCGGAATGGTGGCAGTCCTTCTAGAGTTACTTAATCAAGATATAACTCTAATCTTTAGCCCCATGATATGGTGGCTTGCGGTGGTCTTGTAAACCCAGGCAACACCCATGGGTCTGTAATTTGACCGCAAACGCTACTAAGGAATAATTCAAGTCACTAATAGTGTGAATATTAAATAGATTCACTTATTACGGCTGGCATATTGGAGCATATTGGCGAATCTGGCAATCTTGGCACATCCGCGCGCCGTCGTGTCCTACAAGTTCGGACCTTGATCAAGTTCGTCCCATTGAATGTGCTGCGGATTACTGTGATTCCTCAACTTAAACTGCAGCAGGGAGTCTTCAAGGAAGGAGGGCCTCCGAGTAGCAGTATTGGTCGTACCTTGGAGGATCAAGTTAGGGAGGAGGACGCTGTTGGGACGAGACTATAATGGGCCGGAAGATCCAGCGGGTACGTCTCCCCTGGCACTCACCCAAGGCCAACCACACATCACCGCCTTGCCCGCTCCAGTATTGCTTGAAGTTTGAGAGAGAGAGTATACGTAGCTGGTTGCAGACACATAGACGACGTAACGTGTTCATCCGACTTGGAGGCCTTAAGTGATTAAATATTTAATTATTCCAATCTTTGAATCAAATTTCAATCTATTATTTAATTTTGAGTTTAAAGTTTTCACTGTCTCCTAATAATTTTGTGTAAAATAGGATGTATCGTTGGTGATTTCTAACGTGAATTGTTAAGCGGTGATTTATAGAAAATATTTATAATTTATCTTTGAAGAGTTTATTTATTATAGGTTTGTTTTTCCAAGTTGAGGATTCCCTGTCATTAAAACCTTTGTTAAAGAAAAAAACTAAAAATCACGCAGTCCAGTCGGGTCAGTTGATCCTGACTTATCTGATATAACTGAAGAGGATAGCGATTTTTCAGATGATACTTTCGGGTCTTCTGAACATCAATATGAGGAAGTAATTGAGACAGGTGTTGATCGTACGGTAAATCCTGGTACATCAGGTGAAGCACATATTATATATGCAAATGTTAATGAGGGGTTGTTGAGGAGTGGAACGTCTTATGATACCATCCCATACTATTTAGATCCTATAAATACAAGAGTTCCTCAGCCTTCTGTAAATCAGGTCACGATGGTTGACCCAGTTCCCCAAACTTTCAATTTCAATGTTGTGCATGGTCAGGCAACGAAGCCATTCACTGGTTTGGAAGAACATAGAAATATCTTTTCGGTCTTAGATGATGTTGATACAGAGATAGCGGCCAAAGGTATCACTCTAGAGAGGGCAAACATTTACATTTTTTGCTCGAAAGTTGACAAGGGAAATACTCCAGCAGGTTATTTATTAGCGTGCGATGATCTTATCAATGCCAAAACTTACATGAGTTCAGGGTTGAGTTTTTTGAGAAATTTGGTTCATCAGCCAAAGGCGCATTTGCGAAATTCCATGACTTTGCTGATCTGCTATTGAAGCAAAAGAAAAACCAGCCTGTGGATACATTATTAGCTCAGTGTTCACAATTCGCAAATTGCATGTCACATGACCTAATTCATCCCACGTGGTTTGAGGATAGTAAAATATCACTAGAGCATCTGAGTAAGCTGTTAGGCTATGTAGCTTAGTATCGGAAAACCAATATCTGGGCCCCCTCCTTTGATAGCACCAGCTGTAGTGTGCGACGCAATCAATAAAATGAAGAACGGTAAAGCTCCAGGTTGCTCCGACATTGTCGCTGAGGTGATAAAAGCCTCAGGGGTGACTGGTGTAAACTTATTCACTGAGTTGATAAACACCATTATTAAAGATGAGAAAATCCCAGAGGATTGGCTCAAAAGTGTAATAGTAAATATATACAAAGGAAAAGGGGATGCGCTAGATAGAGGAAATTATAGGGGCCTAAAAATGCTTGACCAAATCATGAAGGTCTGTGAGAGAGTCCTTGAGGGTTTGATCAGGCAAAGCATCTCTATTGATGATATGCAGTTTGGTTTTATGCCAGGATGGGGTACAACCGATGCTATCTTCATAGTCAGGCAGATACAGGAAAGATACTTAAAAAAAGGCAGGGTTCTTTACATTGTGTTTGTAGACCTGAGGAAGGCCTTTGATAGGGTGCCTAGAGATGTTGTGCAGTGGGCTATGAGGAAACTTGGTGTGGATGAGTGGCTGGTGCGTGTGATAATGAAGATGTATTAGGATTCGCGAAGTGCGGTGAGGGTGAAGGGTGTACTGAGTGATGAGTTCGCAGTCCGTGTTAGAGTCCATCAGGGTTCAGTGTTAAGCCTCCTCCTCTTTATTATGGTCTTGGAGGTACTGTCTAGAGTTTTTAGAGGCGGACTCCCGTTGGAACTGTTTTATGCAGACAATTTATTCCTAATAGCTGACAGTATGCAAGATGCTGAGGCCAAATACAGAGAGTGGAGAGAGGGCATGGCGAGCATGGGTTTAAGAGTCAATATTAACAAAACCAAGGTTATGCATTGTAGATTGAGACGAGGCAATGTGGAAAAGAGCGGTGCATACCCATGTGCAGTGTGTGGAAAGGGAGTGGGCGTTAACTCAATTCAATTTAGCATCTGTCGATGTTGGGTACACCATGGGAGTAAGCGCTGTAGTAGAATAAAGGGACCCCTGCCGAAGGATAAGTCATAAATAGAGAAATTTGAGTGCATAGTGTGCAAAGGCGAGCTCGTGTTAAGTGATGATCCTGTGGCTGTGAATTTTGGAAACGAGTCTTTGGAGCTGGTGAACAAGTTTTGTTACCTAGGAGATACCATCTCTGCCGGTGGTAGGGCCGAGGCTGCCACTGTTGTCAGAATTAGGTGTGGCTGGGGGAAGTTCAGAGAACTGATGCCAATCCTGACCATGAAAAGAATGCCTCTCCCCCTGAAGGGAAAGGTGTATGCCTCATGTGTTAGAAGTGCAATGACGTATGCCTCAGAAACATGGGCCGTTAAAGTAGAGGATGTCAACAGAATGGAGCGTAATGAGATGAGAATGGTGAGATGGATGTGTGGGGCCAGGCTACAGGATAGAATAACAAATGTTGAGCTGAGGAGACGTTTAGGTATAAAGAGTATTAGCGAGGTGATGCGTACAAGTAGACTGGGATGGTATGGACATGTGGAGAGAATGGATGAACCAAATTGGGTGAAAAAATGCAGTTCTGTGATTGTGGAGGGAGCTGCACCAAGGGGTGGACCGACGAAGACCTGGGATGGGACTATACGTGCTGATCTCAAATCCAAGAACTTGACAAGTGAAGCAACCCTTAACAGGGTTGCCTGGAACGCCGCCATTAGGACAAGAGACTGAAACTGCACTAATTTGTGGAACACTCAGTCTTAAAATGTTATGTATGTATGTATGTATGTACTTTATATTACATGTTGATAACCAGAGTTCTTTTCTTTATAATAAATTTTCACCGCAGTGCTTATAAATGTTGAAACACAATTATATTCTACTTCTACATTTTCGTCACAGTGTTTATAAATGATGGAACATAGTCCTTTAACTCTTGAAAGACGATTTATAATTTTTTTTTCTGGGTGTTAGCTTAGTCTAGAACCTACAATTTTATATACATATTATCGAGCAATTAATGACTAGATGTGATTTTGAACAAAGACATTGGTTGAGTGCTGTGGTACTTGATTGGTCCTATAGTATGGCGCTATGAACTGTTTCTGCATTTGCTCAATTACATTCGATTTTTCTCTTGTGTCTTTGATTGTTTATGTTATATATACGTTTCTATATATATAATCTCTGTATATATTATAGTTTTCTCTTTTTTCCAGATTCTTCTTAATTTTAATTCTTTTCAATTAATAATTTTACAAATACTCAAAAATTTAAAAAAAATTAAATTGAAAAATTAATCTTCTACATTAATTCGTATTAATACTTTATATTTGTTTTTCTCCACCGAGTAATTTCAGTGGAGGAAACTATATCTCGTGTTATAGACTCCCATTTAACTTACTTAACCAATTTTATTCCATGCTTACATATTTACATGAAGTACTTGTATTACAACCTTTCATACTTGTATTCCTATTATAACAGCTTAGGTATAATTATCATTGTACTTCTTGTATTATATACACATAGTGTAGCTTACAGGAAAAGCCACGATGTATTCAGTTGACCATTCAGAGGAACAGGTCATGGGAATCACTTAGATCATCATAAAATGAGTTGCCTTCTATCACGTGATGGGATCATGGATAAGGCATGGTGGGGGTGTGTATTGCATGTGTTATGGGTGTGATTGAATATTTAACACCTTATTGGCGGCCTAGGCGGTCTATTTGACCGTACCGCACAGCGTTTTTGTTATTACCCTAAATAGGGTTGTTTACGTGATCATTTTCATGCCTAAATAAGACTCAGTGTTTAAAACAAGTATCTATCCCTGAAAGGGCGTAAACAGAGCTTTCCAATGACACCTGAACCATCCTTGTACGACCACTGGTTCTCTTGCAACGATCGTGCAACACAAGTGCAAAAACCCTGAAATAAGGAAATTTCCTTACATAATTCCCTGTGTAGCGAGTCAGAAAGGGGGAAGGAAAGTAGAATACAGTTCAGTATGTCCACCGCGGTGGTGGGGAGCGGTCATAGGGTTGCTACGCTCGTTCCACCGCTCAGCTCTCTCTCTCAGCAACATTACGTGCTGAAAATGGCGTCGACAGATGTCGTGCACCGCCACATAGTCCAAATTATTTCACTCGACATATGTTGCGCGCCGCCAGTTAAGGGTTAAACCACACCCCTTTTATGTAATCTTGGCAGGTACTGGTTAAGAGTTCTGCATAAGACCTATTGTATGGTAAGACGTCATTCAGAGGGCGTAATCCGATGTCATATAAGGTTAAGATATCGACATGAGAGGGAGAGAACAAAACCCCATCACTTATTGACAGTAAGAGGTCAGAGGCCAGTCTTGATTAGTGAAAGCAAGACATTTATACTTGTTTTATTACTTGCTACTTAAACATTGAATTCTATATTGTACTTCTGAATAAGTCTTAAGTTATTATTCATTAAAGCAAATGTGATCTACTCAAGTTTCAGTTTCCTTATATTACATCTGTAAGGCCTGATACTATTTTATATACATTTATTAATTATTATTTCCTGTATAACCCGGGATGGTGGAAGTCCTTCTAAAGTTACTTAATCAAGATATAACTCTAATCTTTAACCCCATGATGTAAAAGAATAAATATATTAATACCTCAGCAGCCTGGAGGGTAATGGCAGCATCTCTCCCCACCTGGACTTCTATAACTAATGTTAGTTGGCAGGAAGTACCAGCCTTATCCTCAATACTGGTGTCTGGAGGAAACTACCGAGCTCTGATATATATATATATATATATATATATTAATACCTCAGCAGCCTGGAGGATAATGGCAGCATTTCTCCCCACCAGGACTTCTATAACTAATGTTAGTTGGCAGGAAGTACCAGCCTTATCCTCAATACTGGTGTCTGGATGAACCTACAGAGCTCTGATATATATATATATATATATATATATATATATATATATATATTGCCGGACGGCGTGATCCCCGAGGGGGTAGCCACAAATGAATCACCCCCATGCACTGCAGTCCTCAGTCAGTCGATACCCCTCCTCCCATCATGCACCGCTTTTCACGTATATACTTCTTAATTCTATCCATCCACCTCTCACTCGGTTTACCTATACCTCTTTGTCCTTCCACTTCACTCTCGTACACTCTCTTAGTCATTCTTTCGTTTCCCATATGTTCCACATGGACGAATCATCTCAAATTATTCCTTTTTACACTTTCCAGCACATCTACATTCACACCACACCGCTCTCGTACTTCCTCATTCGTCTGTCTATCCCTCCATGTAACTCTGCACGTACTTCTCAAGTCAGTAATTTCTACCCCTCTCACTCTTGGTTTGTGTCTCTCCACCACAGCCATGGTTCACTCCCGTACGTCAATGTTGGGATTACCACCCTATCATGCAAGGACTTCTTTACTTCCATGCTGACCACCCTATTTCTTGTTACTGCTTTCAGCATTCCTACGACCCTCTCCCTCCCGCACTTTTTCCTCCATACTCCCATCTTTACTCAACACACTGGCCAATTATAAAATATTCTGACATTCTCCATAACCTGACCGTTCAACCTCATCTCACACTGTGTGACTGCACCCTTTTCAAAGACCATAACCCAACTCTTCCTCGCATACTCACACACACACATATATATATATATGTACGGTATATATTAACACATTAAGCTTAATAGATATAGATAGATAGACAGATAGACCAATGGATGAATAGAAAAAAAAGATAGACAAATGGAGACAAATAGATACACGGAGATGGATTGACAGATACATAGATAGGGTTGGAATCTTTTATACGGAAAGGAAAGTCCGTGGAGGGATTTGATAACAACCTGGGCCGGTATTTATAAAAGAATTTAAACATTTCCCTAAAAAATGATTTTAACTAAAAGAAAGTCCTTAAAGTTATTCATAAAACATTTAAAAGTAGCTTTTAGTGGAAGCGTTAAGTAAGCTGCCAAAACCGCTATTTCGCTACATCTAGCAAGATTACAATTGATGAATAACGTTTAATAGATTAGTATAGGCTTCTAATTGCATATACTAATTTCTATAAAATGTTAGGGTGATTATGCAATATTTTTTTACTGTGAAATCCATTATATATTGCTAAATTGAAAGGGTAATATATTTACCACACCAAAACAATTGTTACTCCGGTGTGGCAGCATCTGAGATAGTTGCCAAATTCGCTAGTTTTCACAATTGGGTTTGTGTGACTTCAAGCTATCGTAAAAACAAGCACCGGCACTAGAACTAATAGAGTTTTCCCATGCTAGAATAAGAAGGGCTATAGAAAAAATGAACAGAAGTAAGTCACCGGGACCGGATGGGATACACCCAAGAATCATAAAGGAAGGAGGGGAGATGTTAGTAGAGCCATTGAAAATGTTATTTGAGGTATCGTTTAATACAGGACAAATCCCGATGGACTGGAGAGAGGCGAACATAACAACTATATTTAAGAAGGGAAAGAGAAATGACCCAGGGAATTATAGACCAGTCAGTTTGACAAGTGTTGTGTGTAAACTAATGGAAACGGTAATTAGAGAAGGAATAATGGATCATATGAAGTCAAACCAACTTTTCAGTGGGAGACAGTTCGGATTCTTGCCGGGGAGGTCGACGGTACTACAGCTAATTAAGGTGGTAGATGATTGGATGCAAATTCTAGAAGATGGTGATGTAATAGACGTGGTATATTGCGATTTTATGAAGGCCTTCGATAAGGTCCCACATAAAAGGTTAATAGAGAAAGTTAGAAGCTATAATATAGGGGAGAAATGTGTGAAATGGATAGAAGCCTTCCTGAAAGATCGGAGACAGAGGGTACTGGTGAATGGAATAGGCTCGGGGTGGAGGGAAATTACAAGTGGGGTACCTCAGGGATCTGTGTTGGGACCACTGCTGTTCCTTATATATATCAACGACTTGCCTGAAGTTATAACTAATGGAAGTGAGGTATACCTGTATGCGGATGACCCTAAACTGTATAGAAGAGTGAGGAGTAAGGAAGATATTGGTTTGCTTCAAGGAGATGTGGAGGGCATGAAGGGATGGTCTGAGCATTGGTTAATGCCTTTTCATCCTAAAAAATGCAAGTACATGCGGATTGGGACCAGCAAGATAGACAAGGTAGGATACAGTATGTATGAAGCGATGGAGGAAGTGAGTGCAGAAAAAGATATAGGAGTAGTGATAGACAATAAGTTAAATTTCTCAGAACATTTAGCGGAAAAGATAAACAAAGCCAATAGAATTGTAGGCCTGATAAAGGGGACATTTGTGTCACTTGACGAAGAAATCTTCAGGAATCTATATACAGCGCTGGTTAGGCCGCATCTGGAATATGCAAACCAGGTGTGGGCTCCATATATGGTAACTGGGGCTTCCGACACTGGCATATAGGAGAAAGAGAGGGGATATGATAGAGACTTTTAAGATAGTGTCAGGAAAGTACGATGAGGATGTGTGTGAAGGTATCTTCTTGATGCGGGAGGGAACAAGAACGAGAGGACACTCTAAGACAATTTACAAAGAAAGAAATAGGCTTGAGAAGGCAAAGAACTCATTTTGTGATAGAGTGGTAAATGAGTGGAACGCACTGCCCCAGTATGTAGTCGATTCCGAATCAATAAGGGAGTTTGAAAGTAATCTTGATAAAGCATGGGGAAGACAAGATTTGAAGTTTGATTATAAAACAAAAATACAGAATAGTAAAAATGTTGCGTCTGCTACCGCCGCCGCCAACACCGTGAACGACCGCAGCAGTGCAAGTACTGGTACTGAGCTGGATACACAGGCATAGTTTGCCTTTTTCCAGAGGATCTACTGTAATAAACTGTAAGAAACTGTAAGTAAAGTGGGGTAATTTCGGACATTGTTCGAGTTTTGTTTTTAACAATTTCTCCTGACTGTAAGATCATTGTAGAGATTTAACTAGGTTAAGTGATATGTAGTGATAGTGCGCCGTAATCAATAAAGCCTCCTAAGATTATCCCCCATAATATCCTTATCCTTATCCTAAATGATGTCCGAAGTATTCTTGAAAAGTGGAAAACTTCGGACTTGTATGGTAAAAGCGTTTCCATTATATAATGACAATGGCTAATTACTTATTATCGCCAAAGTCCGAAGTTATGACCGCAGTCCGAAATCACCCCAGTTTACAGTAATTTGCGAAAACAATAGGGTGCAAATAGGCTACTTGTTCTCGGACGTTATGAAATAGGCCTATTTTGTGACAATCGAATATTATATCTTAGTCCTTCTACACTCCATTAATTTGGTCTATTTGTTAGTGTTCTTCCAACAAGTAAAGGCTATTGCCAACGAGGATGCTGGCACTGTCGACGTTGTGGGCAGAGGAGGAGGGCGATTAAGAAGGATTTACTCATCTAAAAATAGAGAGACCGACCTCAGTAGAAAATGTAGTCGGTCATAATATATACAGTATGAATCGAAATGTTTAAAGTAGGTTGATATATTATATGGTGGTAGGTTACTTTCTAATATAGCTTATTCGTTGGAGAACACACAGAGGATCACCTTTGAGTAGCATGATGTGCGGGGTGGTATATGGATAATATCAAGACTTACCTAACATACTGCACTTAATAATATATCTAACCTACAATCATTCCACCATGAGTTACTCATTTAGTTATATTTTGACCGTTGCCAAATAACGTAGGATAATAGGCCTACACACTTTCATCTCAGGGTATCTCAGTCTCCTTCATGGTTTAAACGGTATATTTCGATTAACTCAGAGCCTATTAATCCAATTAGTCTTTCTAACATGAACATTCCTTGGCAGGGGGTGGCGAATTTGTTATTCAGCCATCTCCATCGTCCTCTAAAAGTAACTTTTAAGCGCTAACTATCCCAAGGGGAGCTTTTTGTTTTCACCGGGTTTAAAAGCTACTTTTAGCCGCTAAAAGTTTGTTTGCCCACCTTTTAAGTTTTAAAAGTTGGCGCCAACTTTAAAAGCTACTTTTAGGCCTAAAAGTGTTTTATAAATACCTGCCCCTAGAGGGGTGAAGATTACTCACTCTCACTCACTCTCTCTCCCACACACACACTCTTCCTCACACCTTATCTCAACATTCACTAAGACTCCCAAGTGCATTACGGAAGTAGAAGACTTAAAGGTGACTTCACCTTTAACCCATTCTATACCGACTACGTCTTTGTAACTTTATTTTGGCTACTATTAGACAATTTTTGTGCAGTTTAACACCTTACGAGCGGGTGGTGGAGTATATTTCACTGTGCCGCCCAGTGTTTTTTTTTTACCATAAATGGGGTTGTTTCCGTGCTCCTTTTCATGCATAAACAAGACCCAGAGCATAATACAAGTATGTATTCCTGAAAGGGCGTAAATTGAGCTTTCCAATGACACCCGAACCATCCTTCTATGATCACTGGTTGTCTTGCAACGATCGTGCAACCGAAGGGCAAAATCGCTAAAATACGGTAATTTCTATATATAATTACGTATGTAGCGAGGGAGTGAGGGTCGATGTAAGTGGAGTACATCTCAGTTGGTCCACGGCGGCCGTGGCGAGCGGTCATGAGGTAACCCATGCTCCTCCCATCGCTCGTCTCTCTCTCAGAGCCAATATTGCGCCAAAATTGCACTCAGACTTAAGTCGGGCCCCGCCACATAGTCAAAAATTTTCGATACGGACTTAAGTCGGGCCCCGATAGACAAGGGTTAAAAAGGGCCTCCAGCAATTAACTGGTTCAAAGTATCTCTCTTAACCCTTTTTACTACCACATATCGTTCTTAAATTGCACAAAATCGTCTAAACATAGCTACAATAAAATCGAAAGAGGTCGCCGGTAAGGAAGGGGTTAAGTGTTGTTATTTTGACAGAGGAAGATATTTGGTAGGTAACATATAAATCCTTGGACAGTGTGGCACTTTACAACATTAATACGCAATTCGTCCTTTAGGTTAACCATTTCAGTAAACCATAATGCTATTCTTAATTATATGTTGCTATTTTTAGACAACTTTAATTCAGCCTAGTAAAAGCTTGTGTGTATGTATGCAACAATAATGATGCACATAATAAATGTTACAGTCGTTTATGTGTTCATATTAGCACACATGAACAACTGAACTTCTTTGTATGTTAGGCATTGTTGTTGCATTTATGCACACACCTTATTACACTGTAGTTTTTACCAGTTTGTTTAGCCCAAGTAGTTTATAGGCGTTCGCTCCATTAGTTTGGCGATTCTAAGATCTGTTGTGCCAATTAGGTGTAAATTATTTCCTGGCGGCAGATAGCAAGCCCGTAATCTAGGAGGACTGGACAAATTTTCTACAGAAAAATGTACAAATATATCTCGATAGGGGTATTTTTTAAGCTTGATGGAGGTCTTTGGAGGAAACTAAAGATACTATTAAATAAACAAATATTTAAATATATAAATGAACAAATAAATCATATCTACCCTACAGTTGACTTAGGAAGTGTAGACCGACTATCGAGCCTGAGTGTATAACATGTCTTAAAACAAGGAGGCAAGAAGCACCATTACTGTCAACCAATAATCCAACTGCACCAACCTCTTCTCCTTCCTAGTCTGTCTCCACCCCTGGTAACTGTTGTGGATGATCCAGTCCAACAGACATAGCAACAACAAGCAAAACAACTACAACAACACAAGTGAGACGAAAGGTAATAACCCCAACAGAACATCAAGCAGAACAACAACAAAAACAACAATAAGAGTGAAACCAGCAGTAATAAGCCAAACAAAAATAACAGCAGCAACAAAAACAACAACCGCAATAGCAAAAACAACAATAAGAGTGAAACCAGCAGTAATAAGCCAAGCAAAACAACAGCAGCAGCAACAACCACAACCACAATAACAAAAACAAAAATAAGAGTGAAACCAGCAGTAATAAGCCAAGCAAAACAACAGCAGCAGCAACAACAACCGCAATAACAAAAACAAAAATAAGAGTGAAACCAGCAGTAATAAGCCAAGCAAAACAACAGCAGCAGCAACAACAACCGCAATAACAAAAACAACAATAAGAGTTAAACCAGCAGTAATAAGCCAAGCAAAACAACAGCAGCAGCAGCAACAACAACCGCAATAGCAAAAACAACAATAAGAGTGAAACCAGCAGTAATAAGCCAAGCAAAACAACAGCAGCAGCAACAACAACCGCAATAACAAAAACAACAATAAGAGTGAAACCAGCAGTAATAAGACAAGCAAAACAACAGCAGCAACAACAACAACCGCAATAGCAAAAACAACAATAAGAGTGAAACTAGCAGTAATAAGCCAAGCAAAACAACAGCAGCAGCAGCAACAACAACTGCAATAACAAAAACAACAATAAGAGTTAAACCAGCAGTAATAAGCCAAGCAAAACAACAACAGCAACAACAACAACAACCGCAATAACACAAACAACAATAAGAGTGAAACCAGCAGTAATAAGTCAAGCAAAACAACAGCAGCAGCAACAACAACAATGAGTCAAACGAGCGGTATTAAGCCAAGCAGAACAGCATTAACAACAACACACGTGAGGGCTAGTCCTATTGGGAATTAGGTTTGGCATCCTCTTCCCAACCTTAGCTGTTTATGGCTGTCTCTTCTGTATAATCTTTTCCTTCTAGGTCCAGGCGAGCTCACCCGATTGGTTGGCACTGTGGGGGGCTTCAGACGGTTTAGGCGTTGATTCTGGTTGCAACCCCGTGAGCTGATGATCCCTTCCCCCACTGTCCTCTCAGAGGCGGATCTCATCTCGCCAACATCTGGTCTACCAGACTCGGGACTGCTCGGCCGGACAACCTGGGGAACAACACTAACAATAAAACTGAAACGAGAGGTAAAAATCGAAGCAGATCAACAACACTAATACCACCAACAACAACTACAACACCACCAACTACAACAACAATGCAGAACAACAACACTATCACCACCAACAACAAAACAACAACACCAACAACAACAGACCCTAAGATGGCGCGAGGGTTGAAGGGCGTGAGCGTAGCTCTCTCTCTGTGTATCAACCTTCTCAACATCCAGAGTGGATGTGCCGATATACAGGTGCAGAGGGGACCGATAGTGTACCAGGTCAACACTAAGCAAGTATTGAGGGACCTCGTCACACAGAAATCACACACAAGTGAAATCTTTGTCACCATTCCTGCCTGGGCATCTACATATCTCGGTAAGCCGCAGCGTCTTGACAAACAGTCTGGCACAACCTCGCTACATCACCTATTGTGCTACACTCTAATTAGCTGTGGAGACATAAAGACCAACCCAGGCCCCAGCTCAACATTGAAGAAACCTCACCACAAATCAAGTAAGGCAGACACCGACATTTCAACAGTCCCTAGCAGTAAAATTTGTTATAACAAACTGGACAAGCAGGCACCCCAGTCTCCCGTTACGCTTCAACTCCCAACCAAGACCGCAGGGCAACCGCCAGCACAGTGCCAACACTCTACCTACTTAACATTACCCTCAACTGTATCATCACTATCACAGATATCGGTGACCCAAGTAACACAACATGCAACCAGAACACCCAAAACAGCAGGAAGCTCTAGCAAACACATCGACAATGAAGTAACAGCAACGAACAAGAAAGACAAGAGAAACCACCCACCCCCCACAACACGACGCCGCTGCACAACAAATCGACCAAACATTCTGCAACACAACCCAACACTATCGGCGACCCAGATAGCTCAACATGCAACCAGAACAGCTAAAAAAGAAGGGATCAGTCGCAACAACATAAACAATAAAGCAGCAACAACGGCCAAGAACAAGGACATCAAACAACTGTGACGCATGTCCAGTGTGAACATGCTGTACAGAACGCCTAGTCATGCCCCACTCTCGCTAGGATCGTCAGGGCAGGAACTTTGGCTGTAGTCTATATAGAGTTTCCTAACTTAGTTCATGTGAGCAGTTGTACTATAAGTATTATGAATATGTATTTTGTTTTCATCTGAGTCAACGAGTTCTATTTTATATCATTAGTTATAAGTATTGTGTGTAAAACTTATTTGTAATGATGGGAAGAGAAACAGCCACAGTTGGGGGTCAGTGGGTGCGCCAGGCGGGAGGTGGGCCTAACTCACTAGCACTCCCCCCTCCCCTCAGTGCTAGGGGAGCCTTTGTCTATCCCAGAGGAGAGAGAGAAATTACGTAATGGTTGTCAGTGGGCGGTCCTTAGTAGTTCACGTTGGGCTCACTAGAGGGCCGGGTATAAAAAGGGAAGTCTAGCCATTTTTTCATCAGAACTCATTAGGCAGAGCGACTTCTCATTTCCCTTGCTAACTATATATATTCTTCTGACTGATGTGAACTTTCTCTACTACCTTACATTCTTATCTCCTCTTTTCCCTGCCTGTTTAACTTCCATGGTCCCGTTGGTGCAGAGCTAGTCAGCCAACGTATTATCGCTTGAGTTCTCACGAGATACTTGCCTATTAGATAGCCTATTTTGGAAGGGTTAACTTAGAATAGGATTGATTTATGTTTGTTGCACTTGTATATGCATTTCCCTGTGTGTTATTATTATTATTCCTGTTTTCTGCTAGTCTAGGTAATGCTAGACTGGGGTAAGGCTTTTCTGTGTTACGAGTTGTTGTTTGATGCAGTGGTTAAGCGATAAACCTGCATACTCGTTTCGGTTCAGTGAAGCCTAGGTTGTCTTCGCGGCTGACTGTGTTGAGTTAATAATTTACAGTGCGTGAGGGCAAGAGCCTAACCACCCTGTATTTTATTAACAGTTTGTTTTTACTTTGTCAAGGAGCCGGGAGAAAACCAGATATAAGGAACCTGGATTTCTCAAAGTGCACTTGTTAGTTTTAACGTAATACTTTAAACAGTTGTGAGGACTTCGCTAGGCTACGAGCCGTTTTTGCTCAGTCACTGCTACCTTTTGCCCACAGTACCCCAGCTAGACTTTACTCGATTAGTAGATACAGAATAGTATTGAAGCTTTCCTTATGTATGATATTGTTTATGCACTATTGATTTCATGTGTTGCACGCTTGGCTACTTTAGTGATTAGTGACCCACGAGCACAATCCGAGTAGGCTATTGCCGTTGCATTTGCGGAGTACTTCTTTTTAATGTTTGCCATTTACTATTGCATATTCTTTTAATTATTCTAATGCCAATTTAAACCTTTAATAGTATTTAATTGCCAGTGTTTTTGCTTATTGAATTACTGTTCAAAATCCGATACGTACTTCTTACGAGCATCCGAGAAGCATCTAACTTTTTTCAGAAGATTCCTTGCTCGATGCTTAACATGTTCTTCAAAAACTGAAATTCGTTATGCATGGACATGAAATTGGAACATATATTATAAGCTCTGGTGACCAGAGTGCAAACTCAATTTCGCTTGAATTGGATAGGGATGGAGGAGTCGAACTTAGTCACGAGGCCTGTGAATGTCGGTTTGCGGTACACTGATGTTACAAATGAATGGTTTGATTTTTCAATATTAATATCAAGAAATGGTAACTTGTGTTCGTTCTCTAGTTCGGTGGTGAATTAAAAGTACCTATGGCGGAGATAATTCTTTCTTGGTAAGCAAAGCTTCGCACTAAAACACAGTCTTCAAAGACTGATCTCTGAGTTCTTTCCTCATATTTCATTAAGGGTAATATTCAAGCCTCAAATTACAATCTCCCAGCTGTTCAAAGTTAAAGATCGTATCTCCTGTGTTCTACAATCCTCAGTTGTATATAAGTACAAGTGTAGTAACTGTAATGCTACATATATTAGTCAAACCAAACGCCAACTTACAACGAGGATCTCGGAACACAAGGGTCGATCTTACCGTACCAATTTAACTTTGTCAAAGCCATCATATTCTGCTATCCGAAACCACAGCGAAACCTCAGACCATACTATAAATAACCAGGATTTTACCATATTGTTCACTGCAACAGACGACATGACACGTGTGACAGCTGAGTCCCTCCTCACCCACCACCTCCGCTGGTCTCTAGGCACCCACGAGACCTCCACACCCCTCCTCTGCTTTTAGTGTCCTGTGCTGGTACGTGTAGCCATATGTTTAAATAGATATATGTGCCCATTTGTACTCCTGTTTCCTTATTTTAGGTGACCCCGCCCCTTTCACTCCTTGACTTTTAAATTCGCCACCCTCATCTATCTTTATTTTGCCTACCATTTATTATTATTGTTTACATTATTCTCAATCTTTTATTCCTTTTTCACTTATCAAATATCTCTACTTTTAAAGACTTAATGTAATGAACCTTAGCTATATTTTCGTTAATTTTATCTTTTGAATAAATTTTCAATTTTAAAATGTTATGATTTTATGATATTCACGATAGGTTTTATTCTTTCTCTTTTTTAGGCTTGATAACGTTGCCAATAAACAAATATGTTCCTGTTCGCTTCGGTCTTCATATTCCTTATATATATATATATATATATATATATATATATATATATATATATACTTACAAATAAATAGAAAAAAGACCTTCCCCCCACCACCGACACAGACAAATAGAGGAGCATAAATTTATAGCAAGCCTGACACTTTAATTTAACCTTGCCTTCGGCCGGAACATTTTCTCTATCTTAAAATTTACAAATTTAGCTTGAAGTTTGTTTGAATGGGTATTTTTTAGTTTGCAGGAAATCTGGGAAGGAAAGAAAAGATAAAACAAAGAAACTACCGGCAGAGGGGCACTCGGTAAAGCGCATTCCTCCACCTACACTGGCTGGTTCTTTACCAATAATATCTTAGGCCTAAATGTTCTTCTGGATCTGGGATGCAGGATATGATCCGAATCGCTTCCAAAACTAAATCACTACTCCCTTGCTGCATATTCTATCTGCAAACCAATGTTCGTGAAAATCTGTTTATAACTTTGTGAGATGTCTGATTTGTTATCTGTTTTGAATGTGTATGAAGGAGACAAGAGGAAATTACAACCTTACAGACAAACAAACAAACAGAGGCAAAACATAACCACCCAACTTCGTTGGCGGAGGTAGGAAAAACAAAATCCTAAGCTATATAAATCTATCCACTGGTACACCCCCCCCCCCGTCCCCCCAAGATACTAAAAGTGCCTCCAGTCCCCGTAATGACAAAAGTTGGACCTTCACCAGAATCCCCACCACTGACACAGAATAATGGGAGGAGGGTCCTATCTACTGTATCTATTGTAAAATTCCCCACGCTGATTGTGGCCGAGACCAGATTTTATTTATGTTAGCCGATGCAATAACACTTGGAATGTTATACATTTAATAAAATAAATAATGATAACCTACGAATTACATTGATTGCAAGAGGCCCTCCCTAAGCTGCATACAATCGTCTAGTGATGGCAAGAATATTATGATGAACGCACTTCCTAAGATGTATGCAATTGTCTAACGATAACAAGATGCTACAAACATAAAAATAATGAAAGACAAAGCAATCTGTCTAAGCTAGATAAGTGGCTATATTATTATTTTTTTCCAGCTGGGGTTAAATTGTCATGCCCCCCATCTTCATAAATCAGCTATATCAAAGTGTTTGTAGCGAAATGTGTTGTTAATTATGAAAATGTGGCATTAATATGACACATAGACAGAGTAATGCCATATATTGCCAGTAAGTATCGATGGATATGATAGGATCCTGAGGTTGGAAGTTAAGTTTAAGTTATTTAGAAGAAAAGAGCCTTCGTTATACACTTCACTTCGACTTGGATACGCAATGAATCATAACACAATATAATAAAATCCGAGACCATTCACTAAGAAACATGCGTAATCTTGACTATATAACGTAACTAAAAATGATTGAACAAATGCTTGAACATGGTATTACATAGAAAATCATAGAAAATACACCGTACTTATATAAAACACGGCACGGATCAAAATGAGATAAATCTACACATGTAATGAATTGACAAGGGAAAAATCCTAGAAGCGGATCTCTATGAACAAGTGAGGCAAAACCTTACACCCCCAATTCACCCTGTATAAGAGATTTTGTTTCTGGCATTATACCATTTTAATACCAATGGAAATACTAAGACTCGCTGAAAAAAATCAGCTCTCTATATGCGTGCGCGCGAGCGCAGAATTTCATTGCACAAGACTAATCCCGGAAATGGCAGGGCTTCCATATGAACAGAGGCTAGCCAGGCTGGGTCTCACCACACTTGAAGGACGCAGGGTCAGGGGTGATATGATCGAGACCTTTAAAATCCTGAGGGGCTTTGACAAGGTTAGTGAAGATTTCCTGCAGTTAGCCCCCATTGGACAACACATGGAGACCAGAGGACACAGTTTGAAGCTGATGAAGCCACATCACAGGACCTCCAAGCGGAACAACTTCTTCAACTCAAGGATTATAAATAAATGGAACAGCCTCAACGAAAGTGTAATAAGTAGTACGAGCATTAATATGTTTAAAAATAGATACGACCAGTTTGAGACTGAAAGAAAACTGAGAAGAGGCACCCCTTATGAGCTCTGACTCTCTTGCCTCTGTACTATCACTAAGGTAAGCAATCACTAAGGTAAGCAATGAAAAATCAACTAGTCATTGAAAATTGTTCAACTTTCCCGCAATTTTTTTCTGGCGTATCCTATAAGCATCCCCTACAACTATATGATCTACTTTTCCCATATTGAATAATAGAAGGTGCTGAAAAAAATATATAATATAAACTGTATATATTTTTTTGGTAGCGCAAAATTCGACATGAAAAATATCGAATCTTGGAAAATATCGGAGATGCGCCATTATCTAAGCATATTGCTATATAGTCCTATATATAGTGTGTAGAAGGGGAACGAAGCAAAGCATTATACAAAAATGTAGTGGCACTTGGAGTTGCCAATATAATTATGATCTCTGGAAATTGCAAAACGTTTAAAATAATACCCTGGGAGACAAAATTTGGGGAAAATAATTAAGTTTCTCCTTCCAGAGACGTTTTTTATTACTAAGCTGTTAGAGAAAACAAAGTTAATGGGATACTAATGTAAAAAATCTTGCAACCAAGGCTTTACACATTTATTACCAAAGTGTTATATATAAATCCATGATATTGGGGGCCATGGGGGGGGGGGGGATGTCATATGGGTGTTTATTCCCTCATATGATAGTTTCTATTGTTTACAGAAGGCTTTTAGACAAACAACACAAAACAAAAATTGGGCTGAAGGGATAACATTTCGTTGATTGGGGGGTGTGGTTGAACCCCCGTTCGGGAGGGTTGTGGATGCGATATGTTTTTTTTGCCCTCCTATGCTATTCTCCTATGTTGAAAGAAGCATTTTAGAGAAAAAACAAAACAAAAACAATTTATTTCAAGGTTCAGCCTTGGTTCAGCCTCCCCTAGTTGAACACTCGCATATTCTATATTACCTTCACAATAATTCACAACACTTACAAAACACAAGAGACACTTAGGGTACGGGTTAAGAGGAGAATTATTTTTCATGAGGGAAAATCTGGACGACGTAGGACACTTAGTTCTTCTTCTGGCTGGACGTCAAAGGGAGCTGCCTCTCTTACGGACAATAGAGAAGGTTGCTCCTGGCTCCTCTAACACACTCTCGTTCACCACCCTAGTTGGACTTACTACAGGGACAGGCTTGTCCTATAGAAGTCTACATCACTATTCTCTACCCACTACAGTAAAAGTTAGACCAGTGGAAGGTAGGATCCGTAGTTGCATACTTTCCCTCAATTTCAGTCAGGCTATATTTGGGTTATAATTTGAACTCAATTTGACCTATTTCAATATAGTAGCGAAATGGGGATATCATTCTTTTCTTTATTGTGAAGGCAATCATTATTCTAAAAATATATTTACTCTAATAATACATTTATAAGGTTATTCTCTATATCATAAAATTATATTTTGTATTTAAAAAAGCATGGTAGGTAGGTACTAGATCATGGGAAAGTCGGGGGAACTGTGTGATTTCTCTTTTCATCTTCTGCTGCATTTTCTTCCTGGTTCTGCTCTCCTTTACTGCGGGTATTTTGGCTATGGTAGGCTTTTCCCTTTCCTGCATTGTCAGGACCTCTGCAGGGTTTACTTTGCCCCTCATTTGCAACCCCGTCATCTCATTAACTTAAGAAGCGTGTTATATAATAATACTAATGTAAAAATCATATTAAAATTGGTTTCAACCACCGGAAATGTATTGTATGTGCAGTATATAAATAACTGTAATATAAACTCCCTATTGTCGGCGGTAAAACTCGTATTAAATCCCTTACTGGCAAAATACATGCTGATTTCAATGACATGGATAGTGGTAGGCAGCCACATTGCTGAGGTTGGAATGTGTTGGACGATATTCACGACTTTAGTCTATCTATCTATCTATTGCCTGACGCCGTGATCCCCGAAGGGGTGGCCACGAACGAACCGCCCCCATGCACCTCTGTCCCCAGTCAGTCGACGCCCCTCCCCCCAACCAGCACCGCCTTCGTTCATGTAGTTCCTCACTCCATCCTTCCACCTCATATTCGGTCTACCTCTCCCCCTCTGTCCCTCCACCTCGCTCTCGTACACCCTCTTAGTCATTCTCTCGCTTTCCATACGTTCCATATGGCCGAACCATCTCAAGTTGTTCCTTTTCACACTTTCCAGCACATCTACCTCCACACCACACCTCCTTCTTACTTCCTCATTAGTCTGTCTATCCCTCCATGTAACTCCGCACGCACTCCTTAAGTAATTCATTTCCACTGCTCTCACTCTTGGTCTGAGTCTCTCAACCAACGTCCATGCTTCGCTTCCATAAGTCAGTGTCGGGATTACCACACTGTCATGCAAGGACTTCTTCACTTCCATACTGACCACCCTATTTCTTGTTACTGCTTTTAGCGTTCCTACAACCCTCTTCCCCTGTTGTACCCTCTCCCGCACCTCTTCATCCATAGTCCCATCTTTACTCAACACACTGCCCAGATACTTAAAAGAGTTGACGATCTCCATAGCCTGACCGTTCAGCTTCACCTCACACTCTGTGACTTCACCCCTTTCGAAGACCATAACCTTGCTCTTCCCCGTATTTACCTTCAAATTCCGTTTTTCGCACACTGTTCCAAACTCATTTACCAGACCCTGCAACTCCCATTCATTATCACTCATCAGAACTGTATCATCCGCAAACAGCAGTATAGGTAGCTTCCACTCAATTCCCTCCCTTTTCAGCAATACACCAACATCCACTGCTCTTGATAGTATTTCTTTCATAACTCCATCCATATATACAGTAAACAACCACGGGGACATCACACACCCCTGTTTCAAACCAACATTCAGGTCAAAGAACTCGCTCTGCTCACTCTCCACACGTACTGCCGCCTTTGCACCCTCATACATGCTCTTCACTGCTTTCAGCAACTTGCCCTCTACTCCGTATATTCTAAGTACTTTCCACAAACCTTCTCTATCCACTCTGTCATAGGCCTTCTCCAAGTCCATAAAGGCAACATACACCTTTTGTTTCTTCTCCAGATACTTCTCCACAACACAATTCAGGGTAAAAATCTGATCTACACATCCTCTTCCCTTCCTAAAACCTCCCTGCTCGTCGCCTATCCATTTCTCCGTTCTCACTCTCACTCTCTCAATCACTACCCTACTGTATACCTTCCCTACTACGCTTAGAAGACATATTCCTCGGTGGTTACCACACACTCCTCTTTCCCCTTTGCCCTTATATAGGGGGACTATTATGCCAGTCTTCCAGTCATTGGGTGCACTCCCCTTCTCCCATGCTAGTTTGCACATTTTCCATACCCATTCTATCACTATCTCACCACCATACCTCAACATTTCCCCACACACTCCATCTGTTCCTGGTGCTTTCCCCAACTTCACTCTTTTCATGGCTTCCCACACTTCTGACCTCCTGATCCCCACCTCCTCCTCCACTACTTCTCTTCTTCTCCCTCCCATACCATATCCAGCTATGTTTGCTGGCTCTTCATTCCTTTCATTTAGCAACTCACTGAAGTACTCCCTCCATCTTTCGACTCTCTCTTGCTTCTCGGCTAGCATTCTCCCATTCTTATCTTTCACACCCTTACTGTTTCCCTTGCTACCTTCCCTAACTTTCTTGACTTCTTTCCAGAACAGTTTCTTACTCTCCCTCCATTTTACACTCAGATTCCTTCCAAATTCCTCATCTACTCTTCTCTTACTTTCCTTCACTACTCTCTTCACCACCCTCTTACTCTCCACGTACCTCGCTCGTTTCTGTCTCTCGGAATCTTCATTCCCTCTACTACCCAACCACTCTCTATATGCTTTCTTCTTTTCTTCCACAGCTATTCTTACCTCTTCTGTCCACCATGCTGTACCTTTCACTCCCCTCCCTCTTCTCCTCACTCCACACACCTCCTCACATGCTGCACAGATCTCATCCTTAAACACCTTGCTCATCTCCTCCACTTCCTCCATAACTTCCAGGTCGAACCCACCTAGTCGTCTTTCCACTGCTCTCCTGTACTCCTCCCTGACTTCCTCCTCCTGCAACCTCTCCACCCTCCTCACCATTCCACCCTCCTCTCGACTTTAGTAAAGGGTGTAAATACAAATATATATCGGTAATAGTATATAGTAATATATGTATATAGCCTTCATTGTAGGTTAGCTCAGCTATTTTTACCTCCGCCAACGAGAATTATCGAAGGTTATGGTTTCGTCTTAGTTTGTCTGTCTGTCAAGACATCTCGCAAAATTATGAACTGATTGTCACAAGATTTTGTGGGCAGATTGGGTGCGCCAGGGAAGAAGCAATTCGATTTAGGAGGTGTTCCGGAGATTTTCTCGAATTTTGATAGGCAGATAGGATATTTGCTATGAACGGATGTTTACGAAAAAAATGGTAGGCAGATAGGATAAGCACCAACTAAAAAGTGATTCAGTTTAGATAGATATAATATATTATTATTGGTACCGTGTCGTAGAGTTAAATAATCGGTATTCAAATTGATTTAAAGAAGGCTGAAGTAACTAAACAAGAAACAATTACAAGCGTCATTTCATCGTTTATGAGAGAGACAATCTGGTGACCCCCTCAATATATTTCACTGTCGGTGGGAAGGGTCCAACTTTGGTCATTACGGGTAAATAGCCGGAGTCTCATGGACGATTATTGGGACATTTACTTGGTAATTCTGGTCAAGCAACATCTAACATACAATGAACTCAACAAGTTCACTCTCCCTCAATCTGTCTTTCCCACATCCTATATGACTTAGACAGCTTCAAGCCCTGTGTATCCAGATATTTGGACTGTAATTTTTGTGTTTTCAATTATAAGGTGTGGGTGGGGGATAGGGGGTTGCACTTGTTACAGGCAGTAGCGCGGTTGGTAGAGCTCTCGCCTGCAAACTGTGAGTTTGATAAAAATATACTTTGAAAAGTAGACAGAATGAAAATAAACACCATGTGTGGAAGAGCACTTTATTGACAACATTTCGCATATAGCTTCATCAGGCCAATGTATTTGATTGGCCTGATAAAGCTATATGCGAAACGTTGTCAATAAAGTGCTCTTCCTCACATGGTGTTTATTTTCAAACTGTGAGGTTAGTGGTTAGAGTCTCAGGCCAGCCAGTGTGTTACTGGCAGATGCCAGTGTTGTTGGTGAACGGCGTGGTCTATCAATCTATGGCAACTGTTCACAGAACTCTCTGATCATCAGGGCACCCTCTCTAGCCCTGCTTTTTAGCAGGGAGTGCATGGTGGTAAAAAACGCATCATCATCTAACTTTGATTACCGGTACTTGATTTATCTTTTTATCATTTTAGGGGATTAGTTTATCACTATCAATAGACTGTTTATCTAAAAAGGTAAATTATCTGGCAACTTAGATAAATACACTACTGTATCCATTCCATACCGGTACCAATGTTATTATAATGTAAGCTAACATACCGGTAAGCTACTCTAACCTAACATAACCTGTAAAAAAGATATCGTATCCGTGATGTTAACAGAATATCGTAGAGTACCGCAATCGAAAACCGTAATATATATATTAGGGTGGTCCAAAAAGTCGAACTATAAAATTAATTTGCTCCCCGCCTTTCTTTCTTTTCCTCTTGCTGAGAAAATAACGTGGTACTTTTTTCAGCATGATTGTGTAATATTTAGTGGTGGCTCAATGTGTCTGAAGTTTCTGCTATAGTCTATTCATAAGTAGGCGTGAAATCATGACCTCTATCCTCTGTAACTCAAAAAGGGCTACAGCAAATTGGCTGTAGATTCCCACACCTATTCTTTGACTGACTCCTCCCAAATGGTAGAAATATTAGCTAGATTACTCTTGTAGTTTCTGAGTAAAATCTTCTTCTGTCTCCTCATACTCTGAGGGGTCCGTGGTGGAGGAGGAAGGAACAGTCGAGGGTAGTGCGAGTCCCCCGAAGAGGAAACGGACTCAGGTGCAGAACCTGTGAACCCCTGGACTTACAGCGGCCCTAGACTACACCAAGATGAGCGACAGGATGGCTCCCTATGTTATGACAGAGGTGGCCAAGAGCTTAGGCCATGATCCCGCGGAGTTGAACATCAGATGATCCTCTGTGAAGCGTTACCGTGAGCGATATCGTGCTGAGAAGTGGTCCTACCTCAAGGAAAGATTCAAGGAGACTGGGGAACCATGTCTCGTTCACTGGGACGGGAAGCTCCTTCCTTCCCTCCTGGATTCCGGAGAGAGAGTGGACAGACTCCCCGTGCTAGTCACGTCCATTGCATGTGGTGAGACCCACCTCCTTGGAGTTCCCAAGCTGGATTCTGGCACAGGTGACCAGCAGGCGAATGCCGTCTACACCCTCCTTCAGGAATGGGATCTAGTGGACAAGGTCGTGGGAATGTCATTCAACACGTCGGCTGCAAATACCGGGCGCCATTCTGGGGCCTGCGTCCTCCTGGAGCGGAAGCTGTGTCGGGGGATGCTTTACTTCGCCTGCCGGCACCACATTCTGGAGGTGATCATGGGAGCCATCTTTGGAGCATGCGTAGGGCCCTTCTCTGGACTAGACATTCAAGTTTTCCGCCGCTTTCAAAAGCAGTAGAACCTCCTCGACAAGGAGCAGTTCCGAACAGGATGGGACTCGGACGAGACTCGCCCATTCATCGAGAAGGAAAGGAAGGCACTCCTGGACTTCGCTTCTTCCGAACTGTCCACCAAGTCGTTCAGGGATGACTACTGAAAATTCCTGGAGCGAATCATTTACTTGGGAAGGTCTGTCCCTGGATTTTCCTTCAAGCGTCCTGGGGCAATGCAACAGGCCCGATGGATGGCCAAAATCCTTTACAACTTGAAAATATGGATGATTCGGGACCAACTCCACGACCTGACGAAGCGGGAGGAGAAATGCGCCAGGGATGTCACCGTTTTTGCCGTCACGGTGTACATGAAGCCATGGTTTACCGCTTCACTCGCTGCTGCTGCTCGTAGGACTGACCTGGATCTTCTGCAGAAGCTGCGAACCTACTCCGACCCCCAGATCCCGAAGATGTCTTCGGCCAAGCTGGAGAACTACCTGTAGTACCTATTAGAGGAGCTGTTGTGCTTAGTCTTCTTCGATAAGGAGATTCCACCTGAAACAAAGAGGGCAATGGTTCAAGCTATGAGGGAAGAGGAGGAAAACAATGATGTTGATATCCTGAAGCGGATCAAAGTCGGGAAGGGAAATCTTCCGACGTTGGAGTCCCTGACAACACCTCCCTCCAGGAGACTATTCCAGAAGCTTGGACTTGAGATGGACTTCGTGGAAGAGGATCCGCGTGCGTAAGCAACTGCGAGGGCTATGCCACCGCCAGCAGCACATCAACAACATTGCTGTGGTGAACGACCACGCCGAGCGGGGTGTGGCCCTGATACATGCGTATAACGGAAGCACACCGCCAAAGGGGACCAGCTCCAATACCTCCTGGGGGTTCCCCACCTCCTCGAAAGCCGTCCTGACAACTGGGCGACAATGAGTGCCTGGCACTTGCTCTCGTGTTCCCGATTTCGACTCCTCTGAATTCTCAACTTTATGGCTCAAACTTTCCTGTCATTCTCTTACTAAATATTTCTGTGCTGTCTATCTTTCCACTAACTCTACCAACTTTCCCAAATTCTTTGACTATCTAAACTCTACAGTGGAACACATTCTATCCATTTCTCATTTATCAGAAATCTCCATCTTAGGAGATTTCAACGTTCACCACCGCCAATTGCTCTCCTCTCACACTACTGATCCACCTGGTGAACAAGCCTACGTCTTTTCTATCCTAAATGACCTAGAGCAGTTAGTTCAGCAACCCACCCGTATCCAGGATCGAATCGGAGATCGGCCCAACATTCTTGACCTGTTTCTAACTTCTAACCCTTCTTCTTATACTGTCGATCTTTTCTCTCCTTTGGGCTCCTCCGACCATAAACTTATCTCTGTTACCTGTCCTATCTCTCCAGTACAGCCACCCGATCCTCCTAGCCGGCGGCGCTTGTGGCACTTTGGCGCTGCCGACTGGGAGGCTCTTCGGCAGTACTTCTTTGATTTCCCATGGAATGATTTCTGCTTCCATGGCCGAGGACCCTCGGAGAGTGCTGAACGCATTACCGAGGTAATCCTATCGGGCATGGAAGCATACATCCCATTCTCTTTCTCTCAGACTAATGCTAAAAAATCTTGGTTTACTCACGCCTGTTCTACTGCTGTCCGCAATAAGGAGGATGCATTCAAACGGTACCGACGCCTTAAAACTCAAGACTCTCATTCTTCATATGTTTCTGCCCGGAATCAAGCCAAATCTGTTCTTCGACTTGCCAAGCACTCTTTCATCAATAATAAATGCACTGAACTCTCCAACTCTAGCTCTTCCCAAGCTTTCTGGCATCTAGCCAAAAACCTCTCCAACAATTTCTCTTCCTCGTCTTTCCCTCCCCTTTCCCACTCTAATGGCACAACCATCACTTCTTCCTCTGACAAAGCTAAACTCTTCGCTCAAACTTTTGCTAGAAACTCCACCTTGGATGATTCCGGTGCTATTCCTCCCTCTCCGCCCTCCTCTCTCTTACTTATGCCTAATATCCTAATCTCTTCTAAAGATGTACTTTCTACCCTCTCTGGGCTTAACACTAATAAGGCGTACGGTCCGGACGGTGTTCCTCCTGTTGTTCTCAAAAACTGTGCTTCCGTGCTGACTCCCTGCCTAGGCAAACTCTTTCGTCTCTGTCTATCCTCTAACGTCTTCCCTTCATGCTGGAAGTTTGCTCACATTCAACCTGTCCCAAAGAAGGGTGACCGCTCTCAACCCTCCAACTATCGTCCAATTGCTCTTATCTCTTGTCTTTCTAAAGTTTTTGAAACTATTCTTGCTTCCAAATTTCTTAAGCATTTCTCTTCTCATGATCTGCTCTCAGATCGCCAGTATGGCTTCCTTAAGGGTCGCTCTACTGGTGATCTTCTTTCATATCTTACCAACTCTTGGTCATCCTCCTTTCGGGACTTCGGTGAGACTTTTTCTATTGCACTAGACATATCGAAAGCCTTCGATAGAGTCTGGCATAAATCTTTAATTTCTAAACTACCATCCTTCGGTTTCTATCCCTCCATCTGTGCCTTTGTCTCTAATTTCCTTTCCGGCCGTTCCATAGCTGCGGTTGTGGATGGCCATTGTTCACTTCCTCACCCTATAAACTCCGGTGTTCCTCAGGGCTCTGTCCTATCTCCTATTCTCTTTCTAATTTTTATAAATGATCTCCTTAACTGTACCTTAATTCCCATCCATTCATACGCAGACGACTCAACCTTACACTACTCCATTAGTTTTTCAGAACGCCCCAGCCAGCAATCCCTCAACGACAAACGTAATGAAGCCATAGAACTCTTAAATTCTGATCTAAATACTATTTCCAATTGGGGCAGAGAAAACCTTGTTAACTTTAATGCTTCCAAAACCCAATTTCTCCATCTATCTACCCGTCAGGATCTCCCAGCGGACTATCCCTTATTCTTCAACAATACAAAAATCAACCTTTCATCTTCTCTCAATATTCTTGGTGTCTCTTTTTCTTCTGCTCTCATTTGGAAGGACCATATTACCAGTCTTGCTAAGGCAGCCTCCCAGAAGCTGGGTGTGCTCAACCGCCTTAGGGGGTTCTTTTCCCCTGCACAGCTTCTTGCTCTGTACAGGGGTATAGTGCGCCCTTGTATTGAGTATTGTTCACATGTGTGGGGAGGTTCCTCTCACACCGCTCTCCTAGACAAAGTTGAAAGGAAGGCCTTTCGTATCATTAACTCCCGTCCACTCACCAACTCTCTGCAATCTCTCTCTCTCCGCCGCAATGTTGCATCTCTCTCGCTATTCTATCGCTACTATAATAATCAGTGTTCCTCAGAGCTATCCCAGTGCATACCACCTCCTTTATGTAGGGCACGTGGTACCCGTCTTGCAACTCAATCCCACCCCTACTCTGTGCAACTCTCCAACCCAAGAGTGAAACGTTACTCTCAAACTTTCTTCTACTCAACAGCTGAGCTCGGGAACTCTCTCCCAGAATCAGTCTTTCCCTCTTCCTATGACTTAAATTGCTTCAAACTCCGTGTGTCCAGGCATTTTGGCTCGAACGTCCCTTGATTTTGGCCCTGTCACTCTTTCAACTATGGGGGAGGCACTCGCTATAGGCAGTTATGCCTTTTGCCTCCCTCAATCAAATAAAAAAAAAAAAAAAAAAAAAAAAGCATGAGAGCCCCGCATGAGAGCGGCTAATACCCAGAGGGTTTCTCCTAGTCTGAGCGGGACCAAGACACCGACAGTGTCGGAACTTCAGATTCCTTAAGCCACCTCTAAATATTATTCAATCCGGCTGAAATTTCGCTCATAACACTTTCACAAGTAAAGGTCCCAAATAAGACCCGGGGAGCAGAGAAATTCGGAAAAAAAAATCTAACCCCAACTCTACCTGGACCACACTAATATATATATATATATATATATATATATATATATATATATATATATATATATATATTGTTAGGTATGAGCCTATTTATTATTAGTTATTATTAAGGTAGATCAGTATTAAAATGCATAAGAATCATTCTAGCCTGTCTGTTTAAATATAAAGTATTTAAGAGGTTAATAACTTTTATATTTTTCGTAATGCGTAGTAGAAGTTCGTGATACAACAGTACTTGATTCGAATCCTGTATGGATGGTTAATTTCATATACTTGGATTATGTTTTCGTATTATATTGTTTCTGTAACAGATTGGTTTGAACACTAGATTATGGTTTATGATACTTTAATAAGGGAGTTGAGGTATCACAGGTTTATGAACTGTTCTTGTATAGTTTAGGTTTAATTAAGTGAATTCATTTAGGTTTCGAAGAGCTATAATTTAATTTGTACAGTATATAACGTGAAGCTCAACAGTTTCATAAGAGTGAAGTTTAAGATTTGAGTTACCTTGTTTCATGTGTGTTGATTTGAAAATAAAGGATTTGTCTCTAAAAACTTTGAGATAGTATGGTAAAAACCAAAGCGTTGTAAGCTCGGTGGTGGGAGTGGGAGCCAGACTGTGTATTGGGGTGGTTGTGGTGAGACGTCAGTGGATACGCCATGAAGACCTCCAGCCCTGGGATTTCTTGATCCTTTAAGATATGGTAAAGTAAACTGACTTTTAGGGGTTCTAGTGATTGTTGGGAATACAGTGAACCACCTTTAGAATATAGAATATTTTAAGGCTGTGTGGGACGGAAATCAGGGTTAGGAAATATATTTATATTTGGCGTGATCCATGGTGTTAGTGTTGTCTCATTGAATATAATTAAGTTAATTTATGTACACATGTTAAACTTTAAGTGTTAATGAACAAATTATAATTTACTTATTTGTATTCACTTTCCTTAAGTATTAAGATAATTTGAGCTTTTTATATTTTCATATTCCTCTAGCTGTGTCTTTCTTTTCCAATTCTTAATTTTCTCCTATTTAAATTTCTGTCATGGATAAGGGGTCAGGCCATGGGACTTAAATCCGTAACAATATATATATATATATATAATTATATATATATGTATACTGTATAATTATATATATATATATAAACAGGCTGTTTCAGTTGACATTTTCATAAATGACAGGACGTATTTGTTTGGCAATAGTAGGACTATTTTATTCTATGACGTTCGGGGTGGTTTACACGTGGATAAAGAGGTTAGAAAAGTGTTTCGGAATTGCTCTAAGTATTCGAGTCCTTAACCCTTGAATTCAATATTTTATTATTTTATCATCCATAGAGCGATTCCGAAACAATTTTCTAACCCGGTTAAACACGTGTAAACCACCCCGAATGTTATAGATTAAAATGTTCTTATTATTACCAGACGAATTCGTCCTGTCATTTATAAAAATGACAACTGAAACACCCTGTATATATATATATATATATATATATATATATATATATATATATTTATATATATATATACTGTGTCATACCTCTAATTTGCGGTAGTAAAGGTGTATATGTTTTAGAATAAACTAGATACTGGTACCGGTACCTAACTTAATCATTCCTGAATATCTTCATAGTCTCCTATTATATTCTATGAATGAAAGATTATGTTATATATTGAGAAATACATACTGTGATTCTAATCATGAATGGTACATCTAGTATATTACTAACACAGCTTCAGATATCATGTCCTACCATTGCTGAATTTGTTAACAGTAACCTTGCCTCTAGGTTAACCAAAAACACCACACACAGAGAGGCTCAACAAGTGCTATACATTTTGGAGGTGTCGATGTTACGGTCTGGTTATAGCGTTAGGAGGTGACATTGCTGAGGTTGGAATAAAGGAGGTTTAGTAAATGACATATGCAGTGCCGGTACTGGTGGCTTGTTGTGACTTAAGCTAGAACCGCACACACGGTATAATTATATTGGAGTCTGGCTTAAACCTGGCGTCACAAGGGACAACATTATCGGGGAATTGTGGAGTCCGCAACACTATTCCGTACTATTTTCAGGAATTTGTGCTATTTGGTATTGTTTTAGATATGACTGTTTACAATTATCAGTCGCCAAAAAAACAAAAAAAAACACTTAAGCCTTCGAAGATTATGAATGCATTTTGACAGGTCATTCTGATTATCATTAGACGATTTTGTACAGGTTAGGCAGGATATGTGGGAAGCATGAGGGTAAACACTATCTCAATTAATCCTCTGAATTCCATATACCCTTCCTAATGCGAATAGAACGTCTAATAATAGCCAGAAAATAGAAACAAATGCATAATCAAATCTCGAGAGGGTTAACAGAAGTAAAAACCTGCCATATAACGAGCATTATTAACCCAGTGAGACCCAGCGTTGCACGTGATGCGTCGGCAGTGTTTGATCACCAACTCCCAGCGACGCATCACGTGCGTCCGACATATTAAAATCAGTTACGTGGCTCGTAAGGTAGGAAATGGCGGGAGAATAGGAGGGGGAGGTACCGTAGTGTGTGTGGGAGCCGGGCCGGTAGGTGTGAGCGGGCCAAGACAGCCGCGCGGCTGGTGGTGGTGGGCTTAGTGGGGATACTTTACACCCTTAGTTCACCGCCAGTTTGAACCTTCATTACTCCGGTCGTATGGGAGCTAGAGGCTTGAAATTTATGTGAGACTCTCCTTAGGATGCATGCCGTATAATGCCATGCTCAGTTTTCACCCTAGTGCTCCCGGGCGGGTGGTCATGCGGGGGAGACGAACTTTCGACCCCCCCCCCGACCCCCAAATGACCCAGGTGAGTTTTTTTTGTTTTTTTCTTCATTTCTCACCATTCTCTTCCATTTTGGCTCAACACATTTTTTGAGGGCCCTCCCCCCCCCAAAAAAAAATATCCGAGGTGATTTTTGTTATTGTTTTTTTTTCATTTCTCATCCTTGTCTTCCATTTTAGCAAACAAAAATAAGAAGTGAAAATGGCTTGGGACTGGGGTGAACAAAATATTATAACTAGCCGGGGCTCAACGGGTTAAGCTACCTTACAATACCAGCGTATAATTGACATCGGATATATGAATTCAAATATATCCACCTTTAACACCTTACGAGCGGCCTATGCGGTTTATTTATGTGTACCGCCCAGCGGGGTGTTTTTAGCCAAAATAGGGCTGTTTACGTGATCATTTTCATGCCTAAATAAGACCCAGAACGTAAAACAAGTACCTATCCCTGAAAGGGCATAAACAGAGCTTTCGAATGACACCATAACGATCCTTGTATGATGGATAGTTTTCTTGCAATAACCGTGCAACGCGAGTGCAAAAAGCAGGTAATTCGGTACTTTCGGTACATAATTGAGTATGTAGCGAGTGAGAGAGGGAGGAGGGAGCTGAGATTTGTGTCAGTAGGTTCGCCGCGGTGGTCTGGAGCAGTCATACGCTCGCTAGTCTCCTGCCACCACTTGTCTCTCTCTCTCAGCCACATTACGTGCTGAAATTGCCACTCGAGTTATGTCGAGCGCCGCCACATAGTCCAGCTTTATTTAACTCGACTTATGTTGCTCGCCGCTAATTAAGGGTTAATGCGGGAACTGCGGGAAGACTCTTAAGAGTTCCCCCGGTGGACTGCGGGAAGACTCTTAAGAGTCAGAAAAAAAAAAAAAAAAAAAAAAATAATAATTAATTTTTTGGTTTTGCCCTTGGGCCATGCAAAATATCAGTCCTAAACCTCCCCTCCTTCCCCACTTTCCTCCCCTCCTTCAGTTATCACCTATTTTCCCTGTTATTCCCTTATTCGGAGGTATATTTTCGTGCTAACATTAGCGAGTTGCAAGCAGGGCATTGTCATCACTGTTAGCAAGCGAGTGCAAGAGAGAGAGAGAGAGTATCGATCGACAGTGTATCTCCAGCCTTGGGGAAAATTGGCGGGAAAGGAGGTTGCCTCACCCGTACATTATGCAACTCCCGCCCTGTATCGCCGATTTTGACCATCCAAACGCTGTTTTCACTTGTTTTATTGTTGTAACAGGTTAATACCTTTATAATCAACCTATAATAGGCGCATATGGATAAGTAAAAATGCTATTTATGGTAAAATTAATATTTTAGTGATGGAAACAGCTCAAATACATGCGCACAGGCAGATGTGTCTAATTACCCCCATGCGCACTTCAGAGGTTGAGGGGGACAGGGTATATTTGTTTATATCTTGTAATTTGTTTACATTAGTAGTTATTTAAGTTTCCTACCTAGACCTCCATCAGGTTCGCTATCGCTCACATGAAGCAAATCATTTTTGTGTTTAATCTAGTGGTAAACATTTGCAGTGGACTACCTGGTAGTGTCATTGTGTGCAATGCTTTAAAAAATACATAAAAATCATCTATATAAATATCTGGCTCTTAACTCCCGATTGACTGGTTTTACAGTTATAGTACCACGTTTTACTGTACTATTCTTTCCTGTGTTCACATAGAATCAGTAGTTTAGTTACAAGCAGCCTCGTAAGGATCAATGTAGGTGTTGTTGCTTGTTTTCCTTTGTACTCTCTCTTCCATGGATCTCTCGTCTCCCCTTTCCATATATACTTGTGTACAGTACATACCTTTCTCTCCCAGCTATAAAAGTCCGTCTCTTCTCTCTCTCTCTCTCTCTCTCTATATATATATATATATATGTATGTATATATATATATATATATATATATATATATATATATATATATATATTTTGTTATGTTTATGGGCGAGGTGAAACAACACAAACAATAGGCTAAATATGAGATTCAAGACTGATGACATAACCATCCCCAAAACATCCAGGTTCAAGGAAAATACTAGAATGAAAATTCTTAGTTTAATAAAATTAAGAATATAATGTAACAAATAAAATCAGTCTCTTCAGGACGAGCAATAAGAATATAATTATAATACTCTAAGATTATCACAAAATATGCATGGACAAAATAAATAATTATATATCTTTACTGAAGCAATGCAATGTAATAAATAACTATAACACAAGAATTAAAATTTTCTCAAGACCACTGGAAATGGTTAATAACTATTTAATAACTTAAGGAAATGCACACAATATTAATAAAATCAATATAAGTAATTAATACAATTATTTAAACTTGAGAATATATTCTTTCTAAACAATACAATAAAAATACAAGCAATACAATTAGGGGTAACTAAATTAATCTGATCAAATTCACAAACTTGGAAACTAATCACAAGTTAATTAATGCTTAACACTTATTACATTAACAAATGCAATCAAAAGGAATTAACAAAATAATATGAATTTACAGAAACTCGATGATATTTAATTAGTAATTGATCACTAGATAGCCTAATCTTACAATAATACACAATATCAATAATAGGTTATAATATGAGACACACTTATATACTCAACACTCAAATTACAGGAATCAGCTTACAGGTTGCTTAAAATCGTATGAAAGTAGCCAGGAGAGATGTAGCACTTCACAAGTTATAATAATCACTATGTACAGAGAGAGAGAGAACAGGCGTGGTCATCAGCTGGTCTAAGAGTCCAAACTACAAAGACTCAAGGGGTATATACATCTCACCAGCGAATCTGGAAATTTCTACTGCACTCGTGAATGCAATGACGCAAGGCTGGGAGAGACAGACCGAATCCTGACAGTGACAGGTCTAGAACTCAGTGTTGCCAAATGTGTTGCACCTAAATGAGCTAGAATGAAGTCTAAAATGTGCTAGAAATGTGCTAGGGAAAATTTAGTCTCCTCCCCTGCATAAAGATCAAACGTTTCACAGAAGTTACATGCCTTCTCAGGTCACTGAGTTGTGTTGTTATCTCGCATTTACAGAACAAACTAAAAGGCTTAGTCTTGTCTTTTTTTAAAGGTTTAAAGCCAATCTTTTAATTCTTGAATGGATTTCCAGCTCTTTCATGAAGGCTTGAGTATACATTAGCCTCATTCTGATCGTTACTCAGGGATTTATGTAACTAGGCTGAATGTAACTGAATGCACTACGTTTGAATGTTTGCACTTTGAAGCCAAGTTAAGCTAACTATCGGAATGCGGCAGGCGTCCGGTCACTGAGCTGTATAACTGACACGTTTAATACAGAGCAGTTGCTTTATAGTCAAATTTCTACTGAGCTTTAATTATATTTAAATACAGTTTCAGAAATTATGATTTATAAGATTTATGATGACAAATATACGACAATGATACCTATTTTGTAAAGTTATTGGACACACTGCAATCTTACCAGAACCAATAATATTTTATAAGTGTAAAATAGCAACATTAGTTAACAAAAATATTACAACACAGGAAAAACAAAAGCCAATCAGGGAATCCTAATCCTCTTGATTTCGTGTGTAACCTAAAGTATACGAGTAAGGATTTCTCTAGCTTAGGAAGAAGTGTACATGTGTGCTTAATTTACCTATGATAATGGCTTTTTAGAAATGCGCTAGAACATGCACAAACAAAAATTGCACTAGAAAATGCGCTATGCGCAACTTACAAAATGTATGCGCTCCTTGTGATGCCAATGCGCTAGAACTAGCGCATTTTGCGCTAGTTTGGCAACAGTGCTAGTAGAACTTTCGAGAAGCAAGCAAATAAGGGGGAAACCAAAATATTATCCTAATCTGGCTTATATAATCAATATTAATTCTGGTTTACATAACACCTCCCCCCTAAAGAAATAAATTTAGAGGGGAAATTTCTATTACTTTAAAACAATTAGGCTACAATCTATACAAGCAATCTGCAATCACATTTGCGTTCCCTTTAACGCCTTACGAGCGGGCCCATAAGGAATTTCTACTACCCGCCAAGCGGGTGGTTTTGCCCTAAATGGCCTTGTTTCCGTGCTATTTTTCATGCATAAACAAGAGTCAGAGCGTAATACAATTATGTATCCCTGAAAGGGCGTTAATTCAGCTTTCCAATGACACCAGAACCATCCTCCTACTACCACGCGTTCTCTTGCAACGATCGTGCAAGACGAAGGAAAAATCCCTAAAATACGGTAATTTCTTGACATAATACTCTGTGTACTGAGGGAGGGAGGGTGAATGTGTGTGGAGTAAACGTCAGTAAGCCCGCTGGACCCGTGGCGAACGGTCAGAGCCCGACCTACGCTCCGCCCACCATACGTCTCTCTCTCAGAGGCAATATTGCTCCAAAATTGCACACAGACTTAAGTCGGGCCCCGCTCTTTGGGCGGGTGTTCTCTATACGGACTTAAGTCGGGCCCCGCTAATAAGGGGTTAATATGTCTTATATCTGAGGGATATTCTTGAAGACGCAGACTCCACCTTGTCAATCTCTGATTTTTATTTTTAAACTTACTAAGAAACTTTAGTGGGTTGTGATCAGTATACATAACAATAGGATCTGGGCCTGAACACAAATATAAAGAAAACATTTGCAATCCCAAAATCAGAGCCAAAACTTCCTTCTCAATATTTGAATAATTCTTTTAGGGTGGAGTGAACTTCTTGCTGTAATAGGATGCTCAATACCTTGGTCATCCTCCTGCAACAAAACTGCCCCAGCTCCTGTATCACTAACATCCACAGCCATTTTAAAGGATTTGTCAAAGTTAGGGGTGGAAAGCACTGGCTGACTCAACAGGATAGCTTTGAGTTTGTTGAAAGAGGATTCACATGCTTCATTCCACTCAAATTTACCTCCCTTTTTCAGAAGATCTGTGAGTAGTGACACAAGGATTGAGACATTTAGGACAAACCTGCGGTAGTATCCTACCATACCAAGAAATCTTTGCAATTCTGACTAGTCTTAGGTCTGGGAAAATCACTTATCACCTGTACTATTGCCCCTGGTGGCACAACTTGTCCATTACCAATCACATAACCTAGATACTGTACTTTAGCTTGACCATATTCAAACTTTGATAAATTGTCAACAAGATTAGCCTGGACCAGACGATCAAGAAAGTTACTGACAGGGCATAGGTGATCTTTCCAGGTGTCACTAAAAATCAATACATCATCAATATACACAACACAGCCTTCCAAACCCTCGGTTACAATGTTCATGAGTTTTTGAAATGTCGCAGGTGCATTTTTTATACCATATGGCATCACGGAACATGCAAAAGTCTTACCAAGAGTTACAAAACATGAGACATCCCTAGCGCACTGAGTCATTGGTACTTGCCAATATCCCTTCAACAAGTTAAACTTACTGATGTACTGTGCCTTTCCAATCCTATCTATACAATCTTCCATGCGAGGTATTGGGTAGGTGTCTGTTTTGGTGGTCTGGTTAACACGTCTATAGTCAATACAGAGTCGTTGTGATTCACCTGGTTTAGGAACTAAGGTGACAGGAGAACTCCACTCACTTTGGCAGGGCTCAATCATCTTGTGGGTTAGTAGGTAGTCAATCTCTTTCTGGATTAGGGGAACCTTTAAGGGAATCACACGGTAGGCTGGCAGCTTAATTGGCTTCGCATCTGCAACATCAATATTGTGCATCAAAATAGTTGTTCTTCCTGGAGTATCTCGGAACACTTAATGGTATTTCTGGAGTAGACCCGTGAATTCCTGCCTCTCCTCAGGGGTTAGATGAGATACCTTAGTCTCCAGATCACTCATGATAGCAGCATTCTGCCCCAGGCTATCGCTCAAGTTCATATTGCATGGGAGTGCCTCACTTTCGGGGTCTTGAGGAACAGCTACAGTGCAGACGGGTTTATCAGGGTCTCTCCTGTGGTACAGTTTTAGCATGTTGACGTGACAAAGTTGTATGCTCTTCCTACGATCTGGCGTGCCAATAACGTAGTTCACATCACTGACTTTCTTCTACACCGTGTACGGTCCACTAAACTTGGCTTGAAGAGGTTGTCCGTGTATTGGCAGCAGAACTAGGACCTGATCACCTGGCTGAAACTGGTGTACTCTTGAGTTCTTGTCATACCATGTTTTCATCTTCTGAGCAGTTTCCAAATTCTCTCGAGCTAGCTGGAACGCTGTTGATAACCGCTCCTTAAAGTTCGACACATATTCCAGCAGGTTGACGTCATCCGAGTCCGACAGTCAAATCTCCTTCAACAACTTCATAGGACCTCTAACTTCATGCCCGAAGAGTAGTTCAAAAGGTGAGAAGCCTAGTGATTCATTTGGAGACTCTCTTGAAGCAAACAGCACAAAAGGAAGACCTTTGTCCCAATCGTACTGGTGTTCCAAGCAGTACTTCCTCAGCATAGATTTGAGTGTCTGATGATATCTCTCCAGAGCTCCCTGCGTTTGAGGATGATATGCAGAAGACGTGATCTGTGTGATGCCCAACTCTTTCAAAGACTGCTTATAAACATTGGACATAAAATTGCTCCCTTGACCTGACTGTACTTCCTTAGGCAATCCAAATCTGAAGATCCCAAGCATTTCTTTCACTACGTTTTCGCCGAAATATTTCTGAGAGGAATTGCTTCAGGATAACGAGTAGCCATATCAATAAGTGTCAGCAAATAGGAAAACCCTGAAGAAGTCTTGGGAAGAGGTCCTACAATATCAACTAACACCCGAGTGAATGGCGTATCAAAGGGAGGAATGGGAACGAGTGGCGCAACTTTCTCTTTTTGATTACACTTCCCCACTACTTGACAGGTGTGACAAGATTTGCAATACCAGGAAACATCCTTGAAAATACCTGACCAGTAAAAATGCTTCAGAATACGGGCTGCAGTCTTCCTCACTCCCATGTGTCCTGCCAAACTGGAGTCATGAGCCACCCTTATGATATCCTGCCTACAAACGCGAGGGATGACAATTTGATGCGCATCCTCCAATTCACAGCCTGCTGATGACGTTGGGGGTCTCCACTTTCTCATTAATACTCCTGACTTAAAATAGTAACAAGTAGAAGCACTGACTGACTCTTCCTCACTACAAGCAGAACTAGCTAAACCTTCCAACTCTGGGTCAGCCTGCTGCAACTCTACCATCTCACGAGGTGACAAATTATCCACACTGCGGGAACTGCTTCATCCTCTGAATGGTTTAAATTAGCAAAGAAAGTATCAGCCAAGAGAACATCATCATCTTCATCACCCTCTAAATCACTAGTAACTGTAGCTTTCGCCCTAGTGACAGAACATGCAGGAAACACATCAGAGGAGCCGTCCTCGACTTCAACCAACGGCTCACGAGACAACCGAGGAGCTGGACAAACACAACCCCCAGCAATGTCGTTACCAAGGAGAAAGTCACACCAGACATAGGAAGTGTCTCAACCAATCCTACCATAACTGGACCTTGAACACAATCAGACTCAAGATTCACTCTGCACAGAGGGACAGAAAAATAATTACTCACTAAACCCTGCAACATTACAGCTACACCAGAGGAATTATTAGAGCCTAAAACACTAGTCACTAGTAGGGATTGGCAAGCACCTGTGTCTCGTAAAATTTTAACAGATTTCCTGTCACTGCCATTAACACCTTACGAGCGGGCCCGTCAGTAACTTCTACTACCCGCCAAGCGGGTGGTTTTACCCTAAACAAGCTTATTTCCGTGCTCTTTTTCATGCATAAACAAGAGCCAGAGCGTAATACAATTATGTATCCCTGAAAGGGCGATAATTGAGCTTTCCAATGACACCAGAACCATCCTTCTACGACAACCACGCGTTCTCTTGCAACGATCGTGCAAGACGAAGGAAAAATCCCTAAAATACGGTAATTTCCTTACATAATTTCTTGTGTAGTGAGGTAGTGAGTGTGGATGTGTGTGGAGGGGACGGCAGTTGCCGCGCGGGACTCGTGCCGAACGGTCAGAGCTGACCTACGCTCCTTCCACCGCTCGTCTCTCTCTCAGAGCCAATTATTGCTCAAAATTGCACACCGCCTGAAGTCGGTCCCCCGCCACATATTCCTTTCCTCTCTAGACCGACTTAAGTCCGGCCCCGATAGACAAGGGTTAATTGGACTGACAAAACCATCAGACAGGAAATTTGCATAGGAACTCTTGAGAGTGTCACCCACATCACTGCTCAAAAGAGGAGCTTCATCAGTAGAGCTTACGTTACCCTTCAAAGCACTCAAAGCAGGTACAACAGAATTATTGCTCAAAAGAGGAACTTTATCAATAGAGCCTACGTTACTCTCCAAAGCACTCAAAGCAGGTGAAACCGAGACATTTATAAGACATTGGGAACTCTCAAGAGTGGACACCAGACCAACTGACTGAACATTTGCAGGTTTATTATTAGCATCACACTGTTTCTTAAAGCATTTCTCAGCAATATGACCTAGTCTACCACAATAATTACATTTCTTCTTAGAGAAGTTAGAAGTGGAACTAGTATTTCCTTCCTGAGAAACATTACCTTTACTCTCCTTCTGTATACCTGTACTCTGAGAAGAAGCTACATATTTACTCTAATATCTCTTTGTTTGATTACCTGTATAATGTTTGTGGGTGAGAACATACTCATCAGCTAAAGTTACAGCATCAGAAACAGTGTCTACCTTTTTCTCATCAATATATAAACTGACATCCTTCCTGACACATCTTTTCAAGTCCTCCAATAAGATAATCTGCTTATTTATCAAAGTCAGCATTTACATTCTTAGAGTTTAACCATTGATCTATCAAATCTTCTTTAATTTAGGCATACTCAACATGAGATTGCTTATCCTGCTTGTAACTGGTCTTAAATTTAGCTCTGTAGGCTTCAGTAACAAGATCATAAGTTTTCAAAATCAGGCTCTTAACTACATCATAATTATCAGACTGATCCTGCGACAAAGATGCATAATTAACTTGAGTTTTTCCAGTGAGTACACTCTGAAGGAATATTGGCCAATACTGCTTGGGCCATTTGAACCCGTTAGCTGCCTTCTCCAACAATTGAAAATATTTAGTTACATCAGATTCATTAACCTGAAAATGGCGAGGGGGGGATATTGAACTAGCTCCCCATGGGCGAGCATATTGGCTCCATTCAGGCCTATAATCGTCATTTTACGATAAATATCGTTATTACTTATTCATATGAGGCTATTTTACCTTCAATATAAAGATTGTAACCTGTAACAACAATAAAACAAGTGAAAATAAAAAAACTTCTGGTCAAAATTGCGAATATAGATGGACCAGCCCATTCATGAATTATGGAGAAAATTGAGGCAACCCCTCCCTCCACGAGGCCTCAAGCCACACTGAGCCTACTCATACACACACTCGGTCATGTAACACACCCGCTAGGCACGTAAGCACATCCTCCACACAGTTTGCTAATGTTAACACAAAAATATACCAACGAATTAGGGAATAACAGGGAAAATAGGTGATAATTGAAGGGGGAGGGGAAAGGGTGGAAGGAGGGGATGTGGAGGAGTGATATGAGGTACCGGTATAGGGAATAACAAAAAAAAAAATGTTTAATGCTACTGGGCTGTTTAAATGTTTTTTTTAGGCCTCCCTCTTAAGAGCTTTTGCCGCCGTCGCGCAGTAAAACCTCTTAAGAGCTTTGCAGCCGTTTACGGGTTAAAGACAGGGGAAAGTCTAACATTTTTGGCCACATCAAAATTATCAGGATTAGATGACCTATTTACACCCTGTTTCATACGGTACTCATGGTATAACTTAGCAATTTCAAATGCCTGTTCTGCTTGTGCCTGTGCCTCAGCTTCCCAAGCACGAGCCTGTGCTTCAGCCTCCTGAACACAGCCTGTGCTTGAATCTTTGCAAGATCAATTTGTTTATCCATGTCAACTGGAGGAGTTAGAATAAATAGTTTTACATTAATCATATCAACAATTTGATCTTTATGAGCGCTTGAAGGAGGAGCCAGCTGCAGGGACTTTGAGTTCATTTTTAATCCTACTTTCTACCTTGACAACTGTCTTAACACTCTCTACAAAATCTTTAGCTTCCTCAAAGGTAGAAATAGTTGAAGAAGACATCATGCAAATTTTAAATGGTAGCCTACAATCACAAGCAAATAATGTAATATATTCTTAAACAAGTCCCGAAGATCCCAGCTCAAGGTCGCCAATGTTATGTTGATGGGCGAGGTAAAACATCACAAACAATTGGCTAAATATGAGATTCAAGACTGATGACATAACCATCCCCAAAACATCCAGGTTCAAGGAAAATACTAGAATGAAAATTCTTAGTTTAATAAAATTAAGTATATAATGTAACAAATAATATCAGTCTCTTCAGGACGAGCAATAAGAATATATAATGCTCTAAGATTATCAGAAATTTGCAAGGACAAAATAAATAACTACAGTATATACCTTTGCTGAAGCAATGCAATGTAATGATAACTATAACACATATGAATTAATATTTTCTCAAGATCACTGGAAATGGTTAATAACTATTTAATAACTTAAGGAAATGCACACAATATTAATAAAATCAATATAAGTAATTAATACAACTATTTAAACTTGAGAACATATTTTGTCTAAAAAATAATATAAAAATACAAGTAATACATTAAGGGGTAACTAAATTAATCTGATCAAATTCACAAACTTGGAAACTAATCACAAGTTAAATAATGCTTAACACTTATAACATTAACAAATGCAATCAAAAGGAAATAACAAATTAATATGAATTTACAGAAACTCGATGATAATTAATTATTAATTGATCACTAGATAGCCTAATCTTATAATAATGCACAATATCAATAATAGGTTATAATATGAGACACACGTATATACTCAACACTCAAATCACAGGAATCAGCTTGCAGGTTGCTTAAAATCGTATGAAAGTAGCCAGGAGAGATATAGCACTTCACAAGTTATAATAATCACTATGTACAGAGAGAAACAGAACAGGCGTGGTCCTCAGCTGGTCTAAGATGTCAAAACTGCAAGGACTCAGCGGGTAATATATATATATCACCAGCAAATCTGGAAATTTCCACTGCACTCGTGAATGCAATGACGCAAGGCTAGGAGAGACAAACCGAATCCTGACAGGTCTAGAACTTTCGAGAAGCAAGCAAATAAGGGGGAAACCAAATATTATCCTAATCTGGCTTTTATAAACTATATTAATTCTGTTTTACATAACAATATATATATATATATATATATATATATATATATATATATATATGTGTGTATATATAGATAGGTAGATCAATATAGATAATTATACTTTTGACGGTTCCTATGCATTTCTATTAGTGCTTGACCAGTAATGTAGGTTTCAGGCCGTAGAAGTGTCCAATTAAGGGTATAGTTACTTTTATTTTTCTGTTAATCTATACATTCAATATTTATTTTTAGTTTCCTTGTTATAGACCTCCATCAAGGTTGCGACTCTATAGATATAGTTGTTGAGATGACCGGGTTAAAAACCAACCCAGAAGTCACCCCATGCAAGTTAGCCAGTCTTCAGGTACAACAACCAAAACCAAAGGCCAGGAAAACAAAACCAACAAGATCAAGAATGGACGACTCACCCCTGGTCAGCCTCCCCAGAATACTTCAGTTGGCCCTTCCACACCATCATGAAAAGTACCTGCTGCCCAAACCGAGAACGGGAAACCTAGACCAATCAACGAACACCTGGCCCCCAGCCAACCACAACCCAGCTTTCGAATGAAGTCAACGTTCCCACCCCCAGCATCTTCATTCCAGTCGGATCTTCAATATGATGAAAATATGTTTATGGAAATACCCCATAAACGACCCGAGACCTACAGGTATAAATGGACCTAGAGTATACCTGAAAGTAGAACCGAGACTAAGTATAAGAATATTCAAGTAACTCTCTCTACCTAAACAGATATTTGAAGTTAAAGATGTAACTGGGATTAAAGTCCTATACTAGTTTATGTAATATTACTCGGGCATTAAGCCGAGTTCATTATTCCCATATATGTAAGATAATGCCTTGGAAGTAGGCCATTTTATTTAATACCTAACTTCCAAGACTAGAATAATTATTGACCTCACAATGATCACATAACCTTTCTCCCTATAACCTTGTGACCCCGAGATCAGAGCACCGAGGGTCAAAGAGAATCCTGCATAGGACCTCCAAGAATTAGTAGAGGAGTATGCAAACCACACCTCACTACTATTCTAAAACCTTCGGGCCCAGAGTAGCCAAGTAAAAGTGTTGGCTTGTACCAGCCTGCCCCTACACCCTCCGAGAGTACCTGCCTGAAGTACTTCCCTAGCCCTGGCCGTGGATGACCTGCCTACCTGAAGTGTTGAACCCTGGACCTCTGCTCGAGTGACGCCGGATAACCCTGCACCTCTGCTCGAGTGACGCCGGACAACCCTGAAGTGCTGCCCACCACCATCGATCCTCGTTGGCCAGACTTGTACTCTCGCCCCCTACCCTCCAACTCACTTAAGTGTCCCTGTGTATCTTCTGTGTGTGTTATTGTTGTGAGGTATTATATGTAAAATATGTGAAACGTGTTGTGTGAACCTATTCTGTGATCTGTGCCCGAGATCCTGTTTCGTTGCGTATTTAATTAATCCTTCTGAGCTATCGTAATAACCAGTGTTAATTTAGTATTCAATAAATTATGTACTCTGTTAATTACTCCATTTGCATTTTACGTGTTACGCATACATTACTTACCTGTGTTACTTATTCTGATTCACCTCACGCTCGCAGATTTTCTATTTATGTGTATTCTGTGATGTATTCTGCGAGTTAAAGTCGCAGTGTATTCCGTGAACTAATTCTCTTATTCGTACATATTTACCTAGAACCTACGTCCAATCTCAGATCAAGATATACCCCACTTAATTAGTACTTTTATTCCCTTAATTTCGAACTTGATATTCCTGCCTGTTCTTAGTAATTACTTAGTAATTATTTTATGAGTTATTATTCTCGTTCATTTTGATTATTGATGTAAGTGATATTCGATTCTTCATGCGTAGGAATTCTCGACCGCATAATTTCTAATTACTTAATTTCACATCATCTTCTTTACACTTCGTATACTCCTTGTAAGTGATTTTATTTAGTTTCTGCTAACGCGTTTAGAATACTTCTAATACTGCGATAAGTATTTCTGAGCATAACTTCGTCATATGCACCCCTTTGATTACTACTTTCTAATTTAGTAATATTTCACGTACATATCCCCTGTACCCGTATTATTCGAGCAGAATTAATTAACCGTGTTTGAACTACGTTACTCTGTCTCTAATTTTGACTTGTATCATCGAGTTAACTCAATTACTATTTATCCTATTTGATTCATTAAATGTGAATTCCTAAGCTTGATTCGTTACCATTACATACGATCGTTTAACGAGAGTATTACGTAAAATAAGAACTTCTACGTTTGAGGTTTTTGTAAACGTCATCTTGTGTGAATTAAATTACTTGTTCGTCTGCCACCAGTTGATTTGAAGTTAAACCTATACTATAGCTATAGTTGCATTAACAAAATATTAAATTCCCAACACCGCAGTCAGATAGATTACCTGACCAGTTCACCCTTCCTTAAAGGTCACTTAGGATACGCGGCCCTACCTCAACCCTACCTGGACTTACCGTGCGACTCGTTCGCCTACCTGGGCATTTGTTTACTTACCTCAATTCTCCATATCTACTTGATTTAGTATATTCTTTATTCCGTCTTCTTATTAATTATTCACGGAAGACGCTCGACCCTCATTTAATGATTGCGTTGAGGGCTTGTATTTATTTTATGCTTTTTATCATTGTTGTATATTTCCCATTTACCCAAGTCATTCAGAACGCTTTCTATTGAGTAGTTCCTGGATATATGTACCCAAATCTCTTCATTGTATTATTATTAGTATTAAAATTTAGAAGACATCCAAGGTTATTCAGCTATATTCGTAACCTAGAGATTGATACTATTATGATTAGACGATCAACTTCGTCACCATTTCTGCACTTATAATAATAACACCAATTGTATGTTCATGTTGTGTTTTTATTGAGTTGTGTATGATCCTATAGAATACCCTGTTCATTGATGAAGATTACGCTCGATATGACACTGTCAAGTTTTATCAAGGTCTATCACTCCACAATTGGATCAGTATAAAGATTATCACGGCTTATAAAATATTATAACCCTAACCCGACATAACAGTTGTAGCGTATAATTATTGCTTATACTTATAGCGTATAGGTTGGTGAACTACATCAATATTAATACCACAACCTACTACATCAGTCACCCTGTCATATATAGGTCTATATATAGTCACTGATACAGCGTCCATGTCCATAGGCCTACGCTGACCACAACACCCAACAGTCGTATTCATTTTGTTTTCTTTTGTGATTCCTTGTTTTGTTTCCTAAACACTATATAGTACGTACACTAGACAACAATTACATGTGCAGGTGCAGTTGGCCACATTGATGTGGATACACTTCCTAGTTATATATTATGTGGAAGGACAATTACTATGAATGAATAAGAAGTGTACCGCCATTGTATTGTGGAGAAGTTAAATAATATGACCAATTAATGGTTTTATGGCAAAATATTATTTAAAGTCAACCATGCTATCTTTCCTGCCATGCATTAGGGAGTGTTTACAAATGTATGTAGCCAACTGTACTATAAACATCAGTGAAAACACAGGCATAGGCTACCGGTATTTATATAACTCAAGAGTAAGTGCTGCGGAGATAGATTTGATCAATAATGCAAGGTGGACATACACACACACACACGCACACACACACACACACACACAAATAGCCTTGATAAATATTCCACAATACGAGAACAAGATATCTGACATCTGCCAGCTGAGGAACAGACAGACTATCTGAATTGTACAGTATACTGAAATAGGACGAGAGAGAGAGAGAAAGAGTGTGTGTGTGTGTGTGTGTAAGGATGTACAAATTAGAAAGGAGGAATATGAGAAAAGAAGTAGGGTGCATGTGGAACAAAGTAAAGTGAATAATAGGTGGTTTGTGTTGTGTGTGTGTTTTATGAGAGAGAGAGTACGCATCTATGTGTGTTCTCTTCATGTTCGGTAATGTACGTAATCACATTGGAACTACGGTAACTTTAGCTAGCTAGGTGGCACTTGTACTCTCTCTCTCTCTCTCTCTTTCTCTCAATGTGTCAAGCCGGAGAAATTTTGTCTGAAGACTTGTATGGATATGAGAAAGCATACAAGAAAATCAACGAAAAATTGCATTGTTTTGGCCATTTTATCACTTCCAAAGACATAATTTTATCTTTGTATATACACTAATAAGGACTCGGATTTTGTTTGACACCCTTCTCTCTCTCTCTCCTATAATAATGAATACGTTTGACATAGTTGTTTATATCATAATCTTTACCCCCAATACAAATACCGTACAACTCGCAACCATGACTGGAAGTTACAATAGAATAGGTTCAGTTCCACACTCTGTATGTTCCCCAGCTGACGGTGAACTGCCATGTCTTCCTCTATATTACTCAGCAATTATGACAATTTTGTAGCGAACTATGTTGTCAGTTAGGAAATATTATCACCAATATGAACCAGAGACATAATAGTATCGTATGTTTCCGATAGTTATCGAAAAATCAGTTGCTAAAGGATTCAGTTTTCCGCCATGTGTAATATGTATATATATAGTGTATGAGAATACATTTTCACAAATAAGATATTTTCTACTTGGAACATATTTCCCTCAGAAGTTGTTAACAGTTAAAGAACAGAGAAGATAATATTTTGCACACTCCAATGAGTGTTCTGCTTTTCGCAATACATACCTGGTATCTCTTACACGTTTCCCCGGAATGGACTGCAAGGTCTTTGAGATGCTATTTGTTGTAACTCCTCGTAGTTCCCTCTCCTTGTCACACTCAGGTTCCCCCTCTCCCGTTCCCCCTCTCTCTAACTAAATCACTCGCTCACTCTCACACTCTCTCTCCCTCTACCCATGTCACACTTCAGCCACACACATCTTGGGATTGTCTCATTACTGTCACATCACCAGTCACCTGCTCCAATAACATCTGTACAGCCAAAATCAATAGTTCACTGCCGGGTTGTGGAGTCTGAGTCAGCTATTTCCGGCTGGGGTGGAGCGGGAATCACAGTTGTATAGTACAACCGGCAACATTTCCAATTGGTCAAGTGCTATTACATCTTGTATGTGTGTTATCTTCCTCTTACTGGTAAATATTTGAACCAAAGTATTGGCAAAACAAATCTGCAAACTTAACCTACCCAGTGGTTTGTTAATTTATGTTGTTTGCAATTTTCCTATACAGCCTAAGTAGCGATCATAACAATACAGGGAACCCTGGGCCAGCTAGAAATCAATACAGGGAACCCTGGGCCAGCTAGAAATCAATACAGGGAACCCTGGGCCAGCTAGAAATCAATACAGGGAACCCTGGGCCAGCTAGAAATCAATACAGGGAACTCTTGGCCAGCTAGAAATCAATACAGGGAACCCTGGGCCAGCTAGAAATCAATACAGGGAACCCTGGGCCAGCTAGAAATCAATACAGGGAACCCTGGGCCAGCTAGAAATCATGCCGACTGTACTTGTTAATTTTCCGGAGTCGGACCGTTTTGTTCATCTATTCCACAATCGTACAGTCACAACAGATATTTTGTCGAAAACCTTGCTCACAATATGTGCATTTTTAACTTAATAGCACTTTGCCTTGACAGTACTGTATGTAATTAATAGCCTGGGACTATATTTGTATTGTATTTCTTATTTTCTCCATATGGCGGTTAATTTGATCCCTTAGCAACTTATTTCTTGGTACCGATATGTAATGGAAACCTATGTCAGTACTATCCCTGTACATCATAACCTATGTCAGTACTATCCCTGTACATCATAACCTATGTCAGTACTATCCCTGTACATCATAACCTATGTCAGTACTATCCCTGTACATCATAACCTATGTCAGTACTATGCCTGTACATCATAACCTATGTCAGTACTATCCCTGTACATCATAACCTATGTCAGTACTATCCCTGTACATCATAACCTATGTCAATACTATCCCTGTACATCATAACCTATGTCAGTACTATCCCTGTACATCATAACCTATGTCAGTACTATGCCTGTACATCATAACCTATGTCAGTACTATCCCTGTACATCATAACCTATGTCAGTACTATCCCTGTACATCATAACCTATGTCAGTACTATCCCTGTACATCATAACCTATGTCAGTACTATCCCTGTACATCATAACCTATGTCAGTACTATCCCTGTACATCATAACCTATGTCAGTACTATCCCTGTACATCATAACCTATGTCATTACTATCCCTGTACATCATAACCTATGTCAGTACTATCCCTGTACATCATAACCTATGTCAATACTATCCCTGTACATCATAACCTATGTCAGTACTATCTCTGTACATCATAACCTATGTCAATACTATCCCTGTACATCATAACCTATGTCAGTACTATGCCTGTACATCATAACCTATGTCAGTACTATCCCTGTACATCATAACCTATGTCAGTACTATCCCTGTACATCATAACCTATGTCAGTACTATCCCTGTACATCATAACCTATGTCATGTCAGTACTATCCCTGTACATCATAACCTATGTCAGTACTATCCCTGTACATCATAACCTATGTCAGTACTATCCCTGTACATCATAACCTATGTCAGTATCCCTGTACATCATAACCTATGTCACAGCTAACCTATGTCAGTACTATCCCTGTACATCATAACCTATGTCAGTACTATCCCTGTACATCATAACCTATGTCAGTACTATCCCTGTACATCATAACAGTAGTTCTCATAATTAACAAACATGTTGTTCGTAGCTAATACCTGAGTTGTCAAGATGGGGCTAATATATATTACCACTTAAAAACTGTCCACTATTGGAAATATAAACCAACAAATATATATTACCACCTAAAAACAGTCACACTATTGGAAATATAAACCAACAATATATATTACCACCTAAAAACAGTCACACTATTGGAAATATAAACCAACAAATATATATTACCACCTAAAAACAGTCACACTATTGGAAATATAAACCAACAAATATATATTACCACCTAAAAACAGTCACACTATTGGAAATATAAACCAACAAATATATATTACCACCTAAAAACAGTCACACTATTGGAAATATATACCAATAAATTGAATATGTTTTTTATTGTAGAAAGACAAAACAGATTTGGGTCATGTTGAGTACTATATTATAGTATTAACGTTTCATGTTGCTATAGTATATTTATAATACTAAGGGTATAATATAGTACTATATTATAGTATTATAGGTTTCATGTTGCTATAGTATATTTATAATACTAAGGGTATAATATAGTACTATATTATAGTATTAACGTTTCATGTTGCTATAGTATATTTATAATACTAAGGGTATAATATAGTACTATATTATAGTATTATAGGTTTCATGTTGCTATAGTATATTTATAATACTAAGGGTATAATATAGTACTATATTATAGTATTATAGGTTTCATGTTGCTATAGTATATTTATAATACTAAGGGTATAATATAGTACTATATTATAGTATTATAGGTTTCATGTTGCTATAGTATATTTATAATACTAAGGGTATAATATAGTACTATATTATAGTATTATAGGTTTCATGTTGCTATAGTATATTTATAATACTAAGGGTATAATATAGTACTATTATAGTATTATAGGTTTCATGTTGCTATAGTATATTTATAATACTAAGGGTATAATATAGTACTATATTATAGTATTATAGGTTTCATGTTGCTATAGTATATTTATAATACTAAGGGTATAATATAGTACTATATTATAGTATTATAGGTTTCATGTTGCTATAGTATATTTATAATACTAAGGGTATAATATAGTACTATATTATAGTATTATAGGTTTCATGTTGCTATAGTATATTTATAATACTAAGGGTATAATATAGTACTATATTATAGTATTATAGGTTTCATGTTGCTATAGTATATTTATAATACTAAGGGTATAATATAGTACTATATTATAGTATTATAGGTTTCATGTTGCTATAGTATATTTATAATACTAAGGGTATAATATAGTACTATATTATAGTATTATAGGTTTCATGTTGCTATAGTATATTTATAATACTAAGGGTATAATATAGTACTATATTATAGTATTATAGGTTTCATGTTGCTATAGTATATTTATAATACTAAGGGTATAATATAGTACTATATTATAGTATTATAGGTTTCATGTTGCTATAGTATATTTATAATACTAAGGGTATAATATAGTACTATATTATAGTATTATAGGTTTCATGTTGCTATAGTATATTTATAATACTAAGGGTATAATATAGTACTATATTATAGTATTATAGGTTTCATGTTGCTATAGTATATTTATAATACTAAGGGTATAATATAGTACTATATTATAGTATTATAGGTTTCATGTTGCTATAGTATATTTATAATACTAAGGGTATAATATAGTACTATATTATAGTATTATAGGTTTCATGTTGCTATAGTATATTTATAATACTAAGGGTATAATATAGTACTATATTATAGTATTATAGGTTTCATGTTGCTATAGTATATTTATAATACTAAGGGTATAATATAGTACTATATTATAGTATTATAGGTTTCATGTTGCTATAGTATATTATAATACTAAGGGTATAATAGTACTATATTATAGTATTATAGGTTTCATGTTGCTATAGTATATTTATAATACTAAGGGTATAATATAGTACTATATTATAGTATTATAGGTTTCATGTTGCTATAGTATATTTATAATACTAAGGGTATAATATAGTACTATATTATAGTATTATAGGTTTCATGTTGCTATAGTATATTTATAATACTAAGGGTATAATATAGTACTATATTATAGTATTATAGGTTTCATGTTGCTATAGTATATTTATAATACTAAGGGTATAATATAGTACTATATTATAGTATTATAGGTTTCATGTTGCTATAGTATATTTATAATACTAAGGGTATAATATAGTACTATATTATAGTATTATAGGTTTCATGTTGCTATAGTATATTTATAATACTAAGGGTATAATATAGTACTATATTATAGTATTATAGGTTTCATGTTGCTATAGTATATTTATAATACTTAGGTCATAATATAGTAATCCATAACCTCTCTAAAGAACGACCAGAGTAATGGAGCTACTATTTCTACCTTATTGAAAGAGCCAGACAGGGAAAAGGTGTAGAAATGTGCAGCCCATTTTCGGTATCCCTACAATAGTTACAAATGTTTGGGGTCATGATATCTGGCTTACTTATATTGACTGGACTATAAACTAAGCTACAGTGACTCAGTTATTATTTGCCACCCTGTACTATAATATTCTATGTTTCACATGGCTCGTAGTAGTGTGGAGGTAATGTCCCTCTTACTATAATACACACTAATTATTATCAGTTATTATTTGCCACCCTGTACCATAGTATTCTATGTTTCACATGGCTCGTAGTAGTGTGAAGGTAATGTCCCTCTTACTATAATACACACTAATTATTATCAGTTATTATTTGCCACCCTGTACCATAGTATTCTATGTTTCACATGGCTCGTAGTAGTGTGGAGGTAATGTCCCTCTTACTATAATACACACTAATTATTATCAGTTATTATTTGCCACCCTGTACCATAGTATTCTATGTTTCACATGGCTCGTAGTAGTGTGGAGGTAATGTCCCTCTTACTATAATACACACTAATTATTATCAGTATTATTTGCCACCTGTACTATATATTTCTATGTTTCACATGGCTCGTAGTAGTGTGGAGGTAATGTCCCTCTTACTATAATACACACTAATTATTATCAGTTATTATTTGCCACCCTGTACCATAGTATTCTATGTTTCACATGGCTCGTAGTAGTGTGGAGGTAATGTCCCTCTTACTATAATACACACTAATTATTATCAGTTATTATTTGCCACCCTGTACTATAATATTCTATGTTTCACATGGCTCGTAGTAGTGTGGAGGTAATGTCCCTCTTACTATAATACACACTAATTATTATCAGTTATTATTTGCCACCCTGTACCATAGTATTCTATGTTTCACATGGCTCGTAGTAGTGTGGAGGTAATGTCCCTCTTACTATAATACACACTAATTATTATCAGTTATTATTTGCCACCCTGTACCATAGTATTCTATGTTTTCACATGGCTCGTAGTAGTGTGGAGGTAATGTCCCTCTTACTATAATACACACTAATTATTATCAGTTATTATTTGCCACCCTGTACCATAGTATTCTATGTTTCACATGGCTCGTAGTAGTGAAGGTAATGTCCCTCTTACTATAATACACACTATTATTATCAGTTATTATTTGCCACCCTGTACCATAGTATTATGTTTCACATGGCTCGTAGTAGTGTGGAGGTAATGTCCCTCTTACTATAATACACACTAATTATTATCAGTTATTATTTGCCACCCTGTACCATAGTATTCTATGTTTCACATGGCTCGTAGTAGTGTGGAGGTAATGTCCCTCTTACTATAATACACACTAATTATTATCAGTTTATTTGCCACCCTGTACTATAATATTCTATGTTTCACATGGCTCGTAGTGTGGAGGTAATGTCCCTCTTACTATAATACACACTAATTATTATCAGTTATTATTTGCCACCCTGTACCATAGTATTCTATGTTTCACATGGCTCGTAGTAGTGTGGAGGTAATGTCCCTCTTACTATAATACACACTAATTATTATCAGTTATTATTTGCCACCCTGTACCATAGTATTCTATGTTTCACATGGCTCGTAGTAGTGTGGAGGTAATGTCCCTCTTACTATAATACACACTAATTATTATCAGTTATTATTTGCCACCCTGTACCATAGTATTCTATGTTTCACATGGCTCGTAGTAGTGTGAAGGTAATGTCCCTCTTACTATAATACACACTAATTATTATCAGTTATTATTTGCCACCCTGTACCATAGTATTCTATGTTTCACATGGCTCGTAGTAGTGTGGAGGTAATGTCCCTCTTACTATAATACACACTAATTATTATCATTATTATTTGCCACCCTGTACCATAGTATTCTATGTTTCACATGGCTCGTAGTAGTGTGGAGGTAATGTCCCTCTTACTATAATACACACTAATTATTATCAGTTATTATTTGCCACCCTGTACCATAGTATTCTATGTTTCACATGGCTCGTAGTAGTGTGGAGGTAATGTCCCTCTTACTATAATACACACTAATTATTATCAGTTTTCGGCGAACATAGCATTTTAACTTTACCTTTTTATAATGTATATACTCCCTTCAGTACGATAACGTTTTGTTAACCTTTTCTGTACCGGCGACGTCTATTTAATTATATACTATTTGAATTTAGACGAATTTATGCAGTTCAATAATTATCTGTGGTAGTTAAAAGGGTTAAGTGAGATAGGTTGAAGCCTGTGAAATTGCCGGAGCCCTTTTTAATTTAATAAAATCGTCTAATAGTAGCCAGCATAAAATGAAAAGGACGGCACCGGTACTGTACGGGTTAACTTTAAACTGGTTTACATTAAACGATTATATTCAACTTAAGTATGAAGAAATTAAGAAAGGCGCCATGCTGTACTGAAAAACTATATTCATATATTGTAAATTGTATTGTGCTCCCAAGTAATATTTTCCGTTTTCTCCATGGCCTTTTGACCACCTTATAAAAACAGTGGATTGAAACCAAATTGGGAAGCGTTTCACAGACCATTTTTAGCACCCCAAGTTATTAACAAGGGAAGTTGTAAAGACCTTCCTGTTGTATTTTATGCACGGGGGGGGGGGGGGGGGATCCATTTCCTCGCGTCGGGGGTTGGAGGCTGTTGAGCGCTTGGGGTTGTTTATTTTGTAGTTATCAACTCTGCGAAGCAGAGTGGTATCGCGCAAACAGATTCCGCCCGTATACTGTGCACCACCAGCCAGCCTGTCTGTCGTCGTCATCGTCGTACGTCATCGTCGTCGTCCGTCTGTCTGTCCGGAAACTCCTCCTAGACCGTTCGATGGATTCTCACCAAATTTCACAGGTTGTTGTTGTTCCCCAAGCTGCCTGGCCGAACAGCCCCAAGGCCCCGAGCAAGGCCGAGGCCATAGACGAGCGCCCCCACAGAACCCTCCCTGCCAACCACAATAAAGCCTGGGTGACCGAAGCCACTCCATGGCGGGGAGCTGAGGAGGGTGCGGAAACGCCTGGGAAACCAAAGCCCCACCCAGGGCCCTGTGCCCCTCAGCAATTATGAAGAGAAAGTTGAGGGGCAAAGGAAAAATGTGACACTTTGGCTTCCAATCTTGGTAGAATGGGAGGTCAATCCACGAAAGAGACGCCGTCAATTGAGATCTAGAAAATATAGTAAAATGAACAGTCAGAGTAAGCTATGGGTATGGTAGAGTTCACTCAGTACTCACTCTGATAGACCAGAGGTCTATCAATTTGGTCAATGCGATGGTCCGTCAAAAAGGCATTTTCTATTTAACTTTTTAAAGGTTAAGGTCAAAGGTCAAGGTTAAAAATAAGGTCAATATTTCATATTTTTTAGTTTTTACTCAAATGTTTTCATTTTCACTATACAAGTTAGTGGTAACCTTACTGTCGTATTGACCAAATTTTAGGTAAATATTCTAAAGGGTAAGGTCAAAGGTCAAGGTCAAAGGTCAAAATATGTTTTTCACTAGTATTTCTTATACTATCTCTTAGATTCTCACTAGGCTTGCCATGTATATTTGGAATACCTAGGCTAAGGTCATACAAGAAACTATTCAATTCCATATGAAAGGTCAACGTCACAGGTCAAGGTCAAATAAAAGGTCAATATGCTATTTTCTTTACTTTTCATGCAAACTTCACAAAATTTGGTGAGATAGTTGCACTTTAAATGAAAAGAAAAATAATACATTTGTACACAAATATCATAAAGGTCAAGATAAAGGACAAAGGTCAAGGTCAACTATTCTATTAATATATATGAAACTAACTGATGGGTTTTAATGAAATTAGGCATGCTTATTTGATTTTCATGGGCAATGTCAATGAAAACAAACTACTCTTACATAAAGGTCCAGGTCACAGGTCAAGGTCAAAGGTCAACTTTTACTATTTATTTAACTTTTTACTCAAATGTCTTCATTTTTACAATACAAGTTACTGGTTACCTTAATATCGTATTGCCCAAATCTTAGATAAACATTTTAAAGGGTAAGGTCAAAGTTCAAGGTCAAAGGTAAAAATGTTTTTTTTACTAGTACTTCTTATACTAACTGTTAGATTCTCACTAGCTTTACCATGTATATTCGGAATACCTAGGCCAAGGTCATACACAAAACTGTTCAATTCCATATGAAAGGTCAAGGTCACAGGTCAAGGTCAAATAAAAGGTCAATATGCTCTTTTCTTTACTTTTCATGCAAACTTCACAACATTTGGTGAGATAGATGCACTTTAAGTGAAAATGAAAATAATAAATGTTGAGACATATAAAGGTCAAGATAAAGGTCAAAGTTCAAGGTCAACTATTCTATTAATATACAGTATATGAAACTAACTAATGAAATTAGGCATGCTTATTTGATTTTCATGGGCAATGTCAATGCAAACAAAACTGTACACTTACATAAAGGTCAAGGTCACAGGTCAAGGTCAAAGGTCAACTTTTATTATTTATTAAAAAAGATTATTCAAATTTTGGAAAACTGGCTGTGTTATGGCTTATTGCTTAAATATCATATATATAAATGTTCACATAAATATTGTAATAGTTAAGGTCAGAGGTCAGGGTCAAAACAAGAGTATTTGCCATTTACCCTAAACTCCTCCTTGACTGTTTAATGTATTGTCACCAAATTATATAGGCAAATTCAGTTGGTCAATGCAACGACCATCCAAATATATGTATTCATTTTATGTCAAAGGTCAAAGGTCAAGGTCACAGTATATGATCACTATTTGTAATCAATAAGTTTTTATACGAATTACACCATATTCATAATGCTAGTTAACTCCTTCAGACATATTATGTTCCAGTAAGTCCACGGAGGCGGGAGCCCGGTATCATTGCCACTGCACCACACAACTGTCAAAACCACACTGCTGACCGTTAGAATTGTCGGAGAAACCTGGGGTTGCCACCAACCGACAGATTTTCATCTAACTTAACGAACTTACTGAGCTCCATATGACGCTAGGACGTCATATAACTTATTCTAGAATTATGAAGATAAGTCCATATGACGCGGTAGCGTCATATGAGTTTTTGGTTCACCCTGTCATATGATGCGGTAGCATCATATGAGTCTGAAAGACTTAATATGAACATTGCTGTTAACCCTTGTCTATTGGGGCCCGATTTAAGTCCGTATATAAAAAGCTGGACAATGTGGCGGGGCCCGACTTAAGACTGTGTGCAATTTTGGCGCAATATTGGCTCTGAGAGAGAGCCGAGCGGTGGGAGGACCATAGGTTACCTCATGACCGCTCACCACGACCGTCGTGGGCCCACTTACATGTACTCCACACTATTCCACCCTCTCTCACTCGCTACACACGTAATTATGTAACGAAATGACCGTATTTTAGCGATTTTGCCCTTTGGTTGCATGATCGTTGCAAGACAACCAGTGATCGTAGAAGGATGGTTCGGGTGTCATTGGAAAGCTCAATTTACGCCCTTTTAGGAATACTGTGACGTTAACCACTCAGTTAGAACTGCATGGCTTGTCCTACAGTGACTCGCTAGGATCGCCAGGGCAGTGGATGTGGCTACAGTTGATGTATTATTGTGTGCTTTATTTCATATGAAAGCTTGTGTCATGGGCAGTCCAGAAAGGCTCTTTGTTTTCGCCCATGTCAAGGCTTTATATATTTAATTGCAAAGTATATGTTTTATCATTAAGTAGTAATGATAGGATTTGAGAGAGAGAGAGAGAGAGTAGAACAGAGTGAGAGGAGGCGCGTAGTGTTTTTTGCCATGCTCGATGACGTCACGGCTGGCTGGCCTCTTGGGGATTGGTTGGAGGAGTTTTTTACCATGCTTGGTGACGTCATGTTTGGCTGGCTTCTTTGGCATTGGCTGAAGGAATTGTTACCGCTTTGACTACGCGGTGCGAGCTAGTGCTAGTATATATACAGCTCTCTTGCCACTCTGTCCCTCAGATCTGGTTTCTAGAACGCATCCCTCTTATCCCTTTGATATCTGTCCCCACTGAGAACCTATTCCTCTGCCTATCTCTCTCATTTTCCATATCTTTCACCACCTTTTATTAATATTATACCCCCTCTGGTTAACTCTGCATAATCAGCTTCATGCTGGCCAGTTGTATTGTGCGTTAAGGTCTTATATAACCCATGTATGTTAGTTGTTAAGATAAGTTGATCACGAAGCATTGGTTGGCATTCATATTGTTCAGTACCGCTTCCTATAATTATTAGTGTTCTGCTGGATTAGATAATGCTAGACTAGGAGTCTGATACTATAAGGTATTGTATCCGATGGGTGCTGGCTTTAGTTAAAAGCTGCGCGACATACCTGAGAACGGGAGTTGATTGGGTAAATTCTAGTCTGTGTGCCATTGAGAATAGAGCATGCACGAATGAGGGCTTTTTGCCTATACCATTCTGCACTGTTCTAACCTTGTTGTTTGTCTTTGAGGTACGCCAGGAGAACGCTTAATACTTCGGTATTAAGGTTTCTCAAGAGAGCTACCCTTCATTATAACGTAATATTTGACGCACAGACTTGAGATTTGCACTAGGCTATGCGGCATGCCTTGCGCACCAGTATCTCGTATCATTGGCTCTAGCTAGACTTTATCAGTCACAGTAGACATTAAGTATATTAAACCAATTACTCTTTTTATGCATACCCGTTTATGATTACACAAGCATTTCGCAGCCTAGTTTGATGTATTGAGACACAAATGACTTAGGCTCTTTTTGTTGATAGGAATACTGCATTGTCGTGGCGATTATTATTGTTGTAGCGTTTAGGATATTCTTGGCTCCGACTGCATTATATATCGTGCCTTTTGTGTGCATAGCCTGCACGAGCTTTGTTCCGCTGCCTGCCTTTTTGGGTTCCATTTCCGATTAGAGCATCTTGATAGCATCGAACATTTAAAGAAGATTCCTTGTTGGTGTTGAAGGACTTTAGTGCACTTTCTTTCATGCAGGAGTGCCTGACATTTATTGATTAAAGTAACGTAAGCTGTAACTTCTCTTACCACCTTACTTTGCATACCATAATCAAGCACCTTCGGTTATAGGTAGTAATAGGCTGTTTTCACATAACATTAAGCCTAGAGTAGACGCACATTTATTGAGAGTTTAATAACCTATTATTGCATATAGAACTCTGGAGAGTATTTGTGTTCTTTGTTCACTGGGAATATACATCAGAGGTTGGATCTAGCGCTTTCCGTTGTAGCATTTATGCCATTACTAGTCCAATGAATAAGAACCCTGATATATTTAAGCCTCAGTCGTAACGAATGACGACCTTACCTAGGATTTGGTGAACCTACATTTATTAGCAGGGAACATTTGTTGTTTTGGGGAATATTTTGCGGGGATCAGCAAGAATATTTTTTTTTTTGCAACATAGTATAGCCCTTGAGTATTTCCGAGAATTTTTGTGTGTATAGTGAGGTATCAGAGTTTGGGGTGCTTCTTTTCTGAATATAGAGGTGGGATATTTTTGTGAGCATCATGTCTTATACCGGATCAGAGGAGAATGGAGACACAGTACGTAATGTCGAAACTGAGGAACAACAGTATGATGAAATGGTTAATCAGGTGAACTGTGAGGAGGATGCTAGGATATTTTTGCAATGGCCAGTTACTGCAGAGCGGTTGGAGGGTATGGATCGGTACGGTCTTCAATGCCTGGCCACAGCTATCGGTCATGCGGGTACTAGCAGCATGACCAGGGATAACTTGATAACGTGTGTACTGGGCAGGATGACTGGTGAGCGAGATGGGTTGAGTGCTCATAGCCCTTCGCCCATGCTTCCCCTACACACGACTCCCAGCCATCCCAGTAGTTTGCCGACCCCGGGTACGCTTCCACAGTTGGGTGGTGACTGGCAGGGAGGGTTGCCCCTGGGGGGACCACCGGTAATTTCAAACATTGTAGCACCTTCACCTCCTCAAGGGTTAACTCCAGAATTATTGCTTCAGCTCGAATTAGCTAAGCTTCAGCAGCAATTAGAATTAGCCAAGATAGAAGAGAGAAAAACTATCAGTCAAGCAAAAATCCAAGCTGAGTCGACTAGGTACTGTGCCGACAGGGACGTAGAGAAGTCGCGAGTAGAGACAACGGGACAGCGACTTGGGGCTGGTAACTGTGCTCATGATCAATCTCTCTCGCACTTATTGAAACTGGTTCCGGTGTTTGATGGGAGTGGGGTAACAGAATTTTTCGCACGCTTTCAGAAGAAGTGCCAGGAACACCAGTGGCCAGAGAATAAATGGGCAGCACTTGTATCCTCTAGATTAACCCTTAACTGTCGGCGCGCAACATAAGTCGAGTATAATAAATCTGGACTATCTGGCGGCGCTCGACATAGGTCGTGTGGCAATTTCAGCACGTAATGTTGCTGAGAGAGAGAAACAAGTGGTGGCAGGAGAGTAGCGAGCGTATGACTGCTCCAGACCACCGCGGCGAACCTACTGACACGAATCCCACCTCCTCCCTCCCTCTCTCACTCGCTATATACGGAATTGTATGGGGAAAGTGCCTAATTACATGCTTTTTGCACTCGCGTTGCACGGTTGTTGCAAGAAAACTAGCCATCATAAAAGGATCGTTATGGTGTCATTCGAAAGCTCTGTTTATGCCCTTTCAGGGATAGATACTTGTTTTACGCTGTGGGTCTTATTTAGGCATGAAAATGATCACGTAAACAGCCCTATTTTGGCTAAAAACACCCCGCTGAGCGGTACATATAAATAAACCGCCTAGGCCGCTAATAAGGTGTTAATAGGCAAGGGTCTTAAAGCCTACGATGCATTACCTTTGGAGTCATGTATTGTGTATGAGGATCTCAAGGAGGCTGTCCTGAGGGCTTACGAACTGCAACCAGAAACGTACCGTTTGAAGTTCCGGGGTGTAACCAAGGGAAGAGATAGCACCTTTTTGGAACACGCCCGGGACTTGTCCGATGCTATGGGGAACTGGCTTCGATCTGAGAAGGTAACAACATTTGATGGAATTGAGCAGTTAATGATGTTGGAGCAGTTCTTTAAGAGCACGGGCGGTGATCTAACTTTGAACTTAAAGGAGAAAAATCCAAGAACTCTAGTCGAAGCAGCTGAAATGGCTGATCGACGGCTGTCATTGATTCCGGGTCCTCACAGAAGTACGATGCAAGTGCTAGGACCGTTATCCTCCCCCTCCCCGTAGCAATGACACATTTAAACAAAAGAGCAATGAAACTAAAACTGAATCCAAACCTAACACCACGCCGTATGAGAAAAGTCAGGGGCTGTTTACATCACAGTATAAGCCGAAACCGAAATTTATGTGTTTTAAGTGCCACCAGGAGGGTCATAAGGCAAATGAGTGCCCTAGTCGACCTCCTCCGGCAGCCGTGTCTTTTGCTCACGGCATTGGAGTGTTCAAGAGGACATCGGAGTTTGTTAGAGGCAATTCTTCCGAGGTAAATACACTGCCAGTGCAGAAGGATCCGGAAGGCTTATTCCCTGTCCGTGAGCTCTTTACCAAAACTTCTGCTGAAAATACACAGTTCCTACTCGACAGGCTTACCAACATTTATCAGGGTAAATTCTATGACCCTAACTATTCAGCTATAGTACCAATCTAATTCTTTCTGATTAACTTGCTCTATAGACGAATGCTAATAATTGATGTGTGCTAACCAAAAAACAATAAATAAAATAATTTCTAAAGTATATGAAAAATCTGTTGGTATCACGGAAGAGCCAAGTCTGGTTTCTCAGAGAGAGAGAGAGAGAGAGAAGTTGCACTGTGTTAATCGATTTATGTAGTAAATATGGTAATAATAATAATAATAATAGTTCTTAACACCTTACTCGCGGCCTATGCGGTTTATTTATATGTACCGCCCAGCGGGGTGTTTTTAGCCAAAATAGGGCTGTTTACGTGATCATTTTCATGCCTAAATAAGACCCAGAACGTAAAACAAGTACCTATCCCTGAAAGGGCATAAACAGAGCTTTCGAATGACACCATAACGATCCTTTTATGATGGCTAGTTTTCTTGCAATAACCGTGCAACGCGAGTGCAAAAAGCATGTAATTAGCCACTTTCCCGATACAATTCCTTATATAGCGAGTGAGAGAGGGAGGAGGGAGCTGGGATTCGTGTCAGTATGTTCGCCGCGGTGGTCTGGAGCAGTCATACGCTCGCTACTCTCCTGCCACCACTTGTCTCTCTCTCTCAGCAACATTACGTGCTGAAATTGCCACTCGACCTATGTCGAGCGCCGCCACATAGTCCAGCTTTATTAAATACGACTTATGTGGTGAGCCGCTAATAAAGGGTTAAAGCTAGCGCATGCTAAGCTAGCTAAGGATAGCTCAATAAGGCCGATTAGGCGTATTTCCATTGGGGTCCTGTACTACTACCCCATCCCTTTGCTCATGAGCGATGGTAACGACTCAGTGCTTGTGAAAAATCTTTAATGCGCCGAGCGTGGGCGCGAACCCGGGCCTTCTGGGTGGAAGTCCGAGACGCTAGTCACTACACCAAGCGAGCCGCTTGTATTGATAACTAATTTGTGCATTACCTTGGTAACAGTGAGACGATGAGTAACTACATGTAAACTCAGGTTATTAGATATCACAAATAGACCAGGGTATACACAGATAATATTATTCCACACATATAGTTATTTATACTGATATGTTATACTCTTTGCATGTGGTTTGTTACATATTGCCAAGTCTGATAATATAAGATAATGTGATACAGGGGGAAATATTTACCTAGAGTAAATTACCCTCGAGAATTGCAATCCACTTTTTCCCCAACACATTATTCCCTTGATCTATTTACTTTACTATGACTGTCTAATAAATATCAATTAAATAAATATAATTACTGAAGTTAATTGAGTATACCTTTATCAATTGTTCATATTACCGCAAACATAATGTTTATCAACAGGACAATTAATATTTGTCATTGTTATATTGCATTGCGCAACAATCTTGTATGATCAAGCTGCACATTTATTTTGAAATTAATTGAAAAAAAGCTAGATAATCGAATGAGTTACCTCGGCATACAGAAGCTTATGAAGGTGATACTTTCACGTCCACCTCCTCTCGGGAGATAAGGTTGTCCGGCAATAGATGGATACATAGATAGATAGATAGATAGATAAATCAGATTAGCGAGTTCACGAAATATGATATGACATCAAGATTTGTGTGCAATGATTAACCGAAGTTGTAAGAGGAAGCATAAACAAGCGAACAGGGGATCGTCCAAAGGGATCCTAATGCATCATTCATATAAACATAACTATATTTAAGCCAATTAGTGAAATATGCTGAAAATGTGTGCAAAACTCATACAAAGTAAAGAGTAAGTAAGGCCATGTCAGTATAAAAAGAGATACAATATATTATAGTACATAAATAAATTTAGCTTTATAATTTTCCACCCGTCCACGAACACAAAACCTCTATGCATTCGTGTCCCGATCGCCCTTTAAGCACACACACACACACACGCACACAAACACACACACACACACACTGAAATATCCTAAATTTAGTTATTATACATTCATCCACCAGTCTAAACAATCCCACCACAACTCCACCTCCACCCACCTTGTTAGTCACCTCGCCACCCTTACGTCCCTCCATCCCTTAGTGACAACTATACTCTATTTTTGTCCAGCTGATCGTAAATTGAATCTCTTATTAGCTGATTTTTCGATACTTAATGGAAATATATTAAATTACTATGGCTGTGTGTCATATTAATGCCAAGTTTTCAGAATAAACATCATCTTTCGCTACAAAATCTACCTTATAGCCGAGTAACAAAGATAGAAACATGACCATTTACCCTCAGCTGGGAAAACATAGACTAGAGGATAGAAAAAAGTCCGAGCTCGGAGAGGGAGAGGAAGGTGGATAATTATACATGGCCGCGTCAGTATAATGTTACTTCGTGGTGCTACTTCAAAATATATTCTTCTCAAGTTCTCACCATATTGCTGAATACATTTCACAATGTGATTCATTAAAGGTGTAAATGAATATATATAATAGTGTTACTTTCAACATTCTGTATACCTCTTATAACCTAGAGAGAGAGAGAGAGGAGAGAGGAGAGAGAGAAGAGAGAGAGAGAGAGAGAGAGCTACATAGAGCTACATAGAGCTACATAGATACACAGACCACACAGACCTCAAGGTCCTTACTAGGCAGTCTGGCCTTACAAACTATAATATGCATATATACACATACACATACATATATATACATATATATACACATACATATACACATACATATACACATATACACATACACATATATACAGTATATATATACATACTGTACAGTGCACACACATACATATACATACATTTTTTTTTTTTTTTTTTTTTTTTTTTCCATTCATATCACCCCAGCCCTCTGCAGATAGAGGTCAAGCCTTCCCTTGAAGGCGTTTATTGTGTCGCTCTCCACCACTCTCGCTGGTAGTTTATTCCACTCTGTCGCCACACTGTAGGTGAAGAAACTCTTTGTGACATCTAGGTTTGCCTTTTTGGTTTTTAATTTCATTCCATTTCCGCGAGTTTCATTAGTATTGTTTAATGTGAATAGTGCATTTACATCGACTTTGTCGAAACCTTTTAGTATCTTAAAGCACTCAATAAGCTGACCCCTCAACCTCCTCTTTTTTAATGAGAACAGGTTCAATCGTTTAAGTCTTTCTTCATATGGTTTATTTCTTAATGAGGGTATCATCTTCGTCGCTCTACGCTGTACTGACTCGAGTCTTACAATGTCCTTGATCAGATAAGGTGACCAGAACTGCACACCATATTCAAGGTAGGGCCTCACCATACTTTTGAACAGTGGCACTATTACGTTTTCATGTTTATATGTAAATTTTCGTTTAATAAAGCCCAATGCTATGTTTGCCTTATTTGCAGCTGCTATACATTGGTCGGAAGTTTTTAGGTTTTCAGATATTAGTACCCCTAGGTCTTTTACTACCGTTGCGGTTTTTATTTGTTTGCCATTCATTTCGTATTTGTATTTCATATTTCTGCTACCAACCTGCAGCACCTGACATTTATCGACATTGAAGGGCATCTGCCATTTTTTCGACCACTCTGATATCTTGTTTAAATCAGATTGCAACGCATTTCTATCATCTTCGTTCAGGACTGATTTCCTATTTTTGTATCGTCGGCGAATTTGGAAATGGTGTTGTTTACCCCTACATCGATATCGTTAATGTAAATGAGAAACAGGACCGGTCCAAGGACTGAACCCTGTGGAACTCCACTAGTGACAGGCTCCCACTCCGATTCCACTCCATTTATCACCACTCTCTGTCTTCTGTCCGTAAGCCAATTTTTTATCCAAGAATGAATTTCACCTTTGATACCTATCCTCTCCAGTTTAGCCAATAGTTTTCGGTGAGGCACCTTGTCGAAAGCTTTTTGAAAGTCCAAGAAGATTATATCTAGTGATTTCGTCATGTCGTTATATGTGAATAGTTTGTTATAAAATTCAATCAAATTTGTTAGGCATGACTTATTTGATCTAAAGCCGTGTTGACTATTTTTGATTAGGTTGTTTGATTCGAGGTAATCTACAATCTTATCTCTAATGATTTTTTCCATGATTTTTCCTACAATTGAAGTTAGGCTAATTGGTCTGTAATTACTCGCTTTGGCCTTGCTACCCTTCTTGTATATCGGCGTAATGTTCGCATCTTTCCAATCACTCGGTACAATCCCCTGTAGTAGTGATAAGTTAAATAGTTGTGTCAGGGGTTTTGCTATTTCGTCCTTGACATTCTTAATTATTTTCGGGTGGAGCATGTCGGGTCCCGGGGTCTTATTTACATTTAAATTACTCAATTTGCTTTGTACTTCGGTATCACTGATGGTGAAATCTCCTATCTCATGAGTTGAGGTGTTATTTTCAAGGGTATGATCGATAATTTCTTCTGTGAAAACTGAGCCAAAATATTTGTTGAGCAGATTTGCCGTGTTTGTATCGCCTGTTATTGTCTGGCCATCTTCTATTAGCGGTCCGATTCCGCTTTTGATCTGTTTATTTTTGTTTACGTAACTGTAGAATTTGTTGGGGTTTGTGGCACTTTCTCTGGCAATAGTCATTTCGTAATTTTGTTTGTTCGCCCTAATTATTTTTTCACTTCCCTTCTACTATTTTTGTACAAGTTTTTAATTACTTCAGTGTTTGTGTTATTTTTTACAAGTTTGTGGAGTTGATTCCTTTTCCTTATTGCCTTGCCAATGTCTCTACTGTACCAAGGGGGCATACTTGATTTCGTACTACGTTTTGGTTTCATGGGTACAAATTGTTTATGCGCTTCTGTAATTGTAGACTTAAAATGTCCCCATAGTTCATTTACTTCGTTTATATTTATGAGGTTTGAGTGTATGTTTGATAGCGATTCCTTAAGTCCGTCATAATTTGCGTTTTTGAAGAGAGAGAGAGAGAGAGAGAGAGAGAGAGAGAGAGAGAGAGAGAGAGAGAGAGAGAGAGAGAGAGACGTTTCAGTTACTGAAAGAGGGAATCTACTGTTCATTACGAATTAGTTTCGGGAACATTATTGTATGAACAAGTAGAAGTAAATAAGTTTAACATTCGTCACTGTATGTTATAGAACGTCACCTCCTCCCATTGTGTCCTACCCTTTTAACACTACGACAAGCTCCCTCCCTTCCCATCAAGCTGCGCCTTCTATGGGGCAAAATCTTCGATTGATTCAGGGAGGGGAGTGTGAGATCTTACTATATTCAGAGCGAACAAACTACACAACGGACCCAAACCCTATGACTAGGTGGCCCACGCGGAATTGCGTGCCGAGTGTACCTGATTTATGGATGAACGTCACATTCAGGGAGGGACCAGAGTTATTAACGTCTTGGATAACGGTATTTGGTATTCAGTTAAGGGGCACATTCCATTGTATCAAATATGTGACCCCAGTGTCGGCCGTAGTGTTATCGCTAGACACATATTACTTTACTTTAATATGTGACCCCAGTGTCGGCCGTAGTGTTATCGCTAGACACATATTACTTTACTTTAATATGTGACCCCAGTGTCGGCCGTAGTGTTATCGCTAGACACATATTACTTTACTTTAATATGTGACCCCAGTGTCGGCCGTAGTGTTATCGCTAGACACATATTACTTGACTTTAATATGTGACCCCAGTGTCGGCCGTAGTGTTATCGCTAGACACATATTACTTTACTTTAATATGTGACCCCAGTGTCGGCCGTAGTGTTATCGCTAGACACATATTACTTTACTTTAATATGTGACCCCAGTGTCGGCCGTAGTGTTATCGCTAGACACATATTACTTGACTTTAATATGTGACCCCAGTGTCGGCCGTAGTGTTATCGCTAGACACATATTACTTTACTTTAATATGTGACCCCAGTGTCGGCCGTAGTGTTATCGCTAGACACATATTACTTGACTTTAATATGTGACCCCAGTGTCGGCCGTAGTGTTATCGCTAGACACATATTACTTTACTTTAATATGTGACCCCCGTGTCGGCCGTAGTGTTATCGCTAGACACATATTACTTGACTTTAATATGTGACCCCAGTGTCGGCCGTAGTGTTATCGCTAGACACATATTACTTGACTTTAATATGTGACCCCAGTGTCGGCCGTAGTGTTATCGCTAGACACATATTACTTTACTTTAATATGTGACCCCAGTGTCGGCCGTAGTGTTATCGCTAGACACATATTACTTGACTTTAATATGTGACCCCAGTGTCGGCCGTAGTGTTATCGCTAGACACATATTACTTTACTTTAATATGTGACCCCAGTGTCGGCCGTAGTGTTATCGCTAGACACATATTACTTTACTTTAATATGTGACCCCAGTGTCGGCCGTAGTGTTATCGCTAGACACATATTACTTGACTTTAATATGTGACCCCAGTGTCGGCCGTAGTGTTATCGCTAGACACATATTACTTGACTTTAATATGTGACCCCAGTGTCGGCCGTAGTGTTATCGCTAGACACATATTACTTTACTTTAATATGTGACCCCAGTGTCGGCCGTAGTGTTATCGCTAGACACATATTACTTTACTTTAATTATTTTATAGTATAACTGATAAAGTTCTAAGTTTCCATTTAATAAATATGATGTGAAGTTTATTTCAGTTTCAGTTTCAGTTTCCTTTCTGTTATATCTTTAAGGACTGATATTATACTATATTAATTTAATAGATATATTCTCTCCAGATATGAGAGTGGTGGCAGCTTTTATGGTTTATACATCAATTATAACTTCATTATCCGTTCCCATTATATTTGGCTCTGTCACTCTTTTAACTTTGGGGGAGATACTCGCTACACGCAACCTGCCGTTTGTCTCCTCCATGTACACATAGAAAAAAATAAGTAGTAGTGGTTATGATTGTCAGTGTGTGTGTGTGTGTGTTTGTGTGTGTGTGCTTGTTGGTGTTGAGTCAGTGTGTGCGTGTATACTGTCTGTGTATCGTCTCTGTTTCCATATTCATCCCACATAACAGGTGTCCCCATAATTGACAATTACCTAGCCTTTGACTGGTTGTTGTGGACTATTATTGAATCTTTTGTGAACATTACTCCAATTAAACCCTTTCACAATATATCCTTTGTAGTTACTGTTATGATGGGGGGCGGGTTAAGTGGTTGAACAACAAGTTGGTGTTAGTCCACCTGTCAATTAATACACACACACACACACACACAGCCGAATGGTTGAAGGAGCTGTGCGCTGACCGTGAGATCGAGGGTTCGATTACCCCAGTATCCTAAGTATTTTTTTGGCTACCCAGATGGAGGGGATTGTATCGTGGTTCCTCTCTAACCAAGCTGATTAATTCTAAACTTGTGTGTAGCCTACACATACTTCTCACCAGTGCATCTGCGTATGTATTATGATGGAAACTCAGCATCTCACGGTCACCAAAGGTCTCGTGTTACTTCGTACTTAAGGTAGAATTAGCATTGTACTGTACCTTGGGTAAGAAAAAACTCTGTACATGTTCAACCTCACGGCTGTAAGTGAACAATAAACCGACAATTGGTACTATTTAATAATACACACACACACACACTGTACCCAAAGACCCCAAAAGTACCACACCAGCTGAACCATAAGATACATTTGAGGTCTGGGTACTGACACATAATGGTGCAATATATTATTATCATGTACCCACTTGCCCCTCAACTTTCCCCTCATAATTGTTAAGGAGCACAGGACTTTGGGTGGGAATTCACTGTCCCGGGCGTTTCCGCACCCTCCTCAGCTCCTCGCCTGGGAGCAGCCCAATCCTTAGTGGTAAAGCAGGGAGGGTCCTGTAGGGGCTCTTGGTTATGTCCTTGGCCTTGCTCAGGACCTTTGGGTTGTTCGGTCAGACAGCCTGGGGAACAACAACAACAACCATATACCCACACTGTAATATTACTATATATTGTATGATTATGATATACTGTTATGATTATTCATATGATATACTGTACTATGGTATACTGTAAATACTAAAAGTGCATCTTAAATATTTCGATTAATGTAGTAATTGGTATTATATTTGGATTATATGTTGCATTTTGATATACTGTAATAATACTGAACTAAACGTGCATCTTAAATATTTCGATTAATGTAGTAATTGGTGTTATATTTGGATTATATGTTGCATTTTGATATACTGTAATAATACTGAACTAAAACGTCTTCTACATTAATCCCTGCTTGTATAGAACATCATTATTATAGCATAATATTGGTTGGACACTGAGAACATGAAGAGTGTCAGGATCATAATGAATATACTATAACTCTTTCTTGGCATGATTGGTGTGGTGAGAGAGGGACGTTTTAGCTGACTGTTTAACCCTCCTGGCCCGGTTATCATTTTAAAATGACACCACGAATTAAGGGCAGGAGCCCGGGTGTCATTTTAAAATCTGTAAGCTTGAAAGCCTATTCAGCTTGGTCTGAACGCTGTGCGTCCTACGCATGTAAACAAAGCCAATCGTTACGTCACCGCACCTCCGAAAACAAGAAAGAGAAGACTCGTTTGTTATTGTATGTTTGTATGTCGTTGTTTCAGTAGTGAAAAGATCGTCATATTGCTAACATCGCCTGCAAGTGCTCTACACTGAAATCGTCATCACAACTGAACCAGTTGACATAGAGAGCTCTACTCAACGCCAGTCTACAGATTGGAAACCGCACTACATTTATAGATGCGTGGGAAATTTCTAGCAGTTAAACTAAACAAAAATACGGTAGCCTAGGCCTAGACGTTTTTCGGCCAGATCGCCCGGGTAGCCCACACTGTCATTTTGAGAGCCTACCCGGGCCAGGAGGGTTAAATAACTCGGACTATTGCTTATTGTGAGATCTTATTACTAGAACATTATATTGTTTGTTAGGATATAGTTATTATACCTTACCTAACCATATAGTTTATCTAGAGTCTGTACCAACGCCGTATAGCTAACTAAGAAGCGTTTACCCCTTTCAATACCGGTGATATTTTCGGTATTGGATTTTAGATACATTTAGACAATTTTATATAGCTTAGGAAGGTTATATGGTAGCTAAAATAATTATTTGAGATAGTATATAACCTTTTAATGAATAGAAGTCTAAACTGAATAAAATCGTCTAATAGTTGCCAGAATATGATGACAAGAACGTCAGCGGTACTAAATGGGATAATAACATCTCTACCGATCATTCAGGTAACCTCCGATTATCCCTACTTACTGCCTATCATTATTAACTTAGAATATTGACTGCCTTAAGATCTTAATGCTAGCCCAGAATATTGCTTGCTATGATTTAGTTATAATACCTTACCTAAACTTATAGTAAGTAATGCTAGTATCTTTCAACTCCACACCTCATCTTAAACTAACCTAAGTGAGGCAGGAATATTGTACACGTCTGCCTGTGAAGACTTAGTGTGGTGGGGAAGCAGGAGGTCTAGATAAGGAACATGTATAGCGTTGTGAATCCACTCTGACACAATAGTTAAGGTGGCGATATTCTTCACCCTCCCCCTCTCTCTCTCTCTCTCTGTAAGCTTCTTCCTCTCCAGATTGTTCTTAATCCCTACCACCCTTTTACAACCACCATCCAAATACACACACACACACACACACAGACAAAAGAGAGGTAGAGAGTGTGTGTGTATCTGTGTGTATGTGTATGTTACCAAACCCGTCCACTGACTTCCCACATAAACCATACCAACACTTTTCCACCACCACAATCCTGGGTCGCTAGTGTTAAAGTTTCATGTGAAGGGTGGGTGGTGGGGGGTGGGGGTATTCTTTGGGTCTCCCTGGGGAACCGACAAGAGGCTTAACTTGGCTATTCTCACTGTTGTTGCTGTTGGTGTTGGTATTGGTGTTGTTGTTGTTGTTGTTGGTGGTGGTGGTGGTGGTGTTGTTGGTATTGGTGCTGTTGTTCTGTTATAATGATAACAATAATAATAATAATAATATTTATTCAGTTAGCAATTTACAGAGTTGGTACCACATAGTATGTTACAAATATGACATGTGCCAGCCTTGCATAATTCCAACTAAGGATAGCCCAATAAGGCCGTTAGGCGTATTTCCATTGGGGTCCTTGTGGGATTAGGTTAGCTGGGGAAATGGGGAGGATTAAGAAATAGAAACTTTAGAGAAAGTATTTCTAGGGTTTTTTGTTTAAGATGCCTTACATCCTATAGTAAATATCAGTAATCCGTAATCAGTAATCATTTCAGTTTGGTTTGTCTATCTCTTATGTCGTATTTAGTAGTAGACATAAGCTTGGTGCTCCCTTCTCCCAGCTGTCCAGTTCAGGTGTTCCTTCAGGCTACGTCTGAAGGAATACAGTGTTCTCTTTTCACGGACTGACTGGGGTAGGTCGTTCCAGTCTTTGATGGCAGTGAAGAAGAATGTTTGCTTACCCTGTCCTTGGATTCTCGGGACCTTAAAATTAAACATCATGTTTCTTGTATTATGTCCACTCCTCTCATTTGCTTTAACAAAATCATTCTTTAGATACTCTGGAGCTCTGTCATAGAACATTTTGAAGGCATTAGTGAGCCTGATTTTGTTGGCCCTGTCAGAGACATTGAGCATACCTAGTGACTGAAGTTGTTCCTGGCCAACATGTGATCTGGGTCCTAGGTTCAGCATGAACCTAACCATTTTATTTTGAGTGACCTGAAGTTTGTGCTGTGCTGATTTAGATGATGCAGAGTACCAGGATGACACAGAGTAGTCAAAATGACATTGAACAAGCGCTTGGCAGAGGGTCTTTTTGGTCGCCGCGGGCAAGCATCCCACCTGTCTATACAGGTATTTTATACGTGCTCTACACTTACTCAGGATAGATTCCAAAATTGTTTCACCTGACAAACTCGCGTCCAGTTTTAGTCCGAGATATTTAACTTGTGACACTGTTGTTATAGGAATATCATTACAGTTGACCGAGAAGCCCACAATGTCTTTCAGTTTGCGTTTTGTTCCACATAAGATGGCTTCCGTCTTGCTCAGGTGAAGAGATAGTCTATTGTCCACTAGCCATTCACTACATGATTCTAGTTCTTTGGAAAGTGAAGCGGCAATACTTATTGGGTCTTTTCCTGAAACCAGAAGCACGCTGTCGTCTGCATACAGTAATAATTTACATGAGACGCTCAGTTCCATGTCGTTCACATAACAGAGAAAGAGCAAGGGACCAAGGATGCTTCCCTGCGGGACCCCACAGTTAATTGGCATAGGATCAGATTTATTATCATCAATTTTGACTCTTTGGGTTTTACCACTAAGATAAGATTTAAACCAGTTCACAGACCCTATGCCCATTGCTTGTAGTTTATTACATAGGATATCATGGTCTACTGTGTCAAAAGCTTTTTGTAGATCAAGAAGAACAATACCGGTGTAGTTACCATTAGACATTTCTTTACGAATGTGATCCGTTAAGTGAATGAGACAGGAGTCTGTCGAGTACATGCATCTGAAACCTGATTGAAAATTATAGAATAGATCATTTTGTTTGAGGTAGTGTTCAATTTGGGTGTATACCGCTCTTTCAAGGATTTTAGATACAATACATAATATGCTAACTGGTCTGTAGTTGCCAACTTCTATTTTATTCCTTTCTTGAATAAAGGGGTTACAATAGCTTCCTTCAGTTCAGCAGGTACAGTGTTGGGGTTAATTGACAAGTTGATGATGTGGGCTAGGGGGCCTGCTATACCAATGGCTCCATCTCGTAGAAATTTGGCAGGAATTTTGTCTGGTCCTGTGCTGTTATGTACATTTAGGTTAGACAGCTCGTCAAAGGTGTATTTTGGTGTAACATTTTGCAATCCAAATGTGTTCGGGTGTATGTCTTTATCTCTGTAGAAATTTCGAAAAGTGGCCGTTGTTGTCGTGTATTTATTGAGAGGTTGCGGTAGGTTCTGTGCAAGTGTGTTTGCTATGGAGGTGAAGAAGGAGTTGAAGTAGGTTGAAATTTGTCATTTATCGTGGCAAACCTGATCATTAATGGTGAGAGCAATATTAGTGTTAGACGAATCCCTTGTCTTGTTGTTGTAGCCCGTTGTTTTTAGGTGCCTCCATAGTTTCTTTGGGTTATTCTGATATTCCTCTGCCTTATTGTGAAAATAATTAGTTTTTGCTGATTTTATTTTCCTACTTAGTTTATTCCTGGACCTGTTGAACTCATGTTTCAGACCTTGATCCTGTCTATGTTTCGCTAGCCTTTTTAACAGATTGTCTCTGTGTTCCAGATGGTGTAGTATGTCATTGTTGATCCATGGTTCTGACCTTGCTTTAATTCGTATGTCTTTCAGAGGAGGTATTTCGTTTAGGATGTTTGTGATGATGGTTCTGAAGCCAACCCATGCGTCATTAACGTTTGTACTTCCAAACACTGGAGACCAGTCAGTATTCCATAATATATCCAGAAATGTTTCTTTATTGTAGTTTCTGAGTGACCTTGTTTTGATAACCTTGTGATTCTCTAGGGTAATTTTTGTGGTTTTCCGTGTGCCATATAAGACGAAGTGATCACTTATCCCAGTCTGTATAACCCCTGATTGGGATATTTTGTCCTCTCTGTTACAGTTTATGTGGTCTAATATTGTGGCAGTGTTCTCAGAGATATGTGTGGGGGTTGTGATGAGTTGTTTGTGATTGTGCATTGTCAGTATATGCCTATATTCTCGTACAAGCCTATTATTTCGTTGTTTGTAACACAGGTTAAAATCCCCTAGTATGATGGATTCATTCCGAGGGTCTAGCGATGACAAAGTTCGTTCAAATTTGGTCAAGAATTGTGTGTCGTCTGGTGGCCTATAGCATACCCCAATTGTGATGGGTCTTGTCCTCGGCAGGTGTAGGTCGATCCACAGAGCTTCGTGATTTTCTACATGGAGGTCGGTCCTAGTTGTGTGTGTGAGGTTGTTTTTTACATAAAGACATACTCCTCCCCAATTCCTATTGCGATCATTCCTAATCATATTGAAACCTTGAATGTTTATTTCACCATCGTTTATACTTGAATCCAGCCAGGTTTCTGTGATTGCAATTATTGAAGCTTTGGCCTTATTAGCTAACAAGTTTATTTCTGACAATTTATGGTACATTGATCTGGCGTTAATGTAGATAAGATGGAGCCCTTTGTTGGTGAACACTCTGTATTCATCTTTGATTTTGAATGTGTCCTGGCTGGATTCTGAGTTGTTAATACTAATTGGTGCATTTACATTAATATTCGGTAATGAATGCAAGGTACAAATGTTGCATAGGAATTCCCGTTCTTCACTGTTGGTCTTCTTAGAGATGCACTTCATGTGAGCTACAGTTTTACTCTTAACACAGTTTAGGATCCTTTGTTTTCTTGTAATGAGTGATTCACATATTTCACAAATGATTTTAGGACCTTTAATAGCTACTTCCCTACATTTATCGTATTCCACTTCTTTTCTCCTAGTAACGTAAGTACATCGATCGTGTACTGTTTCATTACAACTACATTATGACGTTGTACTCCTTTTGTTGAATCCAATATCGCACACTATACATATTTTCCTGTTACTGTTCATCGTACGTCTGGCGGTGTGGTGATCAGCTGAGCACCGTGAGCGGCTGCTGGTGTGTGAGCGCGTGAGATGGGGACAGGTTGTGGCTCCCCCTTGCTGCCCTCCCACCCCTACCTGTATTTGTTGTGTTACGAACTGGCACTCGGGTACTCAAGGGCTCTCAATCAGGACTCGAATACGGCTCGCTGCCACAACGGAAACACACGATCCCAACCCCTGAGTACTGCCAGCCGAACAAAAAACACCAATACCCTCCAGAGTTCAATCTGCTATAACGGGGTATACAAGAACTCGGTACTAGTGTTCAACAGACTAATAAAGAGACAGGAATTCTCTAGTCTGGTCAACAATCAAACAAAGAAGTAAGAAACAACAACACCAAAGAATAGTGTTGGCCGAAGCCGAAGTAATCCACCCTTGACTAAGAACTTAAGAAGTCCTCCACCCTCTACTTCGGATCGGCACTATTACGTTACGTTAATTAATAGTCCTTAAGCATCGAGCAAGGAATCTTCTGAAAAAAGTTAGATGCTTCTCGGATGCTCGTAAGAAGTACGTATCGGATTTTGAACAGTAATTCAATAAGCAAAAACACTGGCAATTAAATACTATTAAAGGTTTAAATTGGCATAAGAATAATTAAAATAATATGCAATAGTAAATGGCAAACATTAAAAAGAAGTACTCCGCAAATACAACGGCAATAGCCTACTCGGATTGTGCTCGTGGGCCACTAATCACTAAAGTAGCCAAGCGTGCAACACATGAAATCAATAGTGCATAAACAATATCATACATAAGGAAAGCTTCAATACTATTCTGTATCTACTAATCGAGTAAAGTCTAGCTGGGGTACTGTGGGCAAAAGGTAGCAGTGACTGAGCAAAAACGGCTCATAGCCTAGCGAAGTCCTCACAACTGTTTAAAGTATTACGTTAAAACTAACAAGTGCACTTTGAGAAATCCAGGTCCCTTGTATCTGGTTTTCTCCCGGCTCCTTGACAAAGTAAAAACAAACTGTTAATAAAATACAGGGTGGTTAGGCTCTTGCCCTCACGCACTGTAAATTATTAACTCAACACAGTCAGCCGCGAAGACAACCTAGGCTTCACTGAACCGAAACGAGTATGCAGGTTTATCGCTTAACCACTGCATCAAACAACAACTCGTAACACAGAAAAGCCTTACCCCAGTCTAGCATTACCTAGACTAGCAGAAAACAGGAATAATAATAATAACACACAGGGAAATGCATATACAAGTGCAACAAACATAAATCAATCCTATTCTAAGTTAACCCTTCCAAAATAGGCTATCTAATAGGCAAGTATCTCGTGAGAACTCAAGCGATAATACGTTGGCTGACTAGCTCTGCACCAACGGGACCATGGAAGTTAAACAGGCAGGGAAAAGAGGAGATAAGAATGTAAGATAGTAGAGAAAGTTTACATCAGTCAGAAGAATATATATAGTTAGCAAGGGAAATGAGAAGTCGCTCTGCCTAATGAGTTCTGATGAAAAAATGGCTAGACTTCACTTTTTATACCCGGCCCTCTAGTGAGCCCAACGTGAACTACTAAGGACCGCCCACTGACAACCATTACGTAATTTCTCTCTCTCCTCTGGGATAGACAAAGGCTCCTCTAGCACTGAAGGGAAGGGGGAGGGGGGAGTGCTAGTGAGTTAGGCCCACCTCCCGCCTGGCGCACCCACTGACCCCCAACTGTGGCTGTTTCTCTTCCCATCATTACAAATAAGTTTTACACACAATACTTATAACTAATGATATAAAATAGAACTCGTTGACTCAGATGAAAACAAAATACATATTCATAATACTTATAGTACAACGGCTCACATGAACTAAGTTAGGAAACTCTACATAGACTACAGCCAAAGTTCCTGCCCTGACGATCCTAGCGAGAGTGGGGCATGACTAGGCGTTCTGTACAGCATGCTCACACTGGACATGCGTCACACCTCCCCCAAGATTTTACTTGCTCAACCCTGAGCTAAAATCTGACAAACACAGAACCCCATCAAGCCCCTCACACCCAGCGACCGCATGGCACTAAAACAAAGCTGAGTTTATCACCAAAACACATCTTATTATAAAAAAAAAATTCACATTTTATAACTCCTCCCAACAATAGCAAAAAGACACAATATTATGCTCCCAGAGCGAGCTTACAGCAGCTCAGCCGTTTGATAGTTCGTGGACTACTCAAACTCTATAGGCTATGACAAACTTATACGATTACCTATATCAAAAGAAAGAGTTTTTTTATATGATTTTTATATTTTAATATGTTTTTCCCGGCTGCACTATAAGGGCAGCCTATTTTCCTCCTCTCAAACCCACACACCTGTGATAGCCTACGACTGATCATCCACCCTTGATAAACAATCCGCGATCACATTGTCACATCCAGCAATATGACGGATGTCCAGGTTATACTCCTGCAACATCAAAGACCACCTGGTCAGTCTCATATTGCGATTGTGAAATTGATTCAGGAATCTCAAAGGGTGATGATCAGTGTAGATAACCACGACTGGGCCATAGGCTGGAACATACACCTCGAAGTGCCTGAGCGACAGCACAATCGCCAGTAATTCCTTTCCTATTGTAGAATAGTTATTTTGTGCAGCATTGAACTTCTTAGAAAAGAAACTTACTGGGTGTTCCACACCTTCATTGTCTGTCTGTAGCAAGACGGCACCAGCCCCTACACCACTAGCATCTGTTGCCAGCTGAAAAGGCCTGTTAAAGTCTGGGGCCCTGAGTATCGGGTGAGTACATAGCAAATGTTTCACCAAAGTGAAAGCCTTTTCACACTCAGGTGCCCACAAAAACTTTTTGTCTTTAGATAACAAATCTGTGAGAGGTGCCAACACCGTTGAGTAACCTTTTATGAAGCGTCTGTAGTAGCCTATCATACCCAAGAATCTCATAATCTGTTTCTTGGTTGTTGGGTGCGGACATTTATTGATAGCCTGTACCTTGTTCTGAGGAGGGCACACCTGTCCCCTTCCCACTACAAACCCAAGGTACTGCACAGTGGCTTTTACGAAGTCACACTTTGCCAAATTTACTACCAGACCTGCTTCACTAAGTTTCTGGAACAAGGTCTCAAGGTGCTCACAATGGCTCTTAAAGTCGGCATCATAAATGATTACATCGTCCAAACATACGGTGCAATTTGGAATGTCCTTTACAATTTCATTCATCAGGTTCTGAAACGTTGCTGGTGCATTCTTAAGTCCGTAAGGCATAACATTGCACCGGTAGGTACTCCCGTCCACAACAAAACCACATACCTCTTTAGCACGCTCGGACAAAGGTACTTGCCAGTAACCTTTTACTAAATCTACATTAGACAAAAAACGAGCATTACCAATTTTGTCAACACTATCATCAACCCGAGGAAGAGGATATGGGTTAGTTGGAGTCAAACCGTTTAACCTACGGAAATCAATACCAAAGCGTACCTTGCCATCTGGCTTAGGCTGCAGTGTTACGGGGGAAGTCCACTTAACTGTGCCTTTCTCTATCAACCCTCTACCGAGCATATACTCCAACTCATCCCTCAGAGCTGGTAGTTTTATGGGGGGCACACGGTACGGGATTGACTTAAAGGGTAGATGGTCCCCCACGTCAACATCATGCATAGCCTGAGTAGTGAGGCCTGGGTGTTCAGCAAATACAGTGGGGTATGAACCGAACAACTGACGGATAGCATCAAACTGCGGCTCAGGCAAATGAGCTATAGCCTCGTCAGCCCTTAGGCTCGAGTTCCCCGCCCACTGATCCGCTGAAACATGTTGATCCCAGCTATCCTCCTCTGAAGCTTGACTGTCCCCCTCTCCTTCTCCACCACGGCCGCAACAAGCCAACACAGGGACAGTGAGAGGCTCAGAGGGGCACCTCACATACTCTTTAATAAGGTTCACGTGACATAACTGGTTCTTTTTCCTCCTGTCTGGAGTGGCAACAAGGTAATCTAAGTCTGAAATTTGTTCTACAATTTTATAAGGTCCAGTGTACTTCGCAGAGAGGGGGTTACCAACCAAAGGCAACAAAATGAATACCTCTTGTCCTACAGTGAACTTCCGGAGCCTCACTTTGCGATCATACCTGTCCTTCATCAAAGCTTGTGATTCTGTCAAATTTCTACCTGCCATCTCCAGACTCCTAAGCACGCGCTCACGGCTTTCAAGCACATACTTTAATAATGGACAAGGCTGCACAGTCCCCTCCCAAATTTCTTTCAGCATGTTAACCCTTTCACGCACATATGACGCAGAGAGGTTGCCAGATTAGCAATAATAAATAGAGTTCTCTCACTTTTATAATTACCCTCCAAAATTAGTTTTCTGCCCACAGCTAACTCAAGACAACTGCAGAGGTTGAAGTAACTAAACTAAAGGTTTCTAAATACCCTTGATGGTAACAAAGGCTTTAAAGTATCCCTAATAGGCTCAAAATCGCGTCATATGTCGGAGAGGGTTAAGGGGGGCCCTGACACGGTGTCCAAAAATCAGCTCGTTTGGACTAAATCCCAGGCTCTCACCAGGTACCTCCCGAGCAGCAAACAGCACATAAGGCAATCCAAGATCCCAATCCATACCGTTGTCAGCACAATAACACCTGAGCATGCTTTTAAGTGTAGCATGCCACCGCTCCAGCACCCCTTGACTCTCAGGGTGATACGCTGACGATACTACTGCTCGTATCCCATGCTGTTGCATTGTTTGCTTGAACATGTTGGAGGTGAAATTAGATCCCTGATCAGACTGAATCTCCTCCAGGTACCCGTACCTTGAGAAGTACCACAACAAGTTACTGACTACCGTCTTAGCCATTCCATTTTTCATAGGGTATGTATCGGGGTATCTAGTGGCAACATACATTATGGTTAACAAAATTTATTTCCAGCCTTAGTGGGAGGGAGTGGACCAACCATGTCAACAATAATTTTACTAAAGGGTGGCCCAATCACAGGAATAGGGTGTAACGGAGCCTTAGGAATAACTTGGTTCGGTTTCCCGATACGTTGACAAATTTCACATGAGTTTATCCATGACTGCACATGAGACTTCATCCCCGGCCACCAAAACAATTTCCCCAAAGCCGCCACCGTTTTTCTCACCCCTAGATGTCCTGCCAGTGGTGTGTCATGCGTCAACCTCAGTAGGCTATCCCTGCACTCCCGTGGCACCACCAACTCGTCCACTACTCCGGACCCCTTTTGCCAACTACGTTTAGGGTCTTGAAAACGCCTATAGAGGATGCCTTCTAAATAAAACAAATCTCCTGGCTGTGCATCGCCGTCCTCGTCGAGCTCTACAGCTCCATTAGCACACGTTTGGAGCTCAGGGTCCTCTAGTTGCAACCGATGTATATCTGAGGGTGCCAAGCGATCTAACTGCTCCCGGAGCAATGCATGACCTTCCCCGATACTGGGCTGCTCCCTCTGTCTCTCTCGATGTACATAACGATGCTGTCGTGGAGACTCGTCATGCCCAGCCTCGTCCCTCTCGATGACAGGCCCAGGGGCTACTCCAGAATTAAGTAATGGTGCTAATACTGAATCACCCAGGAGAGCCGCCGAGTCAAAACTCTTAAAACCAACTCCAGCTTTAGCCTCCTCCTGTTGATCGTTCCTCCGTTGGTCTGAAGACGGAGGACTAGGCTGTGACACTTTAGCTGCCCGAGCTCGGGTGACAACACACGCCATGGGTTGTGTCTGGCACCGCTCGACCCACTCTTGCTCTTCCCTACTCACGTCGGCCGGCCTCTCGGCAACGACTAAGGGTAGAACCTCAGAAGCGGGCATTGCAAAGTCGTTGCCGAGAAGAAGGTCGACAACCTCCAGTGGCAATTTCTCCACAATCCCGACATCCAATTCACGTGCCACACCATCCACCTCCAACTCCAACCGCACCAGCGGGTATGACCGAGTTGCATTAATACCCTGCACCACTACCACCCGAGCCGCGTTTATAGGGTAGCCAGTCAAGTTTTTCATCAGAGTCTGGGAAGCACCTGTATCACGCAAGACCTCTACTCCATGCTTGCGCTCCGCCCACATCACGCAACCCCGCCCTCTATGGTCGCAAAAAACATCCTGAGCAGGGTTCGAGCCTCCCAGGTGCTTCTGCATTGGCTGTGCCTCAGCCTCTGACGAACTGCCCCAGGCAAACTCAGATGACTTCGGAGACACACCAATGTTGCAGGCCAAAGACACAGCTGCTGTAGGTGGTTTGCTAGGACAGACTCTTGCAAAGTGCCCCTTTTTATGACAATGATAACACTCCAACTCCCCTTTGGGCTTCCCTTGGTACTGGGAAGGGCCCGGCCCCTTCTTAAATGGGACGGTGCTAGTCTTGTGGTCAGTCTTGGTATCATGGCTCTTGTACTTGTTTGCATAAGGTATATCACTAACTCGGGGGGGTGGGGCGTCACGCCCCTTGTTACCTGCCTCACTACGCTGGGCAGACCCGCACCCACGAATTAGTGATAGCCGGAGGTCAGCCATCTCAGCTGCCTCCTGTAGAGTTTTTGGGTTCTTTTCTTTAATAGTTAAAGTCATTTCTGCACCAGTACACTTATAAAACTGCTCGAGCAGAAACAGCTCAGTCAACTGTTCTGCCATCTCAGCTTTCTCAGAACGTGTCCAGTTTTTAAGTGCATCTTTTAAGTCCCGGGCATGTTCAAGAAATGTCGCCTCCCTAGTCTTCGTAACACCCCGAAACTTCAATCGATATGTTTCCGGTTGCAACTCGTATGCCCGTAGGACAGCTCTCTTCAATTCTGGGTAGTCAATGCAAGACTCTAAAGGCAGTGCATCATAAGCCTTCAGACCCTTACCCGTAAGTCTTGAGGAGACTAGAGCTGCCCACTTCTCTTCAGGCCAATTATGCTCCCTACACTTCTTCTCAAAACTATTAAAAAATTCTGTGACTTCAGTTTCACTAAATACCGGCACTAATTTGACTAAGTGGGCTAAGGACTGTTCTCTTACTTGGCCCTCACGGCCCATCCGAGTCCCTGTCGACTCTGCACGAGTCTTATCTAAATCTAATTTAGCACAATATTTCTCTGAGTCGTACATAAGCTCAGCCTCATGCCTCCAGGTCTCATCCTCTTGCCTCCTGGTCTCATCCTCTTGCCTCCTAACCTCAATCTCATGCCTCCTAGTCTCATTCTCCTGCTTCCTAGCCTCAATCTTAGCAAGCTCAAATCTAAATACCATATCTGGAGACAGGCAGGAAGAGGGAGCTGCCACTACTGAAGGAGGGGGGGCAAAAACTGGGGAACCACCATGTGCACCACCCAAGGGCACTCCAATCTGCCAATTCTCATCCCTCTGTGGGAGAGTGCTAACCTCCGGTAACTGAGTGGACGGCACTGTGGGAGTCGAGTGAGAGGGGATCTGGGGAGGAACCCCCCCAAACGCCCTCTCCTCCGAAACCCCATGTCGCCCACGCAAACCACAGGAAATCAGCTCCCCCTTGGACATCCCTACTACATTGGAAATGCCCAAAACCTTGGCTATCAGGTGCAAGCCACAAACATCCACCCCAGTCAGCCTCTCCTCCGTCACGTGGTACCGCTTACTCACAAAAACTCTAGCATCCTCCTCACTGGTTACTAACGGCACACCTTCAAATGACATCTCTCGCTCATCGTCAGTGCTAATGCACGACATACTGAAGTCCACAACAAATTCTCGAGAGAAAAGTGTTAAACTTCCTATGCAAGCACTAATTACTAAATTAACTGGAGTCTCTTAAATGCTTTACTAATTGCCATACAAAACAAAATATTCTTCAATATGCACGCTAAAATACAAACAAACAAATGTTGTACAACTCTGCAAAAATTTATACTGTTCCCAAAATCCTAAGCAAGGTCGCCATTTGTTATGAACTGGCACTCGGGTACTCAAGGGCTCTCAATCAGGACTCGAATACGGCTCGCTGCCACAACGGAAACACACGATCCCAACCCCTGAGTACTGCCAGCCGAACAAAAAACACCAATACCCTCCAGAGTTCAATCTGCTATAACGGGGTATACAAGAACTCGGTACTAGTGGTCAACAACAGACTAATAAAGAGACAGGAATTCTCTAGTCTGGTCAACAATCAAACAAAGAAGTAAGAAACAACAACACCAAAGAATAGTGTTGGCCGAAGCCGAAGTAATCCACCCTTGACTAAGAACTTAAGAAGTCCTCCACCCTCTACTTCGGATCGGCACTATTACGTTACGTTAATTAATAGTCCTTAACCCGTACAGCCCCAGCGACGCGCCTGACGCGTCGGCGATGTATGTAACACACAGCCCCAGAGACGCGTGTGGCGCGTCACCCTAATTGCGCCGACCGTAACCTCAGGTGTAGCCACTCAAGAGGGCTCAAATTTGTATGGGAACTGTGTACGTATCCCACGCAACCGTGCCAATGGTTGAAAACTCTCAAAGTCCACGTGCGTGCGCGTGAGCGTGCAATTACCTGTTTTTTTTGGGTAATTGCCTTCAATTTTTTACTCTTGTATCGTACGTTTTCGGGGACTCTGTAGGACCATTCTTTAAGCTTTTTGAGCAGTTTTTCGTGGTTTTTCCTTCATTCCTAACCCATTCGCTATTGTTTCTGGAATAAAAAAAAAATTGAAAACCGGCCGGGTTCTGGTGAACAAACATTACAAAACTAGCCGGGGCTGGACGGGTTAAATGAAACAATTGACATAATTTTAGATAAGTATGACCCAGCGAGTTTTTATAATCTCGGCAAATCTGTTCTTAAAAAATTACTTAAGTTTGCTACATCGGAGTCCTGTTTTCTAATTGATGGTGCTTTGTTCAATCAGATATCCTACACGGTATAAGTATGGGATCTTGCTTAGGCCACCTTTCTGAGAATGCATTTTTGTGTATTAATTAAGGAGACCGTATGGTTGAATAGTTGTCCTATTTATTGTAAACCCATATAGTATAGAAGGTATGTTGATGATTTGTTTTTGTGTTTTGAAAATGACTGTGCTAATCAAATGTTTTATAACGTACAGTCGGTCACCTTTCCGACTGGGCCACCTATGGTAATTTCGCTGGTAGTCTTTCGCTCTGATATTAGTAAGATCGCTCACTCCCCCCACCCTGAATCTGTTGCATTTTATGTCCCATAGATGGCGTAGTTAGATTTGCGGCGGGGGGGGGGGGGTATTATTGTGTAGGAAAGGTTGGTTATACAAAACAAACAAACAAACTAGAATAGTTTATTAGCCTTTTGTACAATTTGATGATGGGCGATTTACATATTAATCTTATTTGATTACAGTATTTTACTATCATTTAACTTTTTACAAAGCAGTTTACAAACATTTACTGGCCATGAACTTTTGTTTATTTGGCCTATGCCTATTAACTCAAAATAATCGTATTTCGAAAGTAAATTAGTTGATGAACTACCGTAGGTATATATAATAAAGCAAATGACTATATATTCTTTGCCATCCAGGAACATTCTTATGTCAAAAATTTAAATGAAGCTGGCAACCATATTTTATGATTGATTGTATTAACGATCTATTGCATAGCTAGATAAGGACTGAATTACTCTGCATCATCAAATTTCCGTTACCTCACTGTAGACGTGTATGCTATTTTGACCTCTTTTGTCTCATGCCAGAAAGTTGAAAATGGTATGGCTCAATTCCACGCCACCCTAACACCTCTGAAAATGCCACACTTACAGCTGTTCAGGCATGCCAACATGTGTCACGATATCAATATATACCCTCCATCTTCACTGTCCTTAACAATATAATGGTTTTGACCCACCTGCGTTATCTTCCAATGCTAAAAAATAACAGGTGTTTGATGTGCTTCCTGTGCAGTTGGTTTGATTAGAAAAATGTGCATAATATAACTGTTGGTATGCCTGGAGACAATATATCCTCGTGTCTTGCATTGGAAACCATTATTATTGTTATACTAATTCAAATACAAAGGATTACTGTGGTAATTTAATTTGGAACTTTAATACAATTAATACTATATTCAAATAAATATATATTTCTGTTCTTACAACATAACTTATATGTATATATTTCTGAACTATAATTACTACACTATAACACGCCACAAGCATATGCAAAAAAACAGGCATGCACACACGCACGCATACGCACATAATGGCTATTGTTATGTCCACCCACTATTACATGAGGTGTCACGCAATATATGCTTATGATATAATATCTCAATTGCGTAGCACACATTTAGTAATGTTGCTAAATAATGACTGCTAAGTGTTCCATGTTACAACCAAAAATAATTATCTATAAAAAAGCATATTCACTCCGATAATGCTTATTGAGGCACACAATATTCTGAGTGTGTGTGTGTGTGTGTGTGTGATTACCAATTATGCCAAGAGAAATGCTTAGTTGACGTAGTTTGTGTTTCCGAGGTTAGAGAGTGATGGTCGACAAATGACTATCAGTGTTGTCAATTGCATGAGAATATGTTATCTTCGTGGTGCGATGCATAAGGTGTTGATTTTCGGTGTGAGCATCCTGGGTTCGAATCCAAGGACTGCCACATGTGTTTGTAAATTTCATTAATCGATTTTAGGAGTATAGTTGGTTGTTGGACGGAACGTAATAATTAGTTGTCTGAGATTGCACAGCATATAAAAGAAAAGACAATGCTGTATTAGTTTAAATAAATAGTACATTTTGAAAAATAACAAATGTAAGGTAGCTTTCTGAAGTCATAAGAGTAGGCGAAAATCTATACTATATCATTAATTATGGCATATTTATCCCCACGACTTATGTGACACCAAATGATAATATAGATTTTAAACAGGTTATATATAGGCCAATAGTAGATGCAAGTTATCAAATATGACAACATTCGATGGCGGGTCACGCAAGTATAATGTGTCTAAGACAGAAGAAAAAAAACAATGCCTTATATGGTGATAATGATTTTATATGTGGACTTATTTTACTCCATATCATTATATGTGTATCTGCTCTTTTGCAATCATATTTACAAGCAGCCTCGTAAGGATCAGTATATCTGTTGTGGCTTGTTTTCCTTTTTACTTATTTGTTAAACGTGACATGTTGGGTACACTTATACAAATTGTGTCACAACCGTATGATAATAATCAGATTATTTCATTGCTCTACCATGGGTCACACCTACCGATTACTTTACATAATCCGTGCCCGATCTATATTTATGAAAATGGAGTGAAACTTGTATTTGGGCTAATTATTTTGCATTATCCTTTTTTTTTGTTTTTTTCTATATTCCAACTGCTCCCTCTCGGGCATAGGCTGAGAGCCTGTACATTCCACCACTCAACACGGTGAAGCCCGTGAGGCCTTGTTCCAGTCTGGGGAGTGAGACATGTGAAGCATCCATCATGGCTCGAAGCAGCTCCATCTCTGAAGCGGCCGGTTGCTTCGCTCAAGTGCTTCATCGTCTCACCCTCCAGACTCAGACCCTCGCTCTCAGAACGCCACCTATTGAGCAGTGAACTCACTAGGCATTGTCCCCCTGTAACATATTTTGAATATGGGAATTGTGACGCCTACCAGCGTTGGCAGAATCGCCTCCCGTTAGCCGCTAGCGCTCGCCAGGGCAGTGAAATGGGCTACAGTTATCAGAGAATGTTGTTCTTTCTTTCATAGTACTTGCATTGTTACAGACAGTCCAGTGGTGGTCTTTATTTTCGTCTGTGACAACGGGAAGTATTTTATATTATGAATAGAATATAACATGCATTTTATATAGTTAAGGAGAGAGAACAATATAGGCAGTGGGGTGGTAGTGTGTGCGTGCATATACATGTGCTGCCTCCCCCGCTCGTAGGCTCACGCGCGTGCCTTCTCACACCTCTTGATTGGCTGGTGGTTCTTGGCGCGTCATAGAGGCCTGCTGCCTTGTGATGTATCGGACTGTGATTGGCCGACCACCATGCATTTGTGGGATCCTGGGGGTCCCGAGGAGCTACCCTCCTCAGGACAGGATTGGCGTGCATGCTTCTAACATCCCTTTGCATACTCTCTCCCGATCACCCTCTTTACCACTGTCTCTTTCTCTGATCTTCTTCCTTTCCATTGCTCCTCACCATTATTCAATTACTTATCCCCTTGGGTTCTGCATACGGTTTCCATAGCCGGCCCATTGTATTGCATGCACCGTCCTCTGAGATATTTGCATGTACTTAGAATAGTTTTGAGGGTTCTTAGTTAGTAGAGGTTAAGAACTCGGTGTGTGTCTCCATTATTGATTTAGTGCTCTGCTGGGGTATTTAATGCTAGACTGGGATAAGGCTTCTGTTGTCATTGTCAGCGATGGTTTGCTTATACCTACACGACTTCGACGGTTTCTGTGGTGGCCTAGGTTGTCCTTTTGGTTGTGCCTTTTGCGAGTGCAGCATCGTGTTGTAAGAGGGCATTTGCCTACTACCTTAGAACACAGTGCTGCCTCTTTGCTTGACTTTAGAGGGATCGCCAGGGTAGAACCAGATACTTGAGATCTGGATCTACCAAGAGAGCATCCCCGTCATTAATGTAACTTTAATCATACCGCCTTAAGGACAACGCTAGGCTATGAGCCAGTCTTGCTCAGCCACAGTTTCCTAACCTTGATATCCCAGCTAGACTTTATTCGCCGAGCAGACACTAGTTAGGACATGAACTCTTTATGATATGTATGCATTATAATTCACAGCATTTATTAGTCTAGGTTGTTGTTGAGTTGCACAACCATAGTAGACTGTTTCGTTGATGAGGAAGCATTTTCTTTTAGTGTCGAGCATTACTGCCGTTGTGCATTTATAGTATTTCCGTGTCAGTTAACATTATATGTCCTATCTTTTTGTGCATTCAGTCTACACGTATGGTGTCCTGCCTCCTGCCATTATATAATTTAAGATACGAGCATCTTATGAGCATCAGCCTTTCTTCAGAAGTTTCCAGGTCTATGTTGTAGGACTAGACTTCACTTTCTTTCAGATAGGAGTGAAGAGTTTATTGTTGTTTAGAGTAACTGTATTGAAGCATCTTTTTATTGTATTAAATCTTGCAGTGATTTAATTGATCTTTCCATAGCTTCCCTTTTGTGCATTTTAACGTAACGTGCATCTTGTTTGTTATCAGGCTATACCAGTGTGGGTTAGCCTGAAGTAGAGTACATTTATGCCCAGTTAAGGATACCCCGTTATCGCAGATTAACTTTGGAGGGTATAGGTGTTTTTGTTAGCCGGCATATAAGTTCAAGGGTTTGGATCTAGCGTACCGTTGTTGCATAGTGCCCTATTACTAGTCCAATCATTAAGTGCCCTTGTTTTATTCGTAGCCCCGGTCGTAACAGAATATTCATACAGTGTTATTTAATTAGGGAACAATGAGGGCATTTTTTTGGCATTTCGGTGGGCTTTGTGGTATTACTAGGTACAGCACAAATTCAATCCCAATAATATCTTCCCATTGACATATCGGGATTTGAACCCGTGTCCATTGGATTACCAATCCAGTGGCATGACCACTCCACCACACCTCCCCTTATAATCCTGTTAACAATATATTTGTGTCGTGCATAACTTCACATTTTAGCATGATTCGTTGACATTCCTAATCTCTCACAAATATATATGAAGCAAATCGAAATCGCCAGGCTCCACATTGGTGAAATAAGGTTGGCTAATGTATGATGGCTACTGTCTGCATAACATATAATTCTAAATATTTAAATATTCTTCTGAAGTTATATACTTTTAACTATGTTGTATTGGCATATACAATAGATTTAATGATTATGGTAACGATTCATACAATAATGTAATTGTATTAAAGGTTGTACTACAAACTATTATTACATCTACCAAACTCAACATGACCACTCACATCCCTCTTTACAGAACGAAGACCCATTCATTCATACAGACTTACACTAATATATCGCTATCGCTCGCCAGGAAAAAATCGACACCTAAATGACACGAACAGAAAACTAATGGGGCTAAACTTGAGAAAGAAAGGGGAACAGAAAAAAGCCCCATCTCCCCTTAACCTCGTATAATTTAGCCGAGTACTCCTATTGTAAATAAATTAGGTTTTCTGAGATAAGGTAATTGTAGGATATGTTTAACCCCTTCTCTACCGCGACGTCTTTTTCATTTTATTCTAGCTATATTTAGATGATTTTGTGCAGCTTAAGAAGGATCTGTAGTAGAATAAAGGGTTAATTAAGATAGTTCAAAGCCGCTTAAGTATTAGAGGGCCTTTTTAAGCTGAAAAATATCGTCTAATAGTAGCTAGAAGAAAATCAAAAGACGTCGCCGGTACGAAAGGAGTTAAGAAAGACTGAGTAGAACTATTAACACAATTGTGTAATTTAGGTGGTCGCCACGTTCTAAGGATAAACGGTTTACGGATAAATGAAAAGAACATATTGATATTAGGGAATATTACATAGAAACACAAAAAATATACGAGAGAATGGAAGTGAATTACATAATAATGACGAAATACGGTAGAAACTCTTATAACTCTATAACTCTTACATTGAAGGCCTTCGATATGTCTAGCGCAATAGAAAAGGTCTCACCGAAGTCCCGAAAGGAGGAGGACCAGGAGTTAGTAAGATATGAAAGAAGATCTCCAATAGAGCGACCCTTAATGAACCCTTAATAACTGGCGATCTGAGCGTAGATAATGAGAAGATAAATGCTCAAGAAAATTGGAAGTAGGAATAGTTTCAAAAACTATAGAGACACAAGAGATGAGAGCAATTTGACGATAGTTGGAGAATGGTCACCCTTCTTTGGGACAGGTTGAATGAGAGCGAACTTCCAGCAAGAAGGGAAGACGTTAGAGAAGAGACAGAGACAAAAGAGTTTGCCTAGGCAGGGAGTCAGCACGGAAGAACAGTTTTGGAGTATATTAGGAGGAACACCCTTCGGACCATACACCTTCTATGTACTAAGCCCAGAGAGGATAGAAAGTACATTTTTAGAAGAGATTAGGATATTAGGCATAAGTAGGAGAGAGGGGGGTGGCGAGGGATGAATAGTACCGGAATCATCCAACATGGAGTTTTTAGCGAAAGTTTGAGTGAATAGTTCAGCTTTGTCAGAGGAAGAAGTGATGGTTGTGCCATTAGAGTGGAAAAGGGGAGGGAAAAACGAGGAAGAAAAAATGTCGGACAGGTTTTAGGCTAGATGCTAGAAAGCTTGGGAAGAGCTAGAGTTGGATAGTTCAGTGCATTTATTATTGATGAAAGAGTGTTTGGCAAGTCGAAGAACAGATTTGGCTTGATTCCGGGCAGAAACATAGGAAGAATGAGATTCTTGAGGTTTAAGGCGTCGGTACCATTTAAATGCTTCCTCCATATTGCGGACAGCAGTAGAAAAAGCATGAGTAAACCAAGAATGTTTGCACTAGTCAGAGAGAAAGAAAATGGAATGTATGCCTCCATGCCCGATAGGATTTCCTCGGTAATGCGTTCAGCACTCTCTGAGGGTCCTCGGCCACAGAAGCAAAATTCTTTCCATGGGAAATCAAAGAAGTACTGGCAGAGAGCCTCCCAGTCGTCAGCGACAAAGTGCCACAAGCGCCGCCTGCTAAGAGGATCAGGTGGCCGTACTGGAGAGCTAGGACAGATGACAGAGATAAGTTTATTGTCGGAGGATCCCAAAGGAGAGAAAAGATCGACAGTATAAGAAGGAGGGTTAGAAGTTAGAAACAAGTAAAGAATGTTGGCCCAATCTCCGAGGCGATCCGGGATACGGGTAGGTTGCTGAACCAATTGCTCTAGGTCATTTAGGATATTTAGTATAGAAAAGACGTAGGCTTCTTCACCAAGTTGGCCAGTAGAATTAGAGGAGAGCCAATGGTGATGATGAACGTTGAAATCTCCTAAAATGGAGATTCAGAAAAAGGAGAAATGGCTAGAATGTGTTCCACTTTAGAGTTTAGATAATCAAACAATTTGGGAAAGTCGGTAGAGTTAGGGGAAAGACAGATATCACATAAATATTTAATATGAGCATGACAGGAAAGTTTGAGCCAAAAAGTGGAGAATTCAGAGGATCCAAAATCGGAAATACGAGAGCAAGTGAGTTTGTTGTGCACGTATGCACAACATCTGCCTTTGGCTTTGAAACTAGGATAGAGAAAGTAGGAGGATACAAAGAAGGGGCTGATGGCAGTTGCTTCAGACACCTGAGTTTCACACCCACTAAATATGTCAGCCTTGGCTGGGATCGAACCCAGGTCAAGCAGATTCACACGTGAGCGTGCTTGTCACTCGATCGCCGTGGCTCCAGTGCTGAATGAAATGATCAAGCACTAGTCTCAATAAAATGTATAATTGCAGCCAGAAACAATAAGGGTGAACCATGGTCGATGTATGAACTATTTACACGGATATTATATGCGATTGTTGTTACAGGAATGAATGGAGGAGGTTTGTGAGGAAGAACATGTGAAGGTATTTGTAACCTTTTAATTGACAAACCTGGAAGGTCACCATCCCGATGTTGTGAAGAGACTTTGTTATGGAAGTGTATATCATCTGAGGTGAAGTTAATGATATTGAGGCCTGGTGAATGTTGTTCCGAATGTTAAGATACTTGCTTTGGAAGGTGGTTAAGGTATTCATTTTCTCCCGGTCATCATTGTTCCCTTTCTAATGTCCCTTGCTAATCCTCCCCATCTATTTACGGGAATGAAGGGTTGGCTATTGACTGCCTGATACACTTTCTGTGTTAGCATTAGCATGACCAGGTGCTGTCTGTTATATACAAATGACTATACTGTTTCAACGACCAGGTAGATATCAATAGTTATCAACTGCTCCAAAATTTCAGACCTAAAGGTGGTGTATGTTGCTTCTCAAAATCTGAAATTGCCCTGGAGGAGGTTACTAGTTTCAATTGTCCCTATTTTGATTATTCTATATACAAATTAATTTCTGCTGGTAAATTTAAATACATATGTTGCATCTACCGTTCCCCAAATACTCCTCCAGAGCAAAGTCTTTTTGATTCTCTGTCCTCACAACTCAGTGTCCTCAACTTAAATGCTTCTTCTGAAATCACTGTGTTGGGTGATTTAATGTCCATAATGTTGAATGGCTCACTCATTCAGCCAGGACTGATGATGCTGGTCTTGAATGTGAGCTATTTGCAGACTCATTTAATCTCATTCAACTAGTCAACCAACCCACCCGTGTACCAGATAATCCTAATCTAATTCCCACCTACTGGACTTATTTTTAACAACCAATTCAGAAATTATGATGTTACAGTGAGGTCCCCACTTGGATCTTCTGATCACTGTCTGATACAGGCCACCTGTCTATCACCTACCACACCTTCCCACTCTGAACCTGTTTTGGTGACTAAATGGCATTACGATAGGGCAGACTGGGAGGGTCTTCAAGGTTTCTTATTGATATTCCCTGGACCTCTTTCTTTTCTAATGATGCACTCCACCTTGAGCCACATACAAGATTTTGTAAAAATTGGAATGGAAACTTTTATTCCTCATCAAAAGTACAGTAAAAGATCTAATTCACCTAAATGGTTTGACCATAATTGTGCTAGAGTAACTGAACAAAAAGCAATAGCCTACAATGCATACACAAGATCAAAAACACATGAAGCCTTTAATTACTTTAGAAACATCAGAAATCATGCCAAAACTGTATTAACCTAACTAAATCAAACTTTCTCCAAGCAGGCATAAACTTCTAAATAATCCAAATGATAACAATATTTTGGTCTACTCTTAACTCATTCAAATCCAACTTCACTACTGCTTCATCCATTCCACCATTAAAATCTCCGACTGGCAATCTTGTAAGTGACCCACGAGGTAAAGCTAACCTTCTTGCAGATATTTTCTCCACCAACTCAACCTTAGATGAAATAAATCAAGATGTCCCTGTACTTAATTTTAATTCACCTGAAATTCCCTCACTTAAGATCCACACCAGACATGTCAAAACTATTTTGCAGAATCTCTCCGTAGATAAGGCTCCTGGTCCAGATGAAATTCCTCCAATAGTACTTAAGAATTGCTCCTTGGTGCTCGCTCCTGTATTGGCAAAATTTTTCCGTCTGTGTACTCATACCTCATGCTTCCCAGTACCCTGGAAAGAAGCAAACATCCATCCAGTTCCTAAAAAAGGTGCCTCTTCAGATCCATCAAACTACAGACCAATAGCTATAACTTCCACTCTTGGCAAAGTTTTTGAAATTATATTAAATAATCACATAATTAAGCATCTGGAGAATAATAAATTAATCAGTGATAGGCAATATGGTTTTAGACGATGTCGATCAACTGCAGACATTCTTTGCCTTCTTACGCATCAAATCACCAAGCTACAGACCAACATGGTGAAACACATACAATAGCACTGGATATATCAAAGGCATTTGATAGAGTCTGGCATCAATCCTTATTGTCGAAGATGTCACACTACGGCCTTGCATCATTAGTTCCACTAATTTCTTCTTCTTCATAACAGAAAAATATGTGTAATGGTAGATGGCCTTTATTCTCAATTTCACTCAATAAATGCTGGTGTTCCCCAGGGATCAGTTTTGGCCCCAACTCTGTTCCTCATTCATATCAATGATCTCATATCTACCACTCATAATCCAATACATTCCTACGCAGATGACTCAAAACTCCACAGTTCCTTCACATTTACCAATTCTTTCACCCAACCCGATCTTATAAATTCAAAAACACTGCAATTTCTCTGAACCAGGACCTTTCTAGAATTAATGAATGGGGACAAGAGAATCTAGTTTCCTTTAATGCACAGAACCAAGTACATTCAATTTTCTAACCGACAGAATCTCACTGACTCCCATATATTTTTTAATGATGTAAATATTCCCACTTCCCCTAGTATTGACATTCTCGGTGTAACATTAACTACTAACTTGAGCTGGACACATTATGTTAGAAGCATTGCTAAGAATGCCTCTAAAAAACTGGGACTCCTGTACAGAGTTCGAGAATTCTTCACTGACGAGCAGTTGGCCGTAATATATAAAAGTCATGTGCGCTCTCAGATGGATTACTGTTCACCTCTGTGGGTGGAAGTGGAGTGGTTGCATTGAGGCAGTTGGACAAAATTCAAAATAAAGCTATTAGATTAATCAATAACCCTGCAATCACACAGGACCTTCCTACATTAGCCATACGAAGAAACGTTGCATCCCTTGCATTATCTACAGATATTTTCACAGCAATTGTTCCGAGGAACTTGCTTCAATTGTGCCGCCTCTCCACATCTTTCCCGTAGAACTAGGGCAGCTGAGAGCGCCCATGAATTTACACTTTCTCCTCCACAATGCAGAACTTCTGCTTATCAGAATTAATTTATCCCCAGAGCTACTACTCTTTGGAATTCACTTCCCTCGAATTGCTTTCCACAAACTTACAATCAACAAATGTTTAAATCCAGTTGTTACAAACATTTTATGAATGGAGGATGCCTTTAGGCACATGGACCTTTTTGTTTTATCTGTGTTTTTCCTTCCTCCGTTCATTGTCTCTTAAAAAAAAAAAAAAAAAAAAAAGTTCCAGCTGATTGACTTGTGCGACCGTGATTATTTAAACCTTTAAGAATTAAAAATTACTAAAGGACGAGACATTGAACACTATCGCATTAGCTAATCAGCTAGACGTATTGACAACTCACCTCAGCGTCGCTGAAACAGAGTATAGTGATCCAGCAGCCCACATAATGGACACATTAACAATACCAAACAGGGTTTTACAAACTAATGGTCCTGGGAGGCTCGGAGTCACCGTCCTACAGATATTATCTGCCATCACTCACAGTGGTTACAGGAGAATTCGCTCCGAAACCAAGTCAGCTCTTGGACAACGAGTTCGCCCCGTTTATACCCCCCCCCCCCCCCCCCCCACCACCACCACCACTCCTGGAGCTTGCCACTTATTTCCATCCCTCCCCAACACCTGAGGTCTTCTGTAGTAAAAACTGATGCAAAGAAGGAATTGAGGACATTACTCATCTGTACACTTTGTTAGGTTAGGTTAGGGTTAGGTTAGGTTAGGTTAGGTTATTTTATTTTATTTTAGGTTAGGTTAGGTTTGGGTAAGGTTAGGTTAGGTTAGGTTAGGTTTGGTTTGCTTTGGTTAGGTTAGATAGATGAATAGAGGGGGAATTCTTCAGTACCCCTTTAGGGTGGAGGGGGGACATTAACGGGGCGAACTCGCGGCGGGGCTGCTTCTCAAAGCTGGGCGAACTTGTTTCGGGGCGAATTATCCAGTATTCCTCACAGTGCACTCGGTTTATGGTTAAGCATATAGTTATTAATGATTATATAGGGTGACAGTCTCTTATCTAACTTATACATTTTACTGCACATAATATATAGTTACCCTTGCATAGACTTAATCATGAGATATTTAACGTTAACATAGTTATATCGGCATTTTACACACCTCCCCCCCCCCCCACCCCCCCACACACACACACACACACTCACACACATACAGCTGCCACGTGGAATTGTGATAAAATTATGGTCTCTTCAGGCCTAGCGTGGTTGCTAAATTTCAGTATATCTTAAATAGTTCCTACGCATGTTTTCCTCTTCCAGAAGCCAATAGGAATAAGTCATAACATGATTGGTTGTTAAAATATCAGTGGATATATCTTTTTCATGAGTTACTTTGGCAACCTGTAACGCGCTGCGTTAGTTGCGGAAGGTAATAATTGGTAGAAAGTGCGGTCCCTGTGATTCTCCTGCCAATGCACTATTCCTACACACACACAGAGAGAGAGAGAGAGAGAGAGAGATATGGCTAGAGCCATAACATATACTGATATGCGGGTGCATGCAGTGAAACATTAGTGTTTATCGAAACACAAGTGTGTGTGTGTGTGTGTCTTTGAAAGATCATATTAGCATTGTTTATTAAAAAGTTTCCCAGAGGTTAGGTTTGCTCAATCGTCTGTTACCCCCTTATCCCAGTACAGCCTCTTTCTCCGTACAGGGACACTGTTGTAAGCGTATCAGGTATTGTTCGCATATGAAAAATGCCTCTGAAAGGGTGCAGTCAAAGGCATGTAATATCTACTCTTCTCCACCATATTGTCTACAATCTCTCCACATTGTGAACATTGCATGTATATTACTGTTATGCCATTATTATAATCAGTGTTCTTCACAGCTGTCCCAGCGTATACCTCTCACTCTGCAGAGACAGAGGGCCACCCGCTTCGTAATTCATTCCCACCACTTTTCTGCCCACCATTCAAAGCCAACAGTTAACTTAAATTTCCCCGTAATTTTTCAGCTCAACAAGTAAAGTATGGAATTCACTCCGTAAATGTGTCTAGCCCTCACCCTATGACTTTGTTTCAAGCTTTGCGTGTCCTGCAGTTACATTCCAGTGCACCTTGAATATGGTTCTGTACTAAGCAGTCTGTTCTGACTGGGGTAAGGGGGACAATAGGCCGTCAAATTGTTTATAAGTAGTTTTGCCTCTTGTCTCTTTCATACGCAAAGAAACAATTTATTAGGTAAAGGGAAGTGGAGAACATCAAACCTTTGATTGTCATATCGAGGAATCGGGTTGCTTGTAATGGGAATTTGCACTACATAGGTGAAGTGGCTCTGCGGGTCATTTTTTGTCATATGTTTAGATGAATATATAGAGTAAACATTACCGGATAATTATTATTTTGATTAATAAATACTCTATCCACAGATATTAGAGTTAAGCTTTCGTGTATAAGTCTCTTCGATGTATTCGTCCATTTAGTTCGTATCTCCGTTTCCTTCTCGCTCTCCCTCTGAACGGTTTAATTATATTTGCATTGCTATCCAAATGTACATGCTAATAACAAACACCTTTATCATACATATCAACATTGGGAAATGCAAACCACTAACACTTCTCTGGGGCTACTTTGAAAGTATATAGTGTTTTCCAATGACATTTTAGTAGGACCTATTTTTCTTATAAGTTATAACGACTTTAAAGTTTGTAGCACTTATTTCCGAGCAAATCATTTATTTGTTTCTATTTAACCCCTTATTAGCGGGGCCCGACTTAAGTCCGTATAGAGAACACCTGCCCAAAGAGCGGGGCCCGACTTTAGTCCATATGCAATTTTGGAGCAATATTGCCTCTGAGAGAGAGACGAGCGGTGGGCGGAGCATAGGTCAGGCTCTGACCGTTCGCCGCGGGTCCAGCGGGCCTACTGACGTTTACTCCACACACATCCACCCTCCCTCCCTCACTACACAGGGTATTATGTCAAGAAACTACCGTAGTTTAGGGATTTTTCCTTCAACTTGCACGATCGTTGCAAGAGAACGCGTGGTCATAGGAGGATGGTTCTGGTGTCATTGGAAAGCTGAATTAATGCCCTTTCAGGGATACATAATTGTATTACGCTCTGGCTCTTGTTAATGCATGAAAAAGAGCACGGAAACAAGGCCATTTAGGGTAAAACCACCCGCTTGGCGGGTAGTAGAAATTCCTTACGGGCCCGCTCGTAAGGCGTTAAGTAGGTTACCAGTTCTAAAGTCTGATATGTTTGTACTGTATTTTAGTCATATATATATTTTGTCTTCTCCAAACCCCCTTCTTAAACACAAAATACACATCTGGAGAATATCATAATTATATCAATATATATTGCACTGCTTTTATTGCTGAATTTCCTATTATATCTAACAGTGTAGGATTCTTTGGTGTATGCGACTAGTTGTGAAAGCTGTTATTTTGGTATGGGAATTTCACTAATGACGACTAGATGGATATGGACATGCAATACATTATTTTGTTTTAAGAACAACACAATGCTACACATAATGCTGTATTTGAAAATAAGGCATGAGACAGAGAGGTATTAGGAGCCCCAAAACATATGCCGCAATTCGATTATACGGGCCAGCCCGGGACCTCAACCAAAATCAAGAGACCAACATTAATCCAAAGAAGAGCAAATGAACATCAGCTAAGGAAAAGACTAATCTATAATGTGGATAGATATAGATAGATAGATAAAGAGATAGTGTGAGTGAATGAGTGAGAAAGAGATGTCTTACTAAATAGATAGTGAATCTAGCAATCCCTACAAATTGGTTTGCAAACAATAATTTCACATAAACAAATATTTCTTAAAGGCAGATTTCACTAGCAAAAACTATCTACATCTTAATTAATATCAAGAGATAAAACAGTAACCAAAAACCTGGTGAAATAATTCACGTAACCCCCCTCCCCCACCCTACATACTTCCAACTTTCCCTACACAATACCCCCCCCCCCCCTCCCCCCCCTTCTCCGGGTAGCCCACCCCTCTCCTTCCCAGCAAATTTAACGACGCCATCTATGGGACATAATGTGCAACAGATTCAGGGTGGGGGGGAGTGAGCGATCTTAGTAATACCAGAGCGAAAGGCCCAGCGAAATTACCATTAGGTGGCCCAGTCGGAAAGGTGACCGACTGTACATGAATAGTCAACATGCGAATATAAAGTTTTCTTGTGAAAAGGAAGAGGATGGTAAATTAGCTAAGATAACGGAACAAGGACTTACAACAGGTGTTTATAGTAAACCCACTTTCACTAATCAGGGACTCAATTGGCTTAGTTTCACTCCTAATATTTATAAACTCAACTCTATCCGTACACTACTAAATAGGGCTTATGACGTATGTTCTTATTTTATTCTTCATGATGAAATATTATGTAAGCTCAGGGAATATTTTGTGAACAATAATTATACGGTGAGCTTGTACCCAAGCTAAAAAAGTATATATATATGTGAAAATGCCTTTCTATGGTCGAGTTGGCTATCAGTATTGGAAGCATTTGCTGAAGCTTTTGAGTAACAATTTCCCGGCAATCAACTTTTGAGTTGTATTCACTAATTATTTTAGAATTAATACCTTTTTCCGACATAAGGATAAAATAGTGCTCGAACATTGTTTATCAATTCACATGCCCTAGCTGTCAGGCCAGGTATATTGAATGTTCAGGACGATCATTCAAGGTTAGAATGTACGAGCACATTGGTAAGAATAACAGATCCGGTCAAATGTTGCAACAAATGTCATTTTCCGCCATTAGAAATCATGCGAGAGAACACGACCATCCATACACAATAGATAATTTTCAAATAATTGGTAGATTCAGGAGTCAAAGTGAAGCACTAATTGGAGAGAAATTGCCTATACAGAAAGTCAACCCTGAGCTTAATATTTCAAATAATTCTTGAGTGTGTGTCTCTGTAGCTTAGTGATAATGTAATTTAGGGTTTATTATAATGTCATTCAGGGTTTATTGTAGTGATTAGGTGTGTATTCGAAGCTTTTAGTCTAGATAGTTGCTGATTGATAGCTATTTTCTAAATGTTTAGCATATTTGTTTAATTTCAGTGTAGATTGGTCAGTTCTCACTTATGTTTTTGTTAACCTTCAGTTGTCCACAGTATTTTCTTTAGTGTGGATGTACTTAATCCATTCTCTTGCTGGCTTAGTAAGTACCATTCTATACGATGTGTTAGTTTTTGGGCAATAGTATAGAAACATGTTTATTGTATTGATAAAATGTAATGGTGTTTTTAAATGTTGATTGATTAGTTACGATTATATGTGATCTAGGATGATTTAATATGTTCATGTGTTCATGTTTTTTGCTAAACTTTAAATATTTACTTATATTTGGTCCGCCTTTACTTTGCATTAATTTTAGGTTTCATTTTGTTTAAGGATCATGTGTTTTACCTGAAGATGGCTTCCCTGATGTGGGCCGAAAATGTGTAAAGACGATTGAAAAGGAGTAAGTGAAAATAAAGATGGCGTTGAGTACAGCTTTGACTCTCTTAATATGCTTATATATACAGTATATATATACAGTATATTATATAGTATATAATTATATATATATATATCTATATATCTATTGCCTGACGCCGCAATCCCCGAAGGGGTGGACACGAACGAACCGCCCCCATGCACCTCTGTCCCCAGTCAGTCGACGCCCCTCCTCCCAACCAGCACCGCCTTCATTCATATACTTCCTCACTCCATCCTTCCACGTCTCCTTCGGCGCAGTTCTCCCTCTCTGTCCTTCCATCTCGCTCTCGTACACCCTCTTAGTCAATCTCTCGCTTTCCATACGTTCCATATGGCCGAACCATCTCAAGTTGTTCCTTTTCACACTTTCCAGCACATCTACCTCCACATCACACCTCCTTCTTACTTCCTCATTCGTCTGTCTATCCCTCCATGTAACTCCGCACGCACTTCCCAAGTAACTCATTTCCACCGCTCTCACTCTTGGACTAAGTCTCTTCCCGAACGTCCATGCTTCGCTTCTGTAAGTTAGTGTCAGGATTACCACACTGTCATGCAAGGACTTCTTCACTTCCATACTGACCACCCTTGTTACTGCTTTCAACGTTCCTACAACCCTCTTTCCCTGTTGCACCCTCTCCCGCACCTCCTCATTCACAGTCCCATCTTTACTCAACACACTGCCCAGATACTTAAAAGAGCTGACGATCTCCATAGCCTGACCGTTCAACTTCACCTCACACTCTGTGACTTCACCCCTTTCGAATACCATAACCTTGCTCTTCCCTGCATATACCTTCAAATTCCGTTTTTTGCACACTGTTCCAAACTCATATACCAAACCCTGCAGCTCCCATTCATTATCACTCGTCAGAACTGTATCATCCGCAAACATCAGTATAGACAGCTTCCACTCATTTCCCTCCCTGTTCAGTGATACACCAACATCCACTGCTCTTGATAGTATTTCTTTCATGACTCCATCCATATATACAGCAAACAACCATGGGGACATCACACACCCCTGTTTCAAGCCAACCTTCAGGTCAAAGAACTCACTCTGCTCACTCTCCACACGTACTGCCGCCTTTGCACCCTCATACATACTCTTCACTGCTTTCAGCAACTTGCCATCTACTCCGTATATTCTAAGTACTTTCCACAAACCTTCTCTATCCACTCTGTCATAGGCCTTCTCCAAGTCCATAAAGGCAACATACACCTTTTGTATCTTCTCCAGGTATTTCTCCACAACACAATTCAGGGTAAAAATCTGATCTACACATCCTCTTCCCTTCCTAAAACCTCCCTGCTCGTCGCTTATCCATTTCTCCGTTCTCACTCTCTCAATCACTACCCTACTGTATACCTTCCCAACTACACGTAGAAGACATATTCCTCGGTGGTTACCACACTCTCCTCTTTCTCCTTTGCCCTTATATAGGGGGACTATTATGCCAGTGTTCCAGTCATCGGGTGCACTCCCCTTCTCCCATGCTAGTTTGCACATTTTCCATACCCATTCGATCACTATCTCACCACCATACCTCAACATTTCCCCACACACTTCATCTGTTCCTGGTGCTTTCCCCAACTTCACTCTTTTCATGGCTTCCCACACTTCTGACCTCCTGATCCCCACCTCCTCCTCCACTACTTCTCTTCTTCTCCCTCCCATACCATATCCAACTATGTTTGCTGGCTCTTCATTCCTTACATTTAGCAACTCATTGAAGTACTCCCTCCATCTTTCGACTCTCTCTTGCTTCTCGGCTAGCATTCTCCCATTCTTATCTTTCACACCCTTACTGTTTCCCTTGCTACCTTCCCTAACTTTCTTGACTTCTTTCCAGAACAGTTTCTTACTCTCCCTCCATTTTACACTCCGATTCCTTCCAAATTCTTCATCTACTCTTCTCTTACTTTCCTTCACTACTCTCTTCACCACCCTCTTTGTCTCCACGTACCTCGCTCGTTTCTGTCTCTCGGAATATTAATTTCCTCTACTACTCAACCACTCTCTATATGCTTTCTTCTTTTCTTCCACAGCTATTTTTACCTCTTCTGTCCACCATGCTGTACCTTTCACTCCCCTCCCTCTTCTCCTCACTCCACACACCTCCTCACATGCTGCACAGATCTCTTCCTTAAACACCATGCTCATCTCCTCCACTTCCTCCATAACTTCCAGGTCGAACCCACCTAGTCGTCTTTCTACTGCTCTCCTGTACTCTTCCCTGATTTCCTCCTTCTGTAACCTCTCCACCCTCTTCACCATTCCACCTTCCTCTCGCCTCGCTCCTGCTCTCCTCACCCACTTCTTTTGTATCCTAACCTTAGCTACTACTACATAATGATCAGACAGACACCCTCCAATACCCCTATACACCCTAGCATCCATCACAGATTTCTTCATTCGTTCATCCACACATACATAATCAATCAAAGACTTTCGTTCCACCATTGTCTTATCCTTCATCATCAACATCTGTTTCCACGTGTACCTGTGGATCATTATGTGTCGGAAGATGGTGTTGGCTATCCACAGCCTCCTCCCCACACACACGTCCACAAGTGCACTACCATTCCCATTCACCTCTGATGGTACCCCCCACCCTCCCACCACTCCCTCAACTTTCATATCACCCACCTTGCCATTCATATCCCCAATCAGATATATTCTTTCGTTCTTGTCAAACTTCTCCAGGCACGCCTCCACATTCATCCAAAACTCCTCTTTCTTTCTTTCAGGTGTATCCTCTGTCGGGGCATACACACACACACAATCACCCACGTTTGTATTCCTACTGTCATTCTCACCCACACAATCCTTGAACCCACAGACCCATACTCTCTTACACATTCCTTCCATTTGTTACTTACAAACAAACATGCACCTTCTCTCGCTGTTCCTTCACTCACTCCAGCACACACACCCATTCCACACTCTCACTCTCTCACACCTGAACCTTTCCATTTGGTCTCCGTCATTCCACATACATCCAGCCTGGCATTCACTAGCACTTCCAGAACCTCTCTCTTTTTTGTGCCATCATTCATGCCACTAACATTCCATGTAGCCATACTCAGAATGTCCAAAGGAATGTCCTTAGTCGGTCGTGGTTCGTCAACATAGGGTCCGTCCGCATCCGAGGCCGTTCGCTTGTTTTTCCTTGCTTAGGTATATTTCCCGGGTGGGGGTCGCAAGCCCACCGACCCAACCTCTTTAGTCGCCTCTTACGACACGCAGAAGGCACGTGGGGCATATTCTATTCCCTTAACCCCAGGGGGGTAATATATGTATTTATATATATATATATACCGGTATATATATATATATATATATACTGTATATATATTATTTGTTTTCAAAATGAGCCAACGTATCATGATGGGGTGATCAGGGTAGTACAATATAGTACCAGTAGTTGTACAGTATATAGGCTACATATGACATATTGTATTTTTTTCAGGCACAGTGAATAAAGATCCTGTTCGTTTGAAATGTGTATACCGTAATGTTATATTTTACGTGATCATAACCTGGGTGATATACGTACAAATGGGTACACTAGTCAATGTGTATGCTGTGGTCTAGATAGAACGCGATATCGAATGTATTACCAATCTCTACTCTATAGATTTTGACTCATATCAGTTTGTATAGGTCTAGATAAATACATATATAGCATGTCAAAGTATGAATACCCTACCAGGTACTTTATAGTTTGATAGATCGTCATTTACTGGTCGTTTAATTATGGAAATATATATGCGTGTGTGTTACTCAGTTACTCAGTTACTTGTTCGTCAAGGGGAATCCACGCAATGCGAGCTAAGCTCATTATTATCGCGCCTCCTTGACTGGGAATGTATTGCGTGAAATGCATGTTAAGTGTTTTATGTACTGTTGGAATGGCTGTGGATGTGTGTATAGTCTGTATTTTAGCCAATTGGCGACATCGGAAACGAAGGCTTAGGGTGGATCTGCATGGTACCATTCTCACTATAGACGGTACCGTCTCGCCCGAAGGCTTAGGTAGTCATCAGCTTAGGTGAACCATATGATACCCATCTCGCCTTGTACCATTTTTGCCAACCCCAGATGGGACGTCACAACGTCGTCCACTTATTCCAGGTACCTATTTACAGCTAGGTGAACTGAGGCTAACACATGAAAGGAGACAAGCCCAATTTGTCTCCGCCCGGCCGGGGATTGAACCCCCGACCCCTCGTGTGTGAGACGAGAGCTCTACCTACTAGGCTACGGGCTGTGTGTGTGTGTAAGTGTGTGTGTGCCGAGTCTCAATATTGCGTACCCGGTACTACAGTAATCAGAGCACTGTACTGTAGGCCTACACCGCATGCGAATTAGCCCTAATGTGTCCCTATATAGTGTGTGTACCGGGTATATTAGCGTTGTTACAACCAGGGTAATTATTGGCTACACACGTCTACACAACAACACATCATTCCCGAGTGTGTTGCCAATACTGCCGCCACATCAGGGAAGCTCAACAAGTGCATGAGTGTTGTATTTATGTATCTCTCTCTTTACTATACTCCATTCAATCGACCCGTGCATCTGGCTCCTAACTGGTGTTTGCATCGAGGCTCATGATTGGCTATCGTATCAGTACCCGAGCTCACTGGCCAAAATGAGCGGCAGAGCTGATAATTTCTTCTTATTATCTTTATTATTCCTTATTTATTCATTAAACCATATACGTTTAAGTCATTTTAATGAGTAATTAATAAATTATAGTCATATCCAAATCTAAAGAGCTATTAAATATCACATGAAACCCAATAATAACTTATATATCATAAAGTAAACACAAGCAAAACAATAAAATTATAAACGGGAGAGTAAGCGAGAGACGAGACTGACTGACGGGCTAATGCAGATTAGTCAATCACAGTCCATGATTTACTTACCGGTATCACACATTTAAAATAGGCAGGGACGGAATATCTTCCCTTGCTTGTGTTTACTTTATTATATCTACAATTGTATGTGTTCCATGTGGTATCTTATAGCTCTTAAGGTTCTGATATCACTGTAGATTATCACATCGTATGAATGAAATGTAATATACTGTTCGTTATTATTCCATATATATTAATTAAAGTAGATACATCTTAGTAATGATAATGATAATGTGATAGGTGATATCAGAACCTTAAGAGCTATAAGATACCACATGGAACACATACAATTGTAGATATAATAAAGTCAACTCAAGCAAGGGAAGATATTCCGTCACTGCCTATTTTAAATGTGTGATACCGGTAAGTAAATCATGGCCTGTGATTGACTAATCTGCATTAGCCCGTCAGTCAGTCTCGTCTCTCGCTTACTCTCCCGTTTATCATTTTATAGTTTCGCTTGTGTTTACTTTATGATATATAAGTTATTATTGGGTTTCATGTGATATTCAATGGCTCTTTATATTAGGATAAAACTATAATTTATTAATTAATCATTCAAATGACTTAAACGTATATAGTTTAATGAATAAATAAAGAATAATAAAGATAAGAAGAAATTATCAGCTCTGCCGCTCATTTTGGCCAGTGAGCTCGGGTACTGATATGATAGCCAATCATGAACCTCGATGCAAACACCAGTTAGGAGCCTGATGCATGGGTCGATTGAATGGAGTATAGTCTGTTCCTTAGACCTCCATGAAGCTTAAATATACACCCACCAAGTCCTTCATTTGAGATAAATGTGTACATTTTAAGTTAGAAAAATGTCCTGGCCAAAGGCCAGTTTCTCTTAAATTTGAGGCTTGCTGTCGCACGCCAGGAAAATTCAGCACGTAAATGGCACAAAATATCTTTAATTGACAAAGACATTGGCGAAACGTCTGAAATCGCCTAACTAATGTGGCGAAACGTCTTATCATTTCAAAACTAATGGAGGTAAACATGAGGGAGAATGGGGGTCCAGCAAAACAACTCCCTAATAGTGACTACACATATCTGCACAACCACACACCATTGGTGACTGTGTTGTCGCAGCCACTTCTGGGAGGCTCAACAATTACTAGACAACTTCAAAGTGTCGGTGTTGCTTGGGTACCGGTTACACAGAGTGTCAAGCGAAAGCCGAGTCCTTTCTTGTCAGTCCTTATTATTGTATATGCAAAGATTATATTGTGGTTTATAGCTCTTATTATGTTTTGGGAAGTGATAACATGGCCAAGACGATGCTATTTCATGATAATTTGTGTGTTAATTTTTATATTTATTAACCCTTCCTCCCCGGGTGTCATTTTAATATGACACCACGGCAGATGGGCCGGTACCCGGGTGTCATTTTAATACACAGTAAGCTTGAAAGCCTATTCAGATTGGTCTGAACGCTGTGCGTCCGACGCATGTAAACAAAGCCGATCGTTGCGTCACCGCACCTCCGAAAACAAGAAGGAGAAGACTCGTTTGTTATTGTATGTCTGTATGTCGTTGTTTCAGTAGTGAAAAGATCGTCGTATTGCTAACATTGCCTGAAAATGCTCTCCACTAAAATCATCATCACAACTGAACCAGTTGACTTAGAGAGCTCTACTCAACGCCAGTCTACAGATTGGAAACCGCACTACATTTATAGATGCGTGGGAAATTATTAGCAATTAAAATTAACCAAAATACGGTAGCCTAGGCCTAGACGTTTTTCGGCCAGATCGCCCGGGTACGCCGCACTGTCATTAAGAGAGCTAGCCCGGGCCAGGAGGGTTAAAGTTTTGCACACTGTTGCCAATATGACAACCACATTTGGAAGGCTCAGCAAGTGCTTTAATAAATGTTGGAGGCATCGGTGTTAGGTCTTAGGTATACTATTTATGCCGACATCAAGTTACCAAACGAGAGACTATAGTTTGAATACCAGATATATACCCGAATCCTTGTTTTCTAGTCATTATTCTTTAATATGTGAAGGTAAAGTGATGTACAATTCTTATTAAGTGTTTGGTATGAAGCCTCAGGCGACATTGCTCAAGTTGAAGACTATTTTGTGTTTTGGTAAATGGAACAAACACCTGCAGTGGAAGGTGATACTTATAGCCTAACATTGATTGACTTTATTGAACTGTTCTGTTGGGCCGATGAACTATACATATATACCCATGTTAGTGTTTGTCATGATATGCTATTTTGTTCATGTTCATGTTCATTTATAGCCTAGTAATGCACCGTACGGTGTGAAATAAGGACAATTTGGGTTAAAGACTGTAATAAATATGAGAAGGAATACGAGAACATTAACTTAAAATAGCATTGTTTTGGTCATAATAACATTTCCAAAGACATAATAAGAAGAGTAAGCCACAATTATAACTTTGCATATCCATTAAGATGGACTTAAGCAGAAAGAACTCGTTATTTTTATTGACACCCTGGACCGCCCGACTCCATAAAGTACGCCAGAAATCGTGAACCCTAAGCTCTGGAACTCAAAGAAGGCTCAATAAAATTAGTTGTAAACTGTGTTTCTCAGACCCTGTAACCAAATGTACCGTCTTTGTAAAATCTTGATAGCGTAATGCATAAATGCGCGGAATTTCGGTGTGAGTATCCTAGGTTCGAGTCCTTGGAGTGCCACATGTATTTGTTGATTTAATTAATTGAGTTGTTGGTGAACAAATATGAATATATTAGGGCATTACGTTTCTCAGGCCCAGTAACCAAATATCCTGTTCACATTATAATGTGTTTACGGTTATAAATAAGGATATTGCGTTTTGCCTAGTAACCAAATACATTGTCCATGTACCAGTCATGAAAATGTAAAACTTGCAAAACAAACAAACCAAAACCAGAAACCGTAAAATATTAAGACAAACGAACTTATCATAATCACTATGTGGAGATAACCTATTGAATATTTAGCAAAACAGTATTGTGATATATTATGACAAAATTATACAAAATAAATTTATGGCACGGCATATTGCGTTGTTGACACCTCGACGACGTATACCGACTATAGTAATACACACAACAAAGCCAATCCAACAGCTTCCTCTCTCTCCAACACCTACTCGCATCTCAACACTCTTGATAAAGTAGATAAGAGGTGCCGTTGTAAAGGCTTATCCCTCAATACCTTCACTTGATCTTACGTAATATTGGCTACACATATTTACACAACGCTACAAGCCATTACCGCCAATAGTCTAGCCACATTTGGGAGGATCAACAAGTGCTTGAAGGGGGAGGTATTGGCTGTTTTTGGACCACCTTCTCCCTCATGTTTAGCCCCATTAATTTTGAGATTTTATGACGTTCGCCCCATTAGTTTTTCGAATTTCAAAAACATTTGTACAATTGTGTTATCAATGTCAAGGCCTTTCCTGCCATTTAGGTGTTGATTTTCTGCTGGCGAGCGATAGCGAGCCAGTAATTTTGAGGTACAGGCCTTTGGCCGGGACATTTTTCTACTGAAAAATTTACAAGTATATCTGTACAGGATAATTAATTTAGCTTGATGGAGGTCGAGGGAGGAAAGTAAAACAATGATATATAAATATACCGCGAACTATACCCCCTATCTTAACATTATGGAGTTGTGTGTGTGTTAGGGTGTGGGACTCTGGCTGGCCATATACCGCGAACTATACCCCCTATCTTAACATTATGGAGTTGTGTGTGTGTTAGGGTGTGGGACTCTGGCTGGCCATATACCACGAACTATACCCCCTATCTTAACATTATGGAGTTGTGTGTGTGTTAGGGTGTGGGACTCTGGCTGGCCATATACCACGAACTATACCCCCTATCTTAACATTATGGAGTTGTGTGTGTGTTAGGGTGTGGGACTCTGGCTGGCCATATACCACGAACTATACCCCCTATCTTAACATTATGGAGTTGTGTGTGTGTTAGGGTGTGGGACTCTGGCTGGCCATATACCACGAACTATACCCCCTATCTTAACATTATGGAGTTGTGTGTGTGTTAGGGTGTGGGACTCTGGCTGGCCATATACCACGAACTATACCCCCTATCTTAACATTATGGAGTTGTGTGTGTGTTAGGGTGTGGGACTCTGGCTGGCCATATACCGCGAACTACCCCCTATCTTAACATTATGGAGATGTGTGTGTTAGGGTGTGGGACTCTGGCTGGCCATATACCGCGAACTACCCCCTATCTTAACATTATGGAGTTGTGTGTGTGTTAGGGTGTGGGACTCTGGCTGGCCATATACCACGAACTATACCCCCTATCTTAACATTATGGAGTTGTGTGTGTGTTAGGGTGTGGGACTCTGGCTGGCCATATTGATGATATTGGAATGTGTTGGACAATATTCACGGCTTTAGTAAAGGGTGTATATTCAAATATATATCGGTAATAGTATATGGTAATATATGTATATAGCCTACATTTTAGATTAACCCACCTATTTTTACATTCGCTAACGAAAATAGTCGAAAGTTATTATTTCGCCTCCGTTTGTCTGCCTGTCAAGATATCTCACAATATTATGAACTGATTATCACAAGATGTTGTGGATAGATTGGGTGCGAGAAAGAAGAAGTAATTCGATTTAGGAGGCGTTCCGGAGATTTTTTCGAATGTTGATGGTCAGTTAGGATGTGTCCTAGGAACAGATGTATAGGAAAAGTTTGGTGGGCAGATAGTATAAGCGCCAAGGAAAATGTTATTCAATTTAGATAGATATAATATATTATTATGGGTACCGTGTCGTAGAGTTATATAATCAGTAGTCAGATTTATTTGAAGGAGGCTGAAGTAACTAAATTAGAAACAATTACAAGCGTCATTGGGTCGTTTATAGGAGACACAATCTGGTGATCCCCTCAATATTTCCCTGTCAGTGGGAAGGGTCCAACTTTGGTCATTACGGGTAAATAGCTGGAGTCTAATGGACGATTATTGGGACATTTACTTGGTAATTCTGGTCAAGCAACTTCTAACATACACTGTACTCCACAAGTTAGCTCTGTAACTCTCCCTCAATCTGTCTTTTCCACATCCTACGACTTGGACTGCTTCAAGCCCTGGCTCTCTCTCCTGTTTTCAATTTTAAGGTGGGGTCGCACTTGTTACAGACAGCTTGGTCTTTATACACATATATAAATATTGATAGTAATCTAACTGTGATTACTTGATAATATTATGTGTTTATAATGTTAGTGGATTGGTTTATCACTATCAATATACTGTATATCTAAAAGGATAATTATATGGCAACTTTAATAATTACCCTTCTGTATCCATACCTGTAGCTATATTACCCTTCTGTATCCATACCTGTAGCTATATTACCCTTCTGTATCCATACCTGTAGCTATATTACCCTTCTGTATCCATACCTGTAGCTATATTACCCTTCTGTATCCATACCTGTAGCTATATTACCCTTCTGTATCCATACCTGTAGCTATATTACCCTTCTGTATCCATACCTGTAGCTATACCCTTCTGTATCCATCCCTGTAGCTATATAACCCTTCTGTATCCATACCTGTAGCTATATTACCCTTCTGTATCCATACCTGTAGCTATATTACCCTTCTGTATCCATACCTGTAGCTATATTACCCTTCTGTATCCATACCTGTAGCTATATTACCCTTCTGTATCCATACCTGTAGCTATATTACCCTTCTGTATCCATACCTGTAGCTATATTACCCTTCTGTATCCATACCTGTAGCTATATTACCCTTCTGTATCCATACCTGTAGCTATATTACCCTTCTGTATCCATACCTGTAGCTATATTACCCTTCTGTATCCATACCTGTAGCTATATTACCCTTCTGTATCCATACCTGTAGCTATATTACCCTTCTGTATCCATACCTGTAGCTATATTACCCTTCTGTATCCATACCTGTAGCTATATTACCCTTCTGTATCCATACCTGTAGCTATATTACCCTTCTGTATCCATACCTGTAGCTATATTACCCTTCTGTATCCATACCTGTAGCTATATTACCCTTCTGTATCCATACCTGTAGCTATATTACCCTTCTGTATCCATACCTGTAGCTATATTACCCTTCTGTATCCATACCTGTAGCTATATTACCCTTCTGTATCCATACCTGTAGCTATATACCCTTCTGTATCCATACCTGTAGCTATATTACCCTTCTGTATCCATACCTGTAGCTATATTACCCTTCTGTATCCATACCTGTAGCTATATTACCCTTCTGTATCCATACCTGTAGCTATATTACCCTTCTGTATCCATACCTGTAGCTATATTACCCTTCTGTATCCATACCTGTAGCTATATTACCCTTCTGTATCCATACCTGTAGCTATATTACCCTTCTGTATCCATACCTGTAGCTATATTACCCTTCTGTATCCATACCTGTAGCTATATTACCCTTCTGTATCCATACCTGTAGCTATATCACCCTTCTGTATCCATACCTGTAGCTATATTACCCTTCTGTATCCATACCTGTAGCTATATTATTATAATGTAGGCTAACATACTGGTAAGCTACTCTATCCTAACATTACCTGTAATAATGATACCTTCCAGTATCTACAGTATATATTATATTTTAATCTACTACATAGCGTGACACTCGTTCTGAATATCGGAGGTTCGAGTCCGTCTGGGAGAATATATATATATATATATATATATATATATATATATATATATATATATATATATTTATATATATTATATGCACACATATTTATATAGCAATACAATACCGGTAGTAGGACTTCCGTATTGTGAAATTATTAGCCTGTCAGATATCTGCACCAAGCCTTCCATTGTAGCCTCTGTTGTCAATAGCGTTGCCTTTAGGTTAGGGTAACCAGAAGCACCACAATCAGGGAGGCTCAACAAGTGGTCAACATTTTAGAGGTGTTGGTGTTATGGTCTGGTTATAGCGTTAGGAAGCTACGAAGCGACATTGCTGAGGTTGGAATATGTTAAGAGGATGTTCTGGGCTTCAGCTTATTTTATATTGTAATAGCTGTGACTACCGAGTCCGGGCGTATTCAAGACTATCGTTAATAAAACAACAAATAGATTACACAGATATAATAACAATAGATATACTAATAATAGTTGTAATATAAGTAAAAAATTGCCACGGAACAAACATTAATTCAGTCCCATACCAGTATAAATTTGACTTCCATATTGTGAATTTGTGACATCCATGTTGATGGAGATATATATATTTATTTGTTTATTCAGATATTAATATTGAATTGTTTATTTAGGTATTAATATTATTTGTATTACTCCTTATACCACCACCAAGCTTAGAGAGAGATAGAGAGAGAGAGAGAGAGAGAGAGAGAGAGAGAGAGAGAGAGAGAGAGAGAGAGAGAGAGAGAGAGAGACCCTCCTTAAAGTTAGACAAGACCCTCTTCTCAAATTGCAAGCTCGCTTTCGCTAGCCAGTAAGAAATCGACCCCTAAATGGAACGAAACTTCTTTTAATAGTCAAACTAATGGGGCGAATGTTTTAAAATCTCAACAGTTTTCGGGCTAAGCGTAAGTGGTCTGAAGATGGGAATTAACCCTTTGAAAATTAGGACACTGACAGTTTATTATGGCTAGCAATAGACGATTTTGTGCAATTTAGGAAGAATATCTAGGAATCAAAATGGTTAATACTATCTCAATTTTCTCTCTTGCTCACACCAATTCTTTCAAAGTTGAGTGAAATTGTCTAATGATAGCCAGAATAAATTGTCTAATGATAGCCAGAATAAATTGTCAACATGCGTCGTAATCCTCAAAGGGTTACTATAAGAAGGGATACAGGAATATTACCCTGAAATTTCATAATTTTGACAATTTTAACACATCCAAATACATAATAGGGTTAATAGGGGTGTAATAGGGGTGATCTTAGAATGAATCTAGATGTGAGGCTTGATGAGGAAATATTGGAACAAGTAGAATGTGTTACGTTACGAGCAGGGTTCGAACCCAAAACATAAAGAAACATTACACTAAAACCACCAAACGAGGACTTATTACTTAGCCTCACAAAATGCGGGAAATATGACTATCATTTTCAGTCAAGAAGAAGTGGCATGTTAAACTTCCACAAAACTAGTGACTCTCTTTGTAGTCACTAAAACCTTGGTAGGTGAAAAAATGTGGCAAGTTGATAAAATATCAGTTGATATCAAATGGCTGTTTTAGCCTAAAACTCCCAAAGTTATTCCTTTCTCATCACTCGTTGAAAATTAGTTATCTTTAGTTACTTTGACTTATATGTATCCCAACAATCAGAAGAATAATATATTAGCACAAAGGTAAAATGCATAGATTATGTAAAATATAATTATAATTTATTTACATGATTAATTATACACACAAGTTAATTCTAGTGAAAATATCAAAGTGAGAAACATTGAAGTGAAACAATAAAGACACTCTTAAGCAAAATAATACATAGTTACATAATTACCCTCCAAGAGAGTAAGTGAAAGCAATCAATAAACATAGACAAATCCTTGGCTATACTTAATTAACTCATGGTGATTCTTTTACAAACGAACTCAGGGCAGGTCAGCTTCAGATGGTGGTGGAGGTTACACTACCTTCCTCGATGATGAGGATGGCTTGAGTAAAGTAGGAGATTGGAGAGTTTTGGAGAGAGGAAGATAAAGTGGAGAAGTCCGAAGTACAGTAGGAGATGAAAAGTTCTCGGGCTCAACCAAGAGTGCTCCATTGTCTATACTACCTTCCTCGAGCAGAAGGTACGGTTTATATACCCTGGGCTCACCTGGCTCTGATACCAAACTCTCTAACTGTATTAATCATCAACTCCTTATATACTCGCTGGATTAAAGTATTACTTTTACTAAGAACTCTATGATATATTTTATAATCAATACTTATGATTAGAAAAACCTAATACATTATTAACTAATTATAATCAACATCTTTCGTACGTCAGTCAACAAACAATTTGAAAGTTGGTGGGAGTTTGGAGAGAATGGAGAGAAAAGGGGGTAGGAGTAGGAGTGTAGAGAAATAGGGGGGAGAATGGAATGTGGGGATTAGTGCAAGAAAAGGGGGGGGGGGGGTGAGGAGGAAACTGCGTCCACAACCACACCACACTGATTGGTACACTCATGAATAAACATATCTTCCTATATAGGATACTATACTGTCTGCAAGTTGAATTCATTATACCAGGCTCATAACATTGCATTCGATATTTAATCATAAATAATTAAATATCGTAACAACCATAATAAGCACAATACCATAAATACAACCAGTGACACCTTAATGTAATAAAGTAGAAATCCCTAACAAGTATTTTAAATTTCTAGGAGAAACGATAAGCAAGAATGGAGGTATGGAAATGGAGGTAAAACAGAGAGTATATGAAGGAAGGAATGTTTTTGGAGCAATGGGAAGTATGTGGAAGGTGAGAAACCTTGGAATGAAAGTTAAAGTGCAATGTATCAAGAGATTGTTGTACCAACAGTGATGTATGGGGCTGAGACATGGTCTCTGAAGGCAAAGGAGAGAAGAAAGCTGGATGTGATGGAGATGAGCTGCTTGAGGAGTATATGTGGAGTGACTCATAGAAACAGATTGAGGAATGAAGAGATACGTAGGAGAGTCGGGCAGCAGGAACATTTGTCGGCCAGAATAGACAGAAGGGTGCTGAGCTGGTATGTTCATGTTGAACGAATGGAAGATTAAATGCTTACAAAGAGAATATTGTGAGTCAGATACAAGGGGATATAGAGGGGTAGGAAGACCTCCATTGAGATGGAGAGACTGTGTAGGATAAGTCTTGGAAGATAGAGGAATGACTATAGATCAGGCAAGAGAAGTGGTAATAAATTGTAACTAGCAGGGGTACCCGGCGTTGCCCGGGTTTAAATTATACTACCATAATCACCATCATCAATCACTAAACAGTAAAAACAATTTGTTTTATAAAAACATAAAAACGGTGTTTTGAAAAACATTATACGTTTTTGGCGCGTTGCACTTTTAATACATATATGTTTATATTAAAACATGTTGTGTTTAAAAATGAAATAATCTGAAGTTTCATGTGTTTTTGAAAACGCTTTCTTGTTTTGTCATATTTTGAACGAGAAAATATAATTAGATGCAAAATTTGTGGATATATTAAAACTATGATTTTATGTGTATGTTATTATCCATTTTAAAACAACATAAATAATGAATATCTTTACTTGTATAATGACTACAAGTGTTTACAAGAAAACATAAGGTGTTTAGAATAGAACACGTGTTTCATTTATAAACGCCTAAATCCGTTTTATAAGTGTAACAATCCCATAAATACAGTTTTGTGTTTATACAAAAACACTTGTTGTGTTTTGAAGGAAACACGCGTTAATATAAGAATGCCAAAATGTGTTTTAGAAGTCTAACAAACAAACGCATGTTTTGTGTTTTTGCAAAAACACCCTCTTTTTACTGTGTACTACCACAATCATCACAATACTACTACTACCATAATCACCGGCCTCGAACTCCTGTGCCTCATTAAACGGCGACCTCTATTTCGGCCGCTAAATTACCTCCGATTTTGGATCTGACCTCATCCGTACCCCCATTTTGGAGGGGCTGCGAACAACTTTCGTTCCATACACCTTTTCGATCGGAGGCCTCCTTCTGCCCCAAACGGCAATTTTGTTATTTTTGTGTTTTCAATTTCGGCCTCGAAACGACTTCCGATCGTGGCCTCGCCCCCTCTATGACCTGCCCCAGGTCAATTGACACCCACATGCAAAGTTTCAGCTCCCTAAGTCCAAAACTGCGGCCGCCTATTAAGAACGCACAGTCAGACAGACACACGAACTGATTTAATAATATAGATGAATAGAAAATTAGTATAAACGCGGTCGTTTGGGAGAGAGGGTCTTGCGCCAGTTGGACTAGATAATAGTCAGTCAGGCGCCTGGCCAGAGAAGTCGGTGGTAATGAAGGCCCCAATTGGGCCTGGGTCTCCTGGACGACCATAGATGTGTGTGGTTATTATGTTTTGTTTCATTTTGTTTTTCTGATGTGTTGAGATGTCCCTGTTCAGGCTCTGTCTCGAGTCGGCCACCCCCATAAAAAAAGAGAGGATAACTGGAGTAAGTGACAGAGCATATACATACATACACACAAATACATAAGGCCTGTATAGCCTAAATAGAACTTTGAGTTATGAGTAAATTATTACGACTCTGTGTTAGGATTGGTTTTGAATAGCCTCTCGTTTGACTCCCTCTATCGGAGTCAATATATTGGATTTCATATTATACTGAGGTAAATTTTATTATTTGGCCTTTTTTCCCCCTTTATAACGATATCTCGATATCTTCAATAATCATATGAGGTACCTACCAGTATGAATACCTAGAAGTCCTGACCAGCTCGTCTGGAACATGAGGTCCGTGTGATCAGTGTACCGGTATGTATGTAAATATCTCTCTCTCTCTCTCTCTCTATATATATATATATATATATATATATATATATATATATATATATATATATATATATAATACTTCAGCTATTAGTTCAGTGTTAGGGTATATCGCCTTCCCCCTTTCTCTGTCTCTTTATCTCCGAATTCTTCGTGTTCAATATTTTCTCCTTTGTTATTTTCGACCCTTCTCTCTCCCTTTCTCTCTCTCTCTCTCTCTCTCTCTCTCTCTCTCTCTCTCTCTCTCTCTCTCTCTCTCTCTCTCTCTCTCTCTTTCTATCAATCTATCTCTGAAGAGAAGAAACGGAGAAAGGAAAAAGAAGGAGGAGGAGTAAGGGGAGAAAAGAATATAGTTGGGAATATTGAATAAATAAATTTCAGATATTTTAAGAATGAGAGGAACGGGGAGAGCCGATGTAACACTGGACTAACAAAAATAGTCGTGGAGAGAGAGAGTGAGTGAAAGAGTGAGTGAGTGTCTTGTTACGGCTGATGGTAAATTACCATGTAATTCCATTAAATAGGTGCGAGTACAGTCAACATCAATTATTGGCCGAAATCGTGTTACCGGAAATTAATGTTATTATCACTTTTTCCTACACAGTCCTTATTTTTATTAGTGGCCCCTCCATCATTGACGAAATGCCTTAACAAAGTTATGGCCTCTCTTTGAACTCATGGCTCGCCATTTCAAAAGACCCGCCTAGGAGCATAAAATAAAGAACGCTCAAAGCACTCACAGACTCGTCCATGTATGATGCGGATGCCACTACTGAAGAAACAGATCACAAAAATATGGTAAATATTCAAAATTAAATCAATATACTTGATCTGACCAGTACTACGCTTCCCGACAGTCTGATGCTCGTAGCAGCGTCCCCTAGCTGGTGCCGCCAGCATCCTGCCTCTTCGCTCCTAGGCCCCCCATGTAGAGGAGGTGTGTGTTCTACTCTCTTCATCCTTTTCCTACCTCATGACTTGTGAGTAATTTTGCTCATTTGTACTTGTCTGTGATGAGCTAGAGTAGTCTTCAGGCTAGCTAGGCTTTATACAATGTCCTTCGGGGCGCGCTAGGAGTTTTCCGTGGGTGTTTGTTCAACTTTTGCTCGGGAGACCTTCGCTGTGATAAGGGAAGGATTCCATAGTTTTACTGTGTTGTGATTATTTCCCCTATGTCATGACTACTAGCTAGTTTAGGCATGAGGCTTCTTTTAGTTGCTCTGGGGCCCGCTTTTCGGCCGCCCAATTGGTTGGGTTAAGTGGTTTGTATCTCTTCGAGAGTGGTGAAGAGAGTAGTGAAGGAAAGTAAGAGAAGAGTAGATGAGGAATTTGGAAGGAATCTGAGTGTAAATTGAGGGAGTGCAAGAAACTGTTCTGGAAAGAAGTAAAGAAAGTTAGGGAAGGTAGCATGGGAAACAGTAAGGGTGTGAAAGATAAGAATGGGAGAGTGCTAGCCGAGAAGCAAGAGAGAGTCAAAAGATGGAGGGAGTACTCCAACGAATTGCTGAAAGTAAGGAATGAAGTGCCAGCAAACATAGTTGGATGGGGTATGGGAGGGAGAAGAAGAGAAGTAGTGGAGGAGGAGGTTGGGTTCAGGAGGTCAGAAGCGTGTGAAGCAATGAAAAGAGTGAAGTTGGGGAAAGCGCCAGGAATAGATGGAGTGTGTGGGGAAATGCTGAGGTATGGTGGTGAGACAGTGATCGAATGGGTATGGAAAATGTGCAAACTAGCATGGGAGAAAGGGAGTGCACCCTATATAAGTGTATAGGGGAAAGAGGAGTGTGTGGTAACCACCAAGGAAGATATCTTCTAAGCGTAGTGGGGAAGGTGTACAGTAGGGTATTGATTGAGAGAGTGAGAGTGAGAACAAAGAAATGGATAGGTGGCGAGCAGAGTGGTCTTAGGAAGGGAAGAGGATGTGTAGATCAGATTTTTACCCTGAAATGTGTTGTGGAGAAATATCTGGAGAAGCAACAAAAGCTTCATGTTGTCTTTATGGAATTGGAGAAGGACTATGACAGAGTGCATAGAGAAGGTATGTGGAAAGTACTTAGAATATACAGAGTAGATGGCAAGTTGATGAATGCAGTGAAGATCATGTATGAGGGTGCTAAGGCGGCAGTACGTGTGGAGAAAGAGCCACAACGAGTTCTTTGATCTGAATGTTTGGTTGAAACAGGAGGATATGATGTCCCCGTGGTTGTTTAATGTATATATGGATGGAGTCATGAAAGAAATACAAGGAAGAGCAGTGGATGTTGGTGTATCGCTGATAAGAGAGGGAAACGAGTGGAAGCTACCTGTACAGCTGTTTGCTGATGATACAGTTCTGATGAGCGATACTGTATGAGAGTTTTAGGATCTGGTAAATACATTTGGAACAGTGTGCGAAAAACGGAATCTGAAGGTAAATGCGGGGAAGATCAAGATTATGGTCTTCAAAAGGGGTGAAGCCACAGAGTGTGAGGTGAAGTTGAACGGTCAGGCATCAGCATTGAAACTCATTTGCCAAATTTGGGCCCAACATGACAACTTATCTAGATTGTGTTGCATATAGTCAACTTGTTCTCTTGAGAGTACGCTATTTGCAATTTTGTTATCGTCAGCAAACTTTGAGATTGTACAGGTGAGACCCTCATCTATGTCATTGATGTAAATTCGAAAGATAATCGGTCCTATAGTCTATTAGCTGTAAGTAGGCGATAAATCATGACCTCTATTAACTGTAACTCAAACAGGGCTAGAGCAAATTGGCTATAAATTTCTACACCTATTCCATGACTGCCTCTTCCTAAATGGTAGACATATTAGCTCGATTAGTCTAGTCGTTTTTTAGTTACAAAGATTTGAGGTCATGATTTCTCGCCTACTTACAGGGAATAGACTATAGTACGGATCCCTGTAGTACCCCGCTACTTACAATGGTCCATGTAGATGCCTTACCGTTTATGACTACTCTTGGCTTTCTGTCGCTGAGCAATTTTTTTATCCATTTCAACACACCATCTTGTATTCCATGCGCTTTTAGTTTTAGCAGTAAGTGTTAGTGGGGAACTTTGTCAAAGGCCTGTTGAAAATTAAGGTATATAAGAGAAAGAGAGAGAGAGAGAGTATGTAAGCCTATAAATGTGTTCTCTGTACCTTTACGGTACTGTAGTCTGTTCTTAACCGTAACTTCAGCTAGGTAGGTGGCACTTACCGCTAATTACCAATTGGTTGTACACACACTCTCTCTCTCTCTCTCTCTACCCATGACACACTTCAGTCTCACACATCTTGGTCTCATCACTGCCACATCATCAGTCACCTCCTATAACAGCCGTACAGTCAGAGCCAATAGTTCACTACCGGGTTGTGGCGTCGGAGTCATGAGTCAGCTATTCTGGGATGGGTTGAAAATCGGAGTAGCACCAGGTATTTGTAAAATATTCAAGGACGGAGTTGGCCATGTGAGGGCATTTCCAGATGAATATAATCGTCGAATAAAGAAATATAATATATTACTGACAACAGTCTGTTCAGTAACCTAACTCTGGCGAGGCTTCGATGTTATCCAGTGTAGTTTTGAGGTGTTGGGTGCTTCATCGGTATCGTACTAGATTATATCAATGGGGATTCGATACATTGGTTACTTCCGTCACTAGATGACTCCTTATTTATACACGTCACATAACGTTAATAGAGCAGCTATACCATCGTTCACAGCATCTGCGAATATTGTTGGGCATTTTCTTTGCTATGAGTTGGTGACGATTCTATTTTCTTCCCAAGACATATTTTCCGTTTCACATATATTCCCTTTTGACCCAATCAAATATCAATGGTAGTAGCCTATAACATCATGAAGCTGTATTCAGAACTTGGTGTCAAACTTGTTCAAGTTCGTTAACACTCTACGAGCGGCTAGGTTTGTAACTTCTACTACCTGCCAAGCGGGCAGATTTACCCTAAACGAGCTTCATTCCATGCTCTTTTTCATGCATAAAAAAGAGCCAGAGCCACCGGTCGGACTCCCTCTCAGAGCAGATTACGTGCTCAACATGGCATGCGACTAAAGCCCGCTCTTTAGGCCTTGGTTCTCTACTCCGACTAAAGCCGGGCGCCGCCAAAGGAGGGTTAAAGGTGGGTAGGGTATTTTTGATTTTACTCTATTATAATTATTGATTTGTATATTATCTTTAGTTTGCTCCCTAGACCTCCATCAAGCTTAAAAAAATATCATCCCCAAGACCCCCCTTCGAGATATTTATATTTTATTTTTTTTCCGGAAGCAAAATGTGCCGACCAAAGGCCGGTTCCTCCTAAATTTCAGGCTCACTATCGCTCCCCAGGAAAAAAGTCGACCCCTAAATGACACGAAATGAGGCAAATAATCTTAAAGTCGCCAAACGAAAATGTCATAGCTATGCCTGGAATGAATATGAGAAGGAATACAGGAAGATTTTCATGAAAATTCATAACACCAGCCATTTTATCCCTTTCAAGTACCTCATAAGAACTGGGAAGTATTTATATATATACTATGTATATATACAGGTATATATATATATATATATATATTAGTAGCAGTAGGGAATAAAGTTAACTTGGGTTAGTTTTGAACTGGTTTTGATCAGTCTCTCTTTAGCCCGCCTGTTATCAATATTGAAATATTATACATACACGATAATAATGAAAGCTTGAGGAGATTTATTTGTTTATGTGTTTAATAAGTTGTCTATATATCTATTTGTATATGTATGTCTATATTTATGTTGTCTATATATTTATTTGTATATGTATGTCTATATTTATGTTGTCTATATATTTATTTGTAAATGTATGTCTATTTATTTTGTCTATATATTTATTTGTATATGTATGTCTATATTTATGTTGTCTATATATTTATTTGTATATGTATGTCTATATTTATGTTGTCTATATATTTATTTGTATATGTATGTCTATATTTATGTTGTCTATCTTTACTTGTATATGTATGTCTATATTTATGTTGTCTATATATTTATTTGTATATGTATGTCTATATTTATGTTGTCTATCTATTTATTTGTATATGTATGTCTATATTTATGTTGTCTATATATTTATTTGTATATGTATGTCTATATTTATGTTGTCTTTAATTTCCTCCTTAGACGTCCATCAATCTTAAAATAAATACCCCAAAGACGCCACCCTTCCATATCAATGTGTGTATTCTTCGGCCGGTTCCTTTAAATAGCACATACAGTCTTAAAATCATCAAATTATGGGTCGAATATCTGATCTCAAAACTAATGGGGCAAACATAAAGGGGGGGGGGGGGCTGAAATCCCCCTTTAATTGTATTGTGTTACCAAGTCATATTTTTCGTTCCCCTCTGCCCTTTTGACCCCTTTTCTAAAAACAGTGGATTGGGTCCAAATTGGGAAGCGCTTCACATACCATTTTTAGCATCACAAGTTTTTAACAAGGGAAGTTGTAAAGATCCTCCTGCTGTATTTTATTCACGGGGTTGTTCCTTTTCCTCGCGTCGGGGGTTGGAGGCTGTTGAGTGTTTGGAGTTTGTTGGTGTTGTTGTTGTTCTGTTTTTTGTTGTTGCAATATCTGTTTATTTTCATTTAGGTACCGTACTACTGTTGATTTGGTATGAAAGTGTTTTGAGATATTATTATTGGCCTATACCGGTACCAGTATATATCTTAGATAGGCTACAGTTAACTCATTCTCTCTCTCTCACACCCACAATCCAAACGAGAGAGAGAGAGAGAGAGAGAGAGAGAGAGAGAGAGAGAGAGAGAGAGAGAGAGAGAGATTGTTTATGAGATTGAGTGAGAGTTTGAGAGACCAAGAGCGAGACATAAGCTACTGTGTCACCTTTAACTCATACTGTTGATATTATAACCTCATACATTACTCCCCCAGACGCTAGTATTATGTGTGTACGCTTAATTGTTTGGGCGTACACCATCTTAACACTATTTGATCTGACATTTTGCGGATTATTACGATATTTTGTTTAGTTATTATTGAAGATTTAGCTTGTTTTTGCCATTTTCGAGCAATGCATTTTAGTTTGTCCCGTAGGCTAACAAAAGCGCCTTCCCAAACTTCACGCTAAATTTTTAAATTTTTTGATAAAAAAAATTCCCAGCAGAAAGCCGATTTCTTCTAAGTTACAGGCTCGCTATCCCTCGACTAGAAAAACATATTGATACTTGAATGGGGTGAAGCGTCTTATTATTACCAAACTAATTGAGCGAATCAGAACCCCCTTACATGTTAATTACCTTACCTCGTTGCAGTGTATGAACAAATTTAATGTACATAGAGATTCTGTCTCTGTGTGTTGTTACGATCCAGGTTCTGCGAGACACGGGGCTCTTCATCATTGGACTAGATAAGGCTAAATGCAACAACGGTAACACTAGTTCCAACCCCTGCCTTAACCACTGGAAAACAAAACACCTTTACCGCCCTGAGTCGTGCCTGGACAACGAGGTATCCTATGACTCGGTAAAAGGTGCACACTATAGGCTGATGATCACTGAAGCAGCCTATACACATACAACATACGATTACTTTATTAAAGTATACAAGGAAAGAGATAGATAGCGTAATTAAATCGCACCAACGATTTAATAGCAAACTAGAAGAAGGATAATTAACGTTACGTTAAATAATCAGTACACTGTCACTCCTGTCTCAAAGAAGGTGAAACAAAGAAAGTCCTAAAGCATCATGCCGGAATCTTCTGCAAAAGTCAGATGCAACTAAGAAGTACGTATCGGATTCTGAACTGTGTATTATTACTGTGGGAACATATATAGTGTAGGGACATACGGTGTTATCTGGCACAGGTGTAATTATAAAACAGTCGGCAGTCTAAACTCTAACCAAAAAAAGATGTGCTTTCTCCCACCAAGCACAAGCCTGCTCTGGTTGGGTCTCACAGCAACAATCACAACTGACTATAAACATAAGGAACAATAATGCTGCACACATATACACAATGAGATTATAAACTCTAATCGGGGGTCTGCCAGGTGGACGAAGTCTAGCAAGGGAGTCGTAGGCTAGGCTACCTGGGCCGAGCCACCTGCTCGGTAGCCTAGTGTCGTTCTCAAGTCTGAGCGCCTAGTTACATTAAATGACGGGTGCTCTCTTGAGAGATCCAGGTCTCGTGTACCTGGTTCTCTCCTGGCGACCCTCCTAAGTCAAAAGCTAACGAGCTAGCACAGTGCTGAGTGGACTAGGCAAACGCCCTCACGCCAACACAGTGAAGTTTGGGAAGGCGCTTTTGTTAGCCTACGGGACAAACTAAAATGCATTACTCGAAAATGGCAAAAACAAGCTAAATCTTCAATAATAACTAGGCTCTAAGGTACACAGACAAGAAAATGGCCTAGGCCTCCGCAGGTATCCGGTACAGTTGCATAGGCTCAACGAAGTCTATGCTCATAGGAAACTGCCACCTGATAGCCTCTCCCCAGTCTAGCATCGACTAACCTGGCAGACACCCAAGAAAATAAGGTTGGGGCAACACAATGAGTATGTCAAACCTCCCCAAGCCAAAATGGATAACCCTCTGATCCAAAATGCCTAACTACGTACATATAATATCTCTGAGAGCTCGCTGTATAATACAGTGACGGATATATGAAATCAACGTCAAGGGGAAGGGCAGTTAATTAATAGTAGGATATACAGAGAGAAGAAGGTAAGCAGTGATAGACAAAGTTCGCAATAGGGGGGTGAGGTGGGCTGATAGGTTGCAAGGGGATGTTAGCGGTACAGCACTATGAGGAGCTCTGCCCGTGGAAGTCACAAGGGAGTGCGTACGTGTAGGCGCACCCATTCCCGACGCGGCGGGAAAAGAGGTGACGGAGCAGGAGGGAGTAGCCCGGTGACGAATCAGGCGCCCGAGAGATGATGTAACTAAGCAAGTTGCACGATATCAATCCGCCGATACCACCAAGCTCTGATTTCTCTCTCTCTCTCTCTCTCTCACTCACTCACACTCTCCAACTTCCACGAGTCATCTAATACATTAAATCTATGACAGCTGGAATAAAATACAATGCATTGTTACAGGTCAAAATAAAGAGTATTTCTGGACTACCGAGGAACTTGCTTCAATTGTGCCGCCTCTCCACATCTTTCCCCGTAGAACTAGGGCAGCTGAGAGCGCCCATGAATTTACACTTTCTCCTCCACAATGCAGAACTTCTGCTTATCAGAATTAATTTATACCCAGAGCTACTACTCTTTGGAATTCACTTCCCTCGAATTGCTTTCCACAAACTTACAATCTACAAATGTTTAAATCCAGTTGTTACAAACATTTTATGAATGGAGGATGCCTTTAGGCACATGGACCTTTTTGTTTTATCTGTGTTTTTCCTTCCTCCGTTCATTGTCTCTTTAAAAAAAAAAAAAAAAAAAAAAATGTGACACTATGATGCACTAGGAAGAAACTAGAACTTAATCAATAACCTACAGCCCATAACACTGCCTGGGGAGAGGGGAGAAGAGGATGGGGAGCGAACCGCTACCCTCTCGTGGTCGCAGGGGAGCTGACGTACGTCCCCCCCCCCCCCCCCCAAGATATTAGACACTTAACATTAGGCAAGTTCTGATATCTGAAATCGGCGAGTGCTGGCACACGTCACCTAACCTCCCCACCCCAGCACAATAATACAGCATATAGGTTTCACAAAAAAACATACTTATAAAATGAAACAAACTTACATATTTACCCCCTCAACACAATAGCAAAACTTAAAATTGTTACGCTCCGAAAGCGAGTTCTACGAAACTCAGCCCACTAATAGCTAGTGCTTCAGCTGTAACAAAACATACTTAAATTTACTATAACAGAAAGACTTTTTATGTTGATTTTAAATTTTATTGTTGTTTTTGTTCGGCTTTAAATATATGTAGCCTATTATCCTCCACTCTCAACACACACTGACTGAACGGCGAGGGTTCTCCTGCAAACAAACCCTCCCGTGACAAACAATCAGCCAAAACATTATCAGTGCCCTTAGCATGCCACACATCCAACTTGTGTACCGGCAGCACAACAACACCTGACACTGATAAACTGCCCTGTTCATCACAAGACTGGCACTTCTCTTCGCTCTTTTCGGCAACGGGACCTGCCAAAAGCCTTTCACTAGTTCTACCTTCGTGATAGGCGATGCAGCCCCGATGCGGTCTATGGTGCCTTCAACTCTCGATAAGGTATAGGCGTCTGTCAGGGATAATGCACACACACTCTTGCAATCAACACACTCACTGATCTTGCCACTTAACACAGGTTGCAAAGTTACAGGCAACGACCACTCACGACATTCCTTATCCCTCAGACCCTTGGGCAATGGATAGGTGTCTGTCAGGGATAATGCACACACACTGATCTTGCCACTCAACTCAGGTTGCAAACTCACTGGCAACGACCACTCACAATATCCTTTATCCCTCAGACCCTTTTTTCACATGTCGTCTAGCTCTGTTTTCACGACAGGCTTTTTAGCAGGATTTATACGGTAGGGAATTAAACTGAGCCTCGCACTGTCACCAGCGTCCATGTCGGATTCTACCCCGTACATCAGGCCTGGAGAAGCAACAAACATGCGGATGCACTGCCCCAGCCTAGTAAACAACTTATCTCGCAGAACATGCCTAGAGCCCTCCCACAACCCAGCCGAGACCGCAGCTTCTAACCTGTAGTCTCCCTCCTTCTCCACCATCGTCCCTAGAACAGCCAGGTCATGAGAGGGACAATCAGTACCACCTGTGCAGTCACTCCCATAGTTCATTATTGCTAAGGCTTTCCCGCCGATACCGTACATGCGCACCCTCACATTCCTTGCAACTACATCTGCCTGTGCAGCATCACCGCTTTTAGCGACATGGCCAGATACATTCTGTCTATGGTAGGGCCGTTGCATTCGACTAGAGCAGCATTGGGAGGCTATGCGACGACCGGGCACTTCTATGCCACAGCCAACCTCACCAATCTGCTCAAAGTCCTCCTTTTTACCACCACCCTTGGCAGCCATGGGTCGACCTTGACCTGACAACCATGTCCAAGCCTCGTCGCCTACCTTGAACCACCGATACAACGAGGCTAATGGTCTCCCAACATTCACATGACCTGCCCGCGGAACATCTTGCACCGCCTGAGTTTTGAGGCTCAGGGGCTCGGCACGACCAGTGGGGTATGAACCGAGCTGGTGCTGGAGCGCTGCACACTGCTGCTCAGACAGGTGCTCTAGCGCTTCCACAGCAGCCACCAGACTCGTGTCCCCCGCCCACTGCTCCGCCGAGACATGACAATCCCTATTCTCCTCCACCTGTGCCCTACTGCCCCCCTCTCCTTCTCCACCTTGGCCGCTGCAGACCAACGCAGGGACAATAGGCTGCTCAGGTGGTTGCCTCACAAACTCCTCCAACAGGTTCACATGACATGTTACCCCGTCCTGGTGTTTGATAGCCCCGTTCCCACAACTCTCCTCCGACTGGGAACTACTAAGTCACGGAGTGCCATCACACCCATCCATGTCACTAGGGGTGACAGGTTCTAGGGCCACTCCGGAGCTCACCTCTGGGTCAAGTACTAAGCCGCTAAGGATAGCCGCTGGAGCAAAATTCACAAAACTCCCAGCTTCAGCTTGCTCCTTCCGACCGTTCCTCCGCTGGTCTGAAGACTGAGACAATGGTTGTGACTGAACTGACGCGCGATAATGGGTGACTGCACAGGCCATCTGTTTAAGCTGACACCTCTCGACCCGCTCCCGATTCTCCCTATTAACGTCGGCCGCCCTCTCGGCAACAACTAAGGGTGGAACCTCCGAAGTGAGCACCGCAAAGTCGTTGCCCAGAAGGAGGTCGACACCCTCAACTGGCAAGCTCTCTACGATCCCAACATCAAGTTCACGACACACACCATCCACCTCCAGCTCCAACCTAATCAACGGGTATGACCTGGTAGCATTGATCCCCTGTACCACAACAACCCGAGCCGCGTTTATAGGTTTGCCTGTGAAATTTTTAAGAAGTGTCTGTGATGCCCCAGTGTCACGCAACAATTTGACCTCATGTTTAGTATTCCCCCAGCTCACAAGCATGCGGCTGCAAAAAGTGTCTTGGACAGGTGTCGAGCCCTCCAAACCCTTCTTCACAGGCTGTGTCCCCGCAACTGACGACCTACCACGGGCAGACGCAGAAGAGCTCAGAGACACCCCCATGTTGCGAACCAAAGACACAGGCTTAGCAGGAATATTACTCGGACATGTACGTGCAAAGTGACCCACCTCCTGACATTTATAACATTCACTTCACCACTAGACTTCCCCCCTTGAGATGGTGGGGAAGGGCCCTTCCCTTTTGAAAATGGGACGGTTTTGTGTTTGTAGTTATAATGGGTATCATTGCTCTTACTTTTTACAGTGTTATTTTGTGCTTCATTGACTCTTGGGGGTGGAGTGTTACGCCCCATGTTACCTGTCTCACTACGATGAGCAGACCCGCACCCACGAATCAAAGAAAGCCGGAGGTCAGCAAGCTTAGCTGCCTCCTCTACGGTCTTAGGGCATTTTTCCTTCAGGTTTAATGTCAGGTCGCTGCCCGTGCACCGAAAGAACTGCTCCAACAAAAATAACTGCTTAACCTGATCAACTGTTGTCGCATTCTCAGACCGGAGCCAGTTCCCCATAGTGTCAGTCAGTTCCCGGGCATGTTCAAGGAAAGAGCTCTCCTTGCTCTTTTCAATGCCCCGAAATTTCAACCTGTAGGTTTCTGGTTGCAGCTCATAGGCCCGGAGCACAGCCTCCTTTAACACAACATAGTTGTACAGTCCTCCAATGACAGCGAGTCATATGCCTTGAGACCTTTCCAACAAGCTTTGATGATACTTCTTCTCAAACCGTGCAAAAAACTCAGTCACACCAGACTCATCGAACACAGGGACTTATTTAAGCAAGTGCGATAAAGACTCAGACCCACGATTCCCAGAACCGAGATGCCGCCCTGTTGTCTCCACAAGGGAGTGCGTGCGTGTAGGCGCACCCATTCCCGACGCGGCAGGAAAAGCGATGACGGAGCAGGAGGGAGGAGCCCGAGAGTTGACGTAACTAAGCAAGTTGCACGATATCAATCCGCCGATACCACCAAGCTCTGATTTCTCTCTCTCTCTCTCTCTCTCTCTCTCTCTCTCTCGCTCTCTCTCTCTCTCTCTCTCTCTCCAACTTCCACGAGTCATCTAATACATTAAATCTATGACAGCTGGAATAAAATACAATGCATTGTCACAGGTGAAAATAAAGAGTATTTCTGGACTACCTGTGACACTATGATGCACTAGGAAGAAACTAGAACTTAATCAATAACCTACAGCCCATAACACTGCCTGGGGAGAGGGGAGAAGAGGATGGGGAGCGAACCGCTACCCCCTCGTGGTCGCTGGGGAGCTGACGTGCGTCACAGTGTATGAAAGCGAGAGATAGAAAAATAAAATAGATAGTCAGTCAGTCAGTTAATACACTATTTCATAAAAAGCCATACATATAACTGTTTACATATGTACACACGAGGTAAAGTTATATAGATGGATATATAGATAGATAAATAGATAGTGTGTGTGTGTGTGTGTGTGCGTGTGTGTTAGGAGGCAGCTAGGTCACAATGGAGATACTTCGCAGTATACGCAATAAATGTTTATTCTGAGGAATGTGTTTTTCTTGGAGCCCCTCCCTGTTTCGCCCCATTAGTTTGGCGAGTTTCAGACGTTTTGAGCCATTACTTTGATAGTATGTCATCTGACAACTCCATTACTCTTAAAAGATGAACATAGTAACACAAATGGTACACATAAACAGTGTTATAATCGTGTATGTGTTATAATATGAATATATAAACTGAGTATACTGGTATGTGTACCTTTTTTGTTCACAATTCACTGTTCAAATGCTTACAGTGTAGGACAAAGACTACTATTTGAATTATGGTCTCTTCCTTATGATGAATCTCGACATTGTGACACCTAGCCTATTGAAACTCGGGGAGGCTTGGGCCAAATTGGCCTGTAAATGTTCACCTATATTTTAGTGGTCGAGTTGTTTCAAACAATCACACACACTCACACACTCTCTATTTATTTATCTTTTTATATTTACTAAAGTGCTATATACTGCCGACCACTCAGACACTTAGACGAAGGATGTATCTATTGAGCTGATTTGGAATATTGTTACCCCGTAGAAAACAACAATTAACCTGAGGAGCACGCAATTATTGAGGTGATTAACCCTTATTTAGCGGCGAGCAACATAAGTCGAGTTAAATAAAGCTGGACTATGTGGCGGCGCTCGACATAACTCGAGTGGCAATTTCAGCACGTAATGTGGCTGAGAGAGAGAGACAAGTGGTGGCAAGAGACTAGCGAGCGTATGACTGCTCCAGACCACCGCGGAGAACCTACTGACACAAATCTCAGCTCCCTCCTCCCTCTCTCACTCGCTACATACTCAATTATGTACTGAAAGTACCGAATTACCTGCTTTTTGCACTCGCGTTGCACGGTTATTGCAAGAAAACTATCCATCATACAAGGATCGTTATGGTGTCATTCGAAAGCTCTGTTTATGCCCTTTCAGGGATAGGTACTTGTTTTACGTTCTGGGTCTTATTTAGGCATGAAAATGATCACGTAAACAGCCCTATTTTGGCTAAAAACACCCCGCTGTGCGGTACACATAAATAAACCGCATAGGCCGCTCGTAAGGTGTTAAAAGTGCTGCGTGAGTGAGAAAAAGAGCATGTTTTTGACAGAATTCGTTATATTTACCATAACATGCATTTGTTCTTCTCCAAGTGCATTTATTTTACTAATATGATGAACATATGAACAGTGTAGAACAGAAAATATGTTTAAGCCATTGGCTGCGGGAGACGTTCCGGAACGCCATGGCAACTTACAGCAATTTACAGGCTTTTAAAGCATCTTAAAGCCTGTAGAATCGAGTGCAAGGGAGCGGGAGAGCGACAGGCCACCCGTCCGTCCTCGAGCCAGCCGGCCGGTGCACTGAGGAGAATGAGCCACACTGTCGCTAGATGTACAGTGCTGCCAAAGGCAAATGTAACGCAACATTACCGATAATTGCTAATTTTAGCGAATGTCTATGGTAGCACTGAGGGTGAAACCTGTTAGCTATAAAGCTCGTTTGGGTGTCATTTTGAAGCTATTTTCTTCTAGTTTTTGGCTGAATACATTTAATTTTATTCAGACACTTGCTTAATCAATCAGAAGTGCCTAAATGAACCCTAATGTGGCGGAAATATGCCCGCAGTGTAAGTATTAAACAGCAAATATCTAGTAAAAAACGTATATTTGTGGCGGGAGGGGGTGGATGGAGGTGAGAGAGAGAGACATAGGTCTGCTTGCTGAGCCTGTTTGAGGCACACTGGCCTCCAGCTCTCTTCTGTGCATGTGAAGGGGAGGAGGGAGTGTGCCTCATCATAGTTTGTGCAGGGAAAGCGAGGTATGACGAAAATAAGAGGAATAATTGCCAATAATAATTGAAGAGGAGGGAAGTGGGGGGAGAAAAGGGGGAAGGAGAGCGGGTTGGCACACATGCAGGGGAGAGGAAGGAGGTGCTGGAGAGTGATTATGCTACCTAATCACATAATTATTGCTTCCATTTGATGCCAGTGTGGCGTTTTTTGGGTATATTATCATGGGCTTCTGTGAGGTCTATCGTGAATGCTATACAGATACTTCTGTGAGGCCTATCATGCTTGCTGGGTTAAGAACCTTATGCTCCTACACACTCACTCTCTCTCTCTCTCACTCTGTCTAATGTAACATTAGCTCTCCATTAGTATCCCAGGAGAAGGATAGTTAAGAAGCCCCAATTTCTAATATGTGGATTCCTACACTATTGTCCTCACGCCCTATTCTAATTTAATCCTCCCTTATCTTGTTCCGGTCTTCTTTTACTACATTTTCCTTTTCTCTCAAAGTTGTTTCTCTCATCTTTCTTTTGATTTATTGTCATCTTCTCTTCCATCTTCATCCTCTTCTTTCTTTTCCATTATTATCATCTCTCATATCATGTTCTATTTCTTTATTTTTACTTTATTTTCTATGTTTTGCCTTATCTGTTTTGTTTTCTCATCTCCGCACCACACTCATCTCTCCTTCTCCCACAATCCTCTATTTACTATAGTATCCCCCCACCTCTCTCTCTGTCTGTCTACCTACCTTATTATCTATCTACCTACCTATCTATCTATCTATCTATCTATCTATTTATCTATCTATTTATCTATCTATCTACGGTAACTAGTGTTCTGTATCTATCTATCTCTTCCACAAACCACTCATATCAGGTTGATGGAGTAACTTCAGCTCTCCATTTGGTACCAAGGGAGAAAACAATAATAAGAACCCTACACTCTTACCCATCGTCTACTAATTACTAGATGCTCTTTAGCAGGAGCAGCAGCAGCAGCAGCAGCAGCAGCAGCAGCAGCAGCAGAGAGAGAGAGAGAGAGAGAGAGAGAGAGAGAGAGAGAGAGAGAGAGAGAGAGAGAGAGAGAGAGAGAGAGAGAGAGAGAGAGCGAGAGAGAGAGAGAGAGAATGGGGGTAGGGACACGGACACATTCTCTTTTTCTCTCTGTGATGTAACTTTAGCTCTCCATTAGTATCCAAGGAGAACACAAATTAAGGACCACCATTTTCTATTTAATTGTTAATTGGACCTCTACACCACGCCTTCCCTCTAATATACTTATCTCCTAGTTTGTTATGTTCCTCTCATCTCTAGTTTTCTAATCCCCCCCCCCCCCTCTCCTCCTTAATCTTCCTGTTTTTGTTTTTGTTATTTCGTATCATCTGTCTTTTACCATTCTCCTCTCTTCCTCTCCAATCTCCCTCACCTCTTTCTCTATCTTGCCATGTGTCGCCTTTTTCTTCTGACCGTTTTCTTGTTCTTTTCTGTTAGCGCCACACTTATCTCCAACTCCTACTCCTTACACTTGTCTTAGTCTCTCGCTTTCATTCCTTAGCCGTTGGACATGATATCAGAGTTGTCCACCATCTATTTACAACAGGGTGTGTCTCTCAGAGGTTAGGGTACAAGGTGACGTTTGTTCACAAAATATTCCATCTCTATATTTGTTCTGCCGACTCTTCCATTAAGGTTTATTAAGGCTAAACATGAGCCACAAACTAAAAATCCCCCCTCAGACCCCCTTTGCAAGCTAATGATGCATCCCTGGACTCCATTTCAAACTAAATCTGTACATTTTTCCGTAGAAAAATTCTCCGACGAAGCTGGATTTTTCCTGTGATCGATGGCTCGCTATCGTTTGCCAAGAAACAATCGTCACGTGTATAGAGCGAAACGTCTTAGAAATCCTGGCTAAAAGTAGCTGATCGTCTTAGAATTCCTGGCTGCGTGGGACCGACAAAATATGACTATCTATCTCTATCCATCTATCTATATAACTCAATATCTATATCTATCTATAATTATATAGTAGGGTGTGTGTCACTCAAAGAATAGGGTGTAAGTGACATTTATTGACAAAATATCCAACCTAAATTTTCTGTCACCTCTTCCATTAACCCTTTCACTACGGTTGCCATACAGGTACGTCCTGGAAATATCCTTGAATTTTAAGCCCAATAATGCCTGTGGAGACGAGTGCGAGTGTTCAGGAGCGCGGCAGGCCCCCCGTCTGTTCTCCGGCATGTTTGCCGCGGCACTGAGGGTGTGTGGTAGGGCCTCGCGAGATATATTCAGTGTTGCCAAAGGCAAATTTAGCGGAGCAATGCAATTTATTTGCGAATATTGCCGATGTCTGTAGTAATGCTGCGGGTGAACCCCACGATCTACAGAGTTTGTTATGGTGTAATTTGAAAGCTCTTTTCTTTTAGTTTTTTTGCTGTAAACATTTCATTTCATATTTAGTCACTTGCTTAAATAATTAGGAGTGCCTGACTAAGCCCTATCATAGCGGAAAATTGTCTGCACTGATTGGGGTAAAAAATCATCATTCATGGCGCTCCACCATAACCTTTTGATAACAAGTTCTTTAATTGTATTTATTCATATATATATATATATATATATATATATATATACCGTATATATATATATATATATATATATATATATTTATATATATATATATATATATATATATATATATACCGATATATATATATATATATATATATATATATATATATATATATATACATATCTTTATTTATTTATAAATTAATATATTTATTTATTTATTTATTCCGTATTTGTATTGTCTTATCGTTGTTAGACTCCGGCCGGACTTCTATGATTGTTGGCTTGTTATCGCTCGCCAAGAAAAAATCAACACCTGAATGGAACGGAACATCTTGAAATTCCTGGCTGAATGGGGTGAGACGTCTAAAACTATATCTCGCTATTTATCTGTATACTACAGAGTGTGACTGTCAGAGGTTGGGGTATGTCATGTTTATTGAGAAAATATCACCCCACTATTTTTTCTGCCGCCTCTTCCATTAGGGCCACATCATTCCTGCCGACCCTCCACACCACCACCTCTTGATAACAATTTCCTCCTTTATTTTTATCTTAAATTATATATTTCTTTCTATTTTCTTTTTCTTTTTATGTCTTTGTTTCTGTCTTTGTTTCTTTTGATCTTTCTTTCTTTCTTTCAGTTTATTTAGGTTATCATTAGACAACTCCAAGACTCTTTTTCAAGCTAATTTTGTAAATTCTCCGGATTTCTATGATGATTGGCTCGCAATCGTTCGTCAAAAAATAATTGACACCTGAATGGAGCGAAGTGTCTTAAAATTCCTTGCTGAATAAGGTAGACATAATGTTGCAACTCTCTCGCTATTCTATCACCACTACAATAATCAGCTCTCTCAGTATATACCATCTCCTCTATGTAGAGTATGTAGTACCCATCTTGCAACACAAGCCCACCCCTACTATGTACATCTCTCCAACTCAGAGTGAAACGATACTCCCAATCTTCAACAATTGACCTCTGGAACTCTCTCCCTGAATCCGTCTTTCCCTCATCTTATGACTATAAATTGCTTCAAACTCTGTGTGTCCAGACATTTTGGCTCGAACATTCCTTGATTTGGCCCTGTCACACTTTCAACTCTGGGGTAGGCGCTCGTCACAGACAGTTTTTCCTTTTGTCTCCCTTATCTATATATCTATATATCTTTTTATTCACCTTTCTGTATCTTACAATATCCCATTGTTATTTTGTCAGCCGTCTCTTCCATTAAAGTAACATCATTCCTGCCGCCCCATTACCATCAGATCTTGATAACAACTTCTCTCCTTACCCTCATAATTTGTTAGCATCCTTTATTATATTCTTGAAGTCCTGCCTCTTCCTAGGGTTGATTATATTTTGTCAGTCAGAAGCCAATCCAGCACTCCCTTAACCCTTTCAGTACGGGTGACTTGTTTTCATTGTATTATGACTATTATTGGACGATTTTATTCAGGTTTGGAAGAACCTCTAGAAATTCAAAGGCTACGCACAATATCAATTCCCCCTATAAGTACAACAGATTCTTCCTAAACTGCATCCAATCATCTAAGTCTAGCTACAATAAAATGAAAAGGACGTTTACTGTACTGAAAGTGTTAATTAACTCTCTCCGACGTAAAAAGTTACAATAAGTTAGCATGGACAGGCAACGTGGTTTCTGGGTGGAATATTTGGCCCGGGAGCGTTTTCGAAGCCTTGTTTATTTCTTTATTCCAATCCACCAGAATGCTGTTTATTGTGATGTATCATATGTCAATGGAAGGATCAATGACTACAGTACATAATTATACTACATTATACAAAAACAAAAAAATTTAAATAATCCTTATATGAGAGTGTAATAGAGTCTGAAAAATACTTATTTCCCGAGTAATTGTGTTCACACCATCCTATCTCGACATTTTGAGTAGTGACCATATTTGTGTATGCTCAAATAATAGTATTTCTTCTTCTCTTTCTAAATCTGAAAACAGAAATTGTCTATCTTCAATATTTCTCAAGCAGTTACCAAAAACAAAAACAGTATTTTTTTTAATGACATGGTTAATATAATGTTAGATTTATTCCATTTTACGAGGTCTATGGTTTTCAATTTAGTCAGACCAAATAGAGTAGATAATGTTGAAGAGAATAAAAGAAACTAGAACTTCCTAGGACAAATACTTTTTGATCTATGAATATTTGAAATAAAGGGGTAAAATGCGAATATTTACTCTTCATCCGTCTCCGCTCCACGGACGCAAGCTGGGCTCCGAGCAATTCCCCACCTCAACGTTGCGCTATTTGCTCAGATACGTTTATAACTGTATATATCACTGGCATCGGAAATGTATGCTCTTTCGAACGGTGAAAACCAAAGCACTATAATATAATTGGTTCGCATGCTATGCGCAATTGTTTCTATTCATTGTTATTGCTGTGTAAATAGATGAGAATGTTTATACGTTCTCAACAATACATCAATAAATCGATCAATAAATAAATCAATAAATACAAATCAAATCAAAAGAAAAACCAAATCAAATTTATCAATACATCAATATATTAAAATATCAATCAATAAATAAATAATAATCAAATCAAAACAAAAAACAAATCAAATAATAACAAACAAAATATAATTACAAACATATACTGTATATATATATATATATATATATATATATATATATATATATTTTCTTTATTACATACGAGGTTGAAAGAAATGGCAATTTCTGCGTTGGAAATTTTATTATTCAAAGTTTCCAGGTCTCTGATGAGTTTTCGCTGGGTGGCAGGAAGTAGATGAAGGAGATGAGCAAAATTCATGGTGGTACAGGGTTACAAGAAACAGGAAGATGAAACACCTCCAGACCACCTCAAAGCCGAAATCAACACATCCCTCGAACAACTCCTTGAACAACACAGAAGACAAGCCGAAAACACAACCATAAAAAAGCTTGCCCGTCTTTATGGCGGAAACTTAAAACTTCCCAAACCTACAAAAGGATATATAAACCTTACTAACACCATTCTGACCCTGGACCAAGAAGACCTCCACAACAAAGGCCTCAACTGCTACTACAGCTCCAAACCTGGCCCCCACCGGAAACGCCTAGAAACGGAAATCCTCCTGGACGACATCCTACGACTCAAGCAGGATGGCAAGGTCACCACTACTCCCGCCCTACAACCTACTCTCCTCGCTGAAGCAACCAAAACCAGAGGAACTCACCATAGCAAAATACTCAACAAACAACACTTCCAAGCTGCCAAACAATTAAGAGACAACCCCAACATCATCATCCGTCGTGCGGATAAAGCTTCCTGCCTCGTGATCCATGACAAGGAGGAATATCTTAGAAAAATGGACATCATCTTAAGTGACAACACCAAATTTAAAAAGATCACCCGCAACCCAACCGACGAAATCAAACGTACTGCCAACACCACCATCACCGCCATCAACGCCAAACAAGGAGGGATCCACCTTAAAAAACTCGTCGGAGAATACACCCCTGGTTATGCGTACGGAACCATCAAATCACACAAACCTGGGAACCCCCTCCGCCCCATCATCTCCCAGATCCCCACTGCCACCTACCAGATCGCCAAGGCCCTGAACAACCTCCTCACCCCCTACGTGCCCAGCCAATTCAACCTTAACTCAGCCCACGATTTCTTGGAAATTTTACGAGACGCCCCCCGTAACAACAACCACACAATCGCCTCTCTCGACGTAGAAAGCCTGTTCACCAACGTCCCAGTGGATAGGACCATTGACATGATTCTACGTCGAATTTATCATTGCCCTGATACACCAACACTGGACATCCCGGAGAAGGCCCTGAAAACACTACTGGAGCTATGTACCAAGGAGGCCCCCTTCCTTTGCCCCTTGGGCAACATGTACAAGCAGATAGACGGTGTGGCGATGGGCAGCCCCCTAGGAGTTCTTTTTGCGAACTTTTTCATGGGTACCATCGAGGAAGAGCTCCTAGCTGACCAACGACCCGCCGTCTACTGTAGATACGTGGATGATATCTTCGTGCAAATCAAGGACCTCCACGAACTACAGGAACTCCAGCGTCGCTTCATGACCTCCTCCGGACTTAACTTCACCTTTGAAAAATCTAACAATGGACAACTCCCCTTCCTCGACATCCTCGTAGCTCTGAACGACCATGGGTTCAAAACCACCGTCTACACTAAACCAACTAACACAGGACAATGCCTCAACGGCGATAGTGAATGCCCCCGCCGTTATCTTCTATCCTCCATCTCTGCCTATGTAAGGAGAGCCCTCACGCACTGCTCTACCTGTGCCGACACCCACCAGGAACTAGAAAGACCATCCCAAGTTTTAGTGAATAATGGATACTCCAAGTCCGACCTCTCCAGCACCATCAACCACCATTTTGAAAAATGGTACACCCAAAGCCCTCCTAACATTGACCCCCCCAATGAAATTAAGATCTTCTACCGCAATTACATGCCCTTTGAACACAAAAATGACGAGGCCGTCTTAAAAGAAATAATCTCCAAGCATGTCCACCCAACCAACCCGGAAAACAAAATCAAATTAATAATTTATTACAAATTCCCCAAGACCTCCAACCTCGTTCTCCGCAACAAACCAGCTTCCACCAAGATAAAGAGCCCGATGACCGACGATCACGTCATTTACCAACATACCTGTAATTATGAGGACTGTGGACCTCATTCCTATATTGGCATGACGCAGACTCGTCTTTCACATCGGTTAACTCTTCACCTTCAGGCTGGAGCCATCAAAGACCACTATCTCACCCCCAACCACCCCCACCTCACACGCAACGAGTTAGAGAAACACACCACCATACTCGATAAAGAAAGTGACCCAAGGAGATTACCTATACTCGAAGCGTTATATATCCAAGCCTTACATCCTAACATCAACAACCAAACTCTAGACCTTCAGATCCTTCCTTCTGCCAAAAGGCACTACCCTACAGGACCTAACGCCCCTCCTCGCTTCCCGGTGCCCTGGATGCAGCCCCCCGCGCTACCTCCTTCAGCTTCGTCTTCTGCCAGCGCCACATGGACCACACAACTTAGGCCACGCCCCTCGACACGCAGCCAATCAGCTTTGACCCCGCCACCCGACCAACACCATCCCGCATCCAGTGCGCCTGCGTGAAGCGGTTCCCCCTTTTGCACTCCTAGAATACCCCTCCACCAATAGGAGACTTTTGCCCCCTGATTTTCGCCTCCTTTGATCATCCACCCTCTATATATACCCTTCCTGTTTACCTTTTATATCATTCTACCCTTACTTGATAATGCTGGTTGTCCAGTGAAACACGTCGTATATCCTATATCATCATGTACATTTATGTAACCCTGTATCACCATGAATTTTGCTCATCTCATTCATCTACTTCCTGCCACCCAGCGAAAACTCATCAGAGACCTGGAAACTTTGAATAATAAAATTTCCAACGCAGAAATTGCCATTTCTTTCAACCTCGTATGTATTAAAGAAAATGTATTACCTGGCTTTACTAACATATATATAATTATATATATATATATTATATACCTGTATGATATATATATATATAATAAATATATATATATATATATATATATATATATATATATATATACAGTATATATATATATATATATATATATATATATATATATATATATATAATTATTATATGTGTATATATATGTAGCGGTTGCTTTTATGGTTGAAGTTATTACTTGCTTGCCTTATAATTCCTTGATTATGTCTGTTGATGAGGTTCTAACTGGAAACATGTAGATTAGGAATTGATAAGCTTTATTAGTTTGAAGTTAAGTTATTGGAGTTTTATATTTTATTATCAGCAAAATATAACTTTGTAAGAGTGGCTGGTTTTATTTATGGATTGGCTTTGTAGGTATTATATCTGCCCGACTGGGAAACACCTATAATTTGCATTAAGCTTGAAAAGCAACTAGATTGAGCTATATTCCTATAAATCTGTATTCCTTCCTGTAAAAGAATGAAAGATTAAGAATAGTTCAAAATAGTTAAGAATAGTTAACGGTGCACACAATATTATTGCACAGTATCGCACTTGTCATTGTATGCGTCACTGTATAATAATTACCACACCCGATCAAGGGTTCGACCGTCCATGAGGGCTGTCTGTACTGCTACTGGCTAATGCTTGGGGCAGGAGCAGTCCGGTTCCCATCTAGTGAGGTGTGACATGCTACTTACTTGCTAGCAATCATTTTGGAGTTGGTGCAATACTCTGAGGAGAGCGTGGGACCCTTGCTTACTCTGCAAGAATTGTACCAAGGCCTTTTATGGGGGGGTTGTTCTTCTATAGGAGAGATCATTCCCAACATAAATGTATAGTTGTCTACTTAAGTAAGTGAATAACTGTTATAAGGGTGTGAGTTATATAAGTGATTATATGAATTACCCTAGAGTGTACAGTCGCTCAAAATGCGCTGTTACACAAATACATTACATTTATATATATATAATTATATACTGTATATATATATATATATATATATATATATATATATCATATACATAGGCATATAATATAACTAAAATTCCATAGAGTACTTACCCTGACATCTTTTATATAAAATAAGTTTCCACACTACACTGTCGAATAGTCACTCAAATAAAACTATGTATTCACTAAAAAATTGCCCAAAATGGGCAAAACACGTATCTATAATTTGTAATTAAAATTTATTTTTTTCCACATAGTCAGCGTGAATTAACAGATAAACATGTGGTAGAATTACTTTCTCGTGATGTCATGCAACCTTTCACGTCAACTTTGTTTTGCTCTGGCGGTCACCTCTTTCCTTAGTCCTGAAGAAAACCAAGGGGGAGTTGTAGAGTAGTTGTAGATTTTAGAAAATTGAACACTTATCACGGAAACCGATCATTTTCTTATGCCGGCGATACCAGAAATTCTTGTAAGTTTAGGTACTAACAACAGAGTATTTTCTACTTGCGATCTTTCTAGCGTTTTTCATCAGATCGGTTTATCACCGGAATCGAGACAATATACAGCATTTAATTCTCCCTCCGGTACTTTTGAATATAAGAGATTGCGACAGGGGCTTTAAAACTCACCAGCGATTTTTCAGAGATTAATGAATAATGTTTTGGCGGTGCTGATCGGCCATAATGTTATAATTTTTTCTAAGACTATAGAAGAACATATTATTGTACTGAGAAATATACTTTCTAGATTGATTGAGGCAGGTTAAAAGATTAAAATCAGTAAATGTGATTTTTTGAACCTATTCGCAGCGAGACTCCGATTCATTAAACGTTGTGAGGGGCGAAGCTATTGCATTAATTTCTGACAAAAATCGTCATTATCCGATAAATATCGTTATTACTTATTCATACCCCCAATAGTATTTGGGGGGTGTCAAACACGACGAAATATTGCCGAGTGGTTCATTCATGGAGTTGACAGAGAGCGAAACTGCACCCTCCCTTCACGAGCTCTTGAGCGAGACTGGAGGTAGTTCGGGCTCTCTCTCTCGCTCTCTCTCTCTTCCCTCCACACCCCTCCCTTTCGACCTTGAAACCGGGTAGGGAATTTTGGCGCTATAAATAGACCGATAATCACAGGCATAAGAGAAAAATTTATGATAATTGAGGGGGGGGGGGGAAATTTGGACACATGTGGAGTAGTGATAGTATGTATGGAGAGGAATTATCTCATATATTTACACATGCCTTTGTTTTGAGTGACTGTGGGATGTTTGGAAAGGCTTTTTTTAGGCCATGTCTCATATGAGGACGCTCGCCCTCCTAGGGTTCAGACTCATATGAGGAAGCTCGGTGTTTATGGGTTAAAAAGACGCTATAATTTTTGGGTCATGAATTAACTCCGGACGGTGTAAATACGACTGCACAGAAAACGACTTCCATCACTTTTTTTCTGTCCACTACCATTAAACAGATACTGCAGATCTTGAGATTGTCCGGTTATTATCGGGCGTATATACAGGATTATGCGTCGATTGCGAAACCGTTATATATTTTACTTAACTCTTTCCGACTCATATGACGCTACCGCGTCATATGACAGGGTGAACCCAAAACTCATATGACGCTACCGCGTCATATGGACTTATCTGCATAATTCTAGAATAAGTTATATGACGCCCTAGCGTCATATGGAGCTCAGTAAGTCCGGTAAGTTAGATGAAGATCTGTCGGTTGGTGGCAACCCCAGGTTTCTCCGACAATTCTAACGGTCAGCAGTGTGGTTTTTACAGTTGTGTGGTGCAGTGGCAATGATACCGGGCTCCCGCCTCCGTAGACTTACTGGAACATAATATGTCAGAAGGAGTTAAGAAGGACGCAAAGTTTGTGTGGGGAGTTGAACAAGAGGTATCTTTTACTAATCTGAAAGCCAGCTTGACATCAAGACCAACCCTTGCCTTCTCTGATTTTAAGAAACTGTTCTTTATTAATTCTGATGTGTCATATACAGGGTTTGGGGCTCTTCTTATTCAGTATGATGATAGGAATCTCTTACGGCCATTAGGATTCGCTAGTCCTTCTTTAAAGCCAGAAGAACAGAATTAGTGTGTCACAGACTTAGAAGGTGCAGCACTAATTTGGGCATTAAATATTTGTTGTGAGGTGATATATGGATATGAGATAACAGTTTGGACGGATCATAAGCCTCTCATTATATTGTTCGATGATAAAATTCTCACGGGTAGATGTGCCAGGTGGAAGTTACTTTAGCATTGTACAATCCTACGTTATTATATGTTGAGGGTAAACTTTACACAGCTGCTGATGCTTTATCGAGAAATCCTGTTTCTTTGATTTCTGTGAATGCACTACTGTGTAGTAAGAGTATTACGTTAGAGCAACGTAAAATTATTTTATGGGGTAAAATTATTCTTGCTTTAGAATCGGGTGATTTTAATGATCCCGACTTAGCAGTATCTAAATATTTAAATTTTGAATTGCATGCAGGTTGTTTATACAGGAAATGTGATAATAAATGACAAGGTAGTTTTACAACTCGTCATTCCGGATTCACAGGTTAATACATTATTACATAATTATTCTACATGGTTATGATATATGGTTGGGCATCCTAGGAAGCTTCGTTCGTTGAAATAAGCATGCGCAACTATTAAACCTAAACTGTGCTTGGAAGCGAAAATCTGGAATATCCGATTCCTTTTGGCGGACGTTGTGTGTATATTTGATAGCCCTAATACAATTATAACTGATAATGGTACATTTTTTTTTTTTTTTTAAAAGACCTCCGTCTACGTATTGTGAAAAACCTGTTATCCTCCGGTAAATTACGGGGTTGAGTGTGTGAAGTGAGAGACAGTGAATTGTATGATGGATACATATTTTTCATAATACGTGTTATATTTTGTAATTCTATTATGACGAAAGTATGCGATGAATATACTATTGATCACGTCACAGTTTGTCCTCATTCACCCCAGTTCAATGGGCTGGTGGAACGTGCCATTCAGTCCCTCATCCGTGCGTTTTGCGGCTTATTACTCGATCGTGATACGAGGACTTGGGAATCCGTTCTTCATTTTGCTAAATCTACACTGAATTGCTCGATCAATTCCTCGATTGCAGAGTCGCCGTACTTTTCTGGTTTTGGTAGAGATATGTTACACTGAGTTGGAAAAACTAAACGCCAACTCAGGGTTCGAATCTTGGAACACAAGGGAAGATCTATTAGAACAAATGATCCGCTATCAAATCCTTCATTCAGTGCGATTCGGCAACATTCTCTGGAATCAGACCATCCCCTTAACCCTTAACTGTCGGCGCGCAACATAAGTCGAGTTAAATAAAGCTGGACTATGTGGCGGCGCTCGACATAGGTCGTGTGGCAATTTCAGCACGTAATGTTGCTGAGAGAGAGAGACAAGTGGTGGCAGGAGAGTAGCGAGCGTATGACTGCTCCAGACCACCGCGGCGAACCTACTGACATGAATCCCACCTCCTCCCTCCCTCTCTCACTCGCTATATACGGAATTGTATGGGGAAAGTGCCTAATTACATGCTTTTTGCACTCGCGTTGCACGGTTGTTGCAAGAAAACTAGCCATCATAAAAGGATCGTTATGGTGTCATTCGAAAGCTCTGTTTATGCCCTTTCAGGGATAGATACTTGTTTTACGTTCTGGGTCTTATTTAGGCATGAAAATGATCACGTAAACAGCCCTATTTTGGCTAAAAACACCCCGCTGGGCGGTACATATAAATAAACCGCCTAGGCCGCTAATAAGGTGTTAAAGTTGAGTCATTCTCATTCCTTGCCTCGCACCCTACAGACACAGCTATGCATTAGTGAGTCTCTCTTGTCTATTAAGGAAAAGCTTTCTCTGCCACACAACGAAACATCAGTTGACCTCCTTTGTTTTTAAACGTATTTTGTATGTAGTATATAAGTCGCTTCATTTTTCTTCCGTTTCAAAGCTAACAATTGTTTCTATAGGTTTAATTAACCACTGTTATTTTTCTCCATTGTCTTTTCCTAGCATTCCATTTTTACGTGTTCGTCCTTTGTTCCCATTCAGTCATTTTTACTTTTACGTTTACTTATGTTTAAGCTATTTTAGGTATATCTATTATTGTTGTTCTCTATTGTAATGACTTTGCTTACATTCCTTCATTTCTATTGTTAAACTTTCAATTGCACACGGTGTCTCAAATAATTGATTCGCAACATTACTATCCCGCTTCTTAGCCTTGTTTTGTAATAAGACTATGTTTTGTTTTGTAGATTCGCCTGATGATGGAGTAAGTCACCTCCGAAACTGTCGCCAATAAACATGTTTTTACACCGAGTGCTTCTGGTTCTTCTATTCCTTATATATATATATACTGTATATATATATATATATATATATATATATATATATAGTATATATCAATATACTGTATATATATATATATATATATATATATATATATATATATATATACTGTATATATATATATATATATATGTATAGAGAGAGAGAGAGAGAGAGAGAGAGAGAGAGAGAGAGAGAGAGAGAGAGAGAGAGAGAGAGAGAGAGACCGGTAGATAGATATCTTATTTACACAAGCTAAAACCTCACACATAAAAATAGGGTGACAGTGCTATATATTACCCCAAATATTTCCCTGTCGTGTGTAAATCCCACCACATAAATCCTTCCTCACACAGACTTACATTGGTTTGGGTTATATGTGTCTGAACCGTGGGTGGCCTTTTTTGGAAACATATGTCCCCCTATCAATTTGGCGATTAGCAAACTTTTCTGAAATACAGTTTGAGGATTTTTTTTAAATTAAGAAAAAGGATTATGAGTGCCCCATAAATTATCGGCCAATTAGCTTGACTTCTATCATAATAACACTATTGGAAGGGATATTAGTAAACAGGTTAGTTAACTACCTGGATATCCACAATTTAATTACAGATTCTCATTAACATGGATTTAGGCGACACCGATCATGTCTTACCAATTTGCTGGAATTTGTCTACGAAATACTGAGTGAGTATGACAAAAGTAGAGCCATAAACATCTCTTACTTAGATTTTCAAAAAAGCTATTGACAAAGTGCCTCATTGCAGGCTAATGTCAAAAGTGAGTGCACTAGGTATCAATTCAGAGGTCACACATTGGATATAAATTTGGCTAACATGTAGACAAAAACGAGTGGCAATCAATGGTGTGGACTCAAGTCACTTATGGAGTTCTACAGTGATCTGTCCTTGGACCACTTCTAATTATCATATAATATGTCAATGACATAGATATTGGTCTATTGAGTGTGATCTCCAAGTTTTCAGATGACATGAAGCTTGATATGAATGTGAAGAACCCCAAAGGGTTGAACAGGTCAGGATGGACCTCAGCAGACTGGGTGAATGGTCGGAGACATGGCAGATACCTCTAAACTTGGAAAAGTGCAAGGTGATGCATATCGGCCAAGCAAAATCCAAGTCAGGCTATTCGCTATTGCGAATGCCTCTTGGCGTGACTGACTTGGAAATAGAGTTAGGTGTTTTGATTAGCAGTGACCTCAAGTTTTCCAAGCAGTGCATTGAAGTAGAGAAGAAAGCTCAGTAACTATTGGGCTATATTAAGGGGCAATTTAAATACAAAAATATGAAAATACTCCTCACAATTTACAACGCTCTGATACAGCCTCTTCTGGCGTATGCTATTAAATTCAAGTCTCCAGCACTCAGGAAAGATATAGAGCAACTGGAAAGAGTGTAAGCCGGTTGAGAGCTTGTGATCTCTTTCCGTTGGAGACACGCAGACTACGAGGTCAGCTCATTGAAGTTTTGTTTAAATAATGGGTTTGCTAATATGGATTATAGCAAAAGGTTTAGCCTCAATATGAATACAACACACAATCATGGCTGGAATTTATATTTAAAAAGGTTCAGCTCTACTACATGTGGAAACGGTTTCATAGGTTAACCCGGCAATGGCTAGACTATGGTATTTGAAACGTCCCGCCATGTGGAGTTATTTTTGTTCATTCCCGATGAAAATCGTCATTTTACCATAAATATCGTTATTACCTATTCATATGCGCCTATTTTAAATTTAATATGAAGCTATTAACCTTTATGAGCAATAAAACAAATGGGAATAGAATTTTGGATGTGAAAAATACGTATTATTGCCGACCGGTCCATTCATGAGGGGAGAGCCGTGGCGGCATATATCCTCTCCTCCCGAGTTCCCAAGCGACACTGGCGGCTCTAAGTAGAAGTCGTAGAAGTCTCTCTGTTGCAAGGATCTCTAGATGAGGCATCTAGAGATCCTTGCCCTTTCTATAGAGATTGCTGAAAGGAAATTCGCGCCGAAAATTACCCGATGAAAGGGGGAATAAGAGGAAAAATAGGTGATAATTGAGAAGGAGGGGGGGGGGGGTTAGGACACATATGTAGGAATGGTACCAAGTAATGGAGGGGAGTTATCTCACATAATCACATATTGCTTTGTTTTGAGTGCCACTGGGGTGTTTTAAAAGTTTTTTTTTAGGCCTTGGTCTTATGAAGACCTTCACCTTTGTCCACCAAACCTCTTATGAGAATTTTCTCTTTCTTTGGTTATATCTGTTCTACCTGGAACAAACTTCCCTCAGAAGTTGTAAACAGTTCTTCAGTAAGCAGTTCAAAAAGAAAGTAGATAGTGTTATGCACACTCTGTAATGAGTGTAGTGCACTAAACAGGCTCTATCCTTTCACTTCGAGTATCTCCCCGGAATGAACTGCAAGGTCTCTGGAGATACTAACTACTCCTTGTGTGTGTGTGAGTGTGTCATGTTTTACATATTCCGAATAGTGTTTCTCGCGTCCGTCAGGATATGTGTAGAAAGGCATAGGATTCAGGAGGATTTGTGATAATAGTTTTTCTCTCTCTCTCTCTCTCTCGCTCTCTCTCTCTCTCTCTCTCTCTCTCTCTCTCTCTCTCGTATACAGAAAAGTTATCAATAATTTAATATCCTAGGTTCGAATCCCTGGACTGCCACATGTATTTGTTGATTTCATTGATTGAGTTTAGGAGTAAAGTCGGTTGGTGGAGTTAACATAATAATTCATTCAGGTTCAGGTATAGTTTATAGAGAGGCCTTCCTTACGGTTAAGGCCCCATTAATTACTTCTTCCATTCATCTATCCATAGCCTATGATAGCGCAGTTGGAAATGTGTACATGCTTAGATTGATATGCAGGTTTCGAAACTGCATAATATATCGTAGGCATGTCCACCATTCTTTAACTGTCTTCGTAGCGCAATGGATAAATGCACTGAATTTCGGTGTGAGCATCCTAGGTTCGAATCCCTGGACTGCCACATGTATTTGTTGATTTCATTGAATGAGTTTAGGAGTAAAGTCGGTTGGTGGAGGGAACATAATAGTTACTATTAATAAATCAATATAGAACATAATTATATTTCTATAGAGATACAACGTTTTCGAAAGTATATTTATTTAAAATTTTCTCCTTACAGTGGACCAAACAATCGTCATGGCGCCAAGTGGATGGTAGCCTAACTCACTCCAAGGTTGGTAGATCCTGGTCTGTGTTAATGTAAGTATAAGACCTTTATTGTTGAAGGGGGAAGGGTTTCCTTATTGGTTCAAGTTTTTTAGTTTCCTCCCTAGACCAACATCAAGCATTAAATAATATCCCCAAGATCCCACTTCTAGATAAATGCGTAAATGTCCCGGCTGAAGGCCGGTAGCTCCTAAATGACAGGCTTGCTATCGCTCGCCAGGAACAAATCGACTCCTAAATGGCTCCAAAGGTCTTGATATTGACAACATAGGCAGAGTAATGTGACTAAACACGAGGGAGAAGAGGTGCCATAATAACCCTGCCCTAAACCCGTTCAGTATTATGACGTCTTATTCATACTGTTCTTCTCAGCATTAACAATATTCTACATCTTTGGAATCATCTTTAGCAATTCATGGGCTGTAAGCTCGATTAAAATGATTCCTTCGCCCTCCATCCTTCCTTCGTAAGCTCAATAAATATAGTTCTGATGATAATCATGATGAACTTAACAGTGCGTCTTGGTGTACTGACAAGGTAAAGTTTCATTAGTTTATCTACCATATACTTTACTCGGCTCATCCTAACCCCTTCAGTACCAATGGCAGTATTTATAATTTAAGGTGCTTTATACAGAATGGGTGTTTTTATGCAGCTTAAGAAGGATCTCAATCTTTAAATAGGGTAACAACTCTCTTAAGTAATCAGCTACATCCCGCAGCTTCGTCCTTATCTGAATAAAATCGTTTACTTGTATGTATGTATGTATGTATGTATATACTCTGGCACCTTCCTCAGTTTTGCCGTTTATTCGTTTTCAAAGAAGTGTATTTGAGGTTTTAAGGTATATATTGTATAACAAAGTCAAAATGGAAGTAGCATTGGTCGAATGTCAACCTTTCTTTATAATTTTTAGAATCTTATGAAGATCTACTTTTGCAATTAATGTGTACAATTTTCGGTAGATAAATTTCCCGGCCTAGTTACTTCTATATGACAGGGTCGCCAGGAAAAAACAGTGACACTTTAATGGCACAACATTTCTTAAAATCGCCAAGCTAATGGGGCTAAGCATGAAGGAGTATGGGGTCCATAACAATCAAACCTCCATTTAACTTAATTTTGAAAGTAGCATTGCTTATCATTTGTTGTTCAATGATAAGATTTGGTAATATAGTGTTGAAAGCTAGATTTGGTTAAGTTAGTTACCCATGGAATGATTTCTGCTTTCGTGGCGGGGACCCTCGGAGAGTGCTGAATGCATCACCGATGTAATCCTGACGGGCATGGAAGCATACATTCCATTTTCTTTCTCTCTGTCTAATGCAAACAAATCTTGGTTTACTCACTCTTGTTCTACTGCTGTCCGCAACATGGAGGAAGCATTCAAACAGTACCGACGACGCCTTATTATTCAAACAGTACCGATGCCTTAAAACTCAAGAATCTCAATTTTCCTACATTTCTGCCCGGAATCAAGCCAAATCTGTTCTTCGATTTGCTAAGCACTCTTTCATCAATAATAAATGCACTGAACTATCCAACGCAGCTCTTCTCCAGGTTTCTGGCATCTAGCCAAAAACCTCTCCAACAATTTTTCTTCCTCGTCTTTCCCTCCCCTTTTCCACTCTAATCTACCATCACTTCTTCCTCTGACAAAGCTGAACTGTTTGCTCAAACTTTTGCTAGCAACTCCACCTTAGATGATTCCGGTGCTATTCCTCCCTTTCCACCCCCGTCTCCCCTACTTATGCCTAATATCCTAATCTCTTCTGAAGATGTACTTTCTACCCTCTCTGGGCTTAATACTAAGAAGGCGTACGGTCCGGACGGTGTTCCTCCTGTTGTTGGACTCAAAATCTGTGATTCCGTGCCGACTCCCTGCCTAGGTAAACTCTTTCGTCTCTGTCTCTCTTCTAACGTCTTCCCTTCATGATGGAAGTTTGCTCTCATTCAACCTGACCTAAAGAAGAATATGACAGCAAATTACAAGGCTCTCTCCCCACCTTCCGCTCCCTCTGGCTAAAAAGCCGTACCGGAAAATAGGATGAAGTGTGACCTTATAGGTCATGAAATCCCCACAAGGAAAGTTTGTATTTAGGTTAGAAAGAAATTAGTCTGACAGGAAGCGTAAGTGCCACAAGCTCAGCCGGCTGAGAAGATCGTGTGACCGTGCTGGAGGGATAGGACAGGTGAGAGAGATAAGTTTATGGTCTGATAAGCCCACATAAGAGAAAAGATCGACAGTATAAGAAGAAGGGTTAGAAGTTAGAAACAAGTCAAGAATGTTGGTCGGATCTCCGAAACGATCCGGGATACGGGTGGGTTCTGAACCAGCTGCTCTAGGTCATTTAGGGTAGATACAATGCAGGCTTGTTCACCAGGTTGTTCAGTGGAATGAGAGAAGAGCCACTGGCGTTGGTGAACGTGGAAATCTCCTAAGATGAAGATTTCTGAAAAAGGAGACACGGAAAGAATATGTTCCACTTTAGAGTTTTTATAGTCAAAGATTTTGGGAAAGTTGGTAGAGTCAGAGGAAAGATAGACAGCAAAGAAATGTTTAGTTTGAGAATGACAATGTTTGATCCATAAAGTTGAGAATTCAGAGGAGTCGAAATTGGGTACACGAGAGCAAGTGAGTTTGTTGTGCACGTATGCACAACATCCGCCTGTGGCTTTGAAAGTAGGATAGAGGAAGTAGGAGAATACAGAGAAGGGGTTGTTGTTGTTGTTGTTCCCTAAGCTGCCTGGCCGAACAGCCCCGAGTCCCTGAGGAAGGCCATGGCCACGATCGGGCTTTCCCACAGAGCTCTCATTGAGTGTAGATTGTGTTGTTGGCATAAGTGGTTGTGTGAAATGCAGTCTTCTATGATGTGTTTGATGGTATGGGATGCTGTGTTACATCCCGGGCAGGCGTCGACAACGGAGTCATCCAGTCTCTTCTGATAGCTCAGGAGAGCTGGATGGTGTCCGCATCTCAGCTGGCCAGGTGGACTCTGTCCTCGCGAGGAAGGGAGGATTCGGAAGGATGGACTTCGGAAGGTCGTGCATGCAGCTGCGTGTTGTCTGTGAGTGAGTGGATGGATCTGCGAGAGATATGAGTATGGATGTGCTTCTGGAAGTTGGTTCGGGGTGGGCAGGGAGGGACAGAGGACAATAATTGTGTGTGATACTGTGTGCTGGGTGTTGTTTTGATATTTCTTGGTGTCTGTGGGTGTGTTGCCATGTAGTTTAGTGGGTGATCTTGGTTCGTGGAGGCTGCTGCCAGGAATTGAGTGCCTCTCATGTCCAGATGGTCTTTGACTTTGAGGATTTTGGTTTCTTGATGTAGGTGATCTGTGGGTGCAGTAGCTGTGCAGCCTGTAATGATCTTCAGGGCTTTGTTTTGAATAGTCTGTAAGGTCTTATGATGTGTTTCAGCTAGGTTAGAAGCCCAGGCTGGGCTTGCGTATTCCATCACTGATCTTATGTATTGTTTATATACTGTGGTGGTAGTTTCTTTGTTGTGTCCAAATTTTGTGTGAGCAAGTGACCTGAGGGCGTTAAGTCTGGGTGTCAGTTTTTGTTTAATGTTTGTGGTGTGCTGTTTGAATGTTATATGAGTATCATTTGTTACTCCTAGGATTTTGGGTGTGTGTGTATGTGTTAGGGGTGTGTTGTTTATGGTGAGTTGAGGGATGTATTCGTGTTCTCCTGTCCAGCTTGTGAGCAGGGTTGCGGTGGATTTGGCTGGGGCTAGATTAAGTCTGCTTGTAGTGCACCAGCCATGTAGTGTGTTGAGATAGGGTTGAAGGAGATCTGTTGCTCTTTTTGGTTCATGGTGTGTGCATGTGAGTGTTATGTCATCTGCATAGGAGGCTAAGTTTATTTGGGGCGTATTGGGTGTAGTTATATCGTGCATGTACAGATTGAAGAGTGCGGGCGATAGGACGGATCCTTGTGGGACTCCGTTTGGAAAGTTTCTGATTTTAGATGGCTGACCGGCAAAAGATACGTGTGCACATCTGCCTGCTAGGAAGTTGGCCAGCCACCTTTTTGTGTTGTTGTGAATGTTTGTGTTGTAGATTCTGTTTGTTAGGTTGTGGCGGGGGATGGCATCGAAGGCTTTACTAATGTCGAGTGTGGCTAATAGTGATCTGTGTGGTGGTCTAGCTGAGTTGATGCTGTCAAAAGCTCTTTGTGTAAGGTCTGTGAGAAGAGCGTTTGTGGAGTTCAGTGGCCTAAAGCCATGTTGTGTTGGAGCTAGGGGTAGGTCAGGTGTAATTAGTTGTAATACTAGGCGTTCCATGACTTTGGAGGGGGAGCAAAGGAGTGTGATGGGGTGGTGCGAGGAGGGTAGCGTGGGGTCTTTGTTGGGTTTGGGGAATGTGATGATGATACCATGCTTCCAAATGTCTGGTATTGTGTTGTGTGAATAGCTGTAGTTTGATATGTTAGGGAGTGCTTGTATGCCTTGTGGTCCCAGGTGTCTGAGGTGTATGTTGCTCATGTTGTCTAGGCCACAGGCGGGTGAATGCTGGAGATTGTTGATGATATGCTTTGTCTGGTGATTGGTGAAGGGTGTATAGTCAGGGTCTGTGGGGAATTGTCTCTTACGTCGGATGACACGTCGGTCATATTTGTGAGGTTTTAGGTGGCTGACATGTGAGAAGTGATTGATGAGTTTTGCTTGTTGTTTATATGAAGGAGTAGAGTCTGTTGTTGTGATTGCAGCATGTGATTGTGTTGTGTTGCTGTTGGAAAGTGTGATGCTGTTTAGTGTTTTGTAGATTTTTTGGGGGTTTGTTTTGTGATCAAGTGTTTGTAGGAAGTTATTCCAATTTAGTTTTTGTTGTTCTTGTATTTTGTTGTTAGTTTGGGTGTTTAGTGCTTGAATGTGTTGTGTGATGTCTTGTTTGTGGGGTGCTGGGGAGTGTTTCAGTATGTCGCATTGTCTGATGAGGTTTTGAATTTCTGGTGTGAAGTTGGGGTGGTGTCTTTTTCTGTTACCTCTTGGAATGTGTTTCTTGTCAGCGTTTTGGATAGTTTTATTGAATATGTGTACATCATTGTTGATGTTAGTGATGGGTGTACTGTTTAGAGTTGTGAAGTGTTGTTCTGTCTCATTTGTGAATGCTTCCCAGTTAGCTCTTTTATAATTGGTGTATGTGTGTTTGTGGCTAGCTGAGGTGAGTCTGGTTTTGGTAGTGATAAGATCGGGAGGTGGTCAGAGCCTAAGGTTCTGACCACCCTCCAGGATGTTGTGGGGACGAGTTCTGGGGAGCAAAAGGTGATGTCTGGAGATGATGGGTTATAGATGGCTTGGTGAGGAATATGGGTATGTTGATGGATGTCGTTAAGGATGATGAGGTTATCAGTTTGGTTTTGTAGTACCAGCCCTCTGTCTGTGTCGGGGTTGTCGACAAACCAGGCCGACATCTTGGCGTTGAAGTCACCACCCAGGATGATGTGTGGGGCGTTTGTGATGTGTTGTAAGTCTGGTCTGTATTCATTTGGTACTGTAGGGGATGTTTGGGGAGGGATGTATGTGTTTATGATGGTTATGTTGGAGTTGTTGCCAGTGCGTATTTTAATTGATTGTATTTCTGTTGAGTTATCATTTGGGGGGAAGAGGGATTTGGTTTGTACACTGGTTACTATGTATGATATTTCTTTGTGTACCAGGGTGATAAGTCCACCGCCCCCGCCGACAGCCCGGTCTTGGCTGATGGTGGTGAAATTATGAAATGTGGGTGTTTTTTGTGTTGTGCGGAGTTTGGTTTCTTTTAAGATGGCAATGTGTATGTTGTGTTGTTTGATGAAGTGTGAGAGTTCGTGTTTCTTTGTGTTGATGCCATCTATGTTCAATTGAAGAATGTTAATGTTATGTGCATGATGTATGTTGGGTGCTGCTGCACGAGGATGGGGTGGGGGTGAGGGGGGGGGGGGGGGGGGGAGGGAGGGGCTGGGGGGGGAGGTGGGGGGGGGATTGGAGAGCAGGAGATGGGGTTGGAATGGATTAGGAAGGGGTGTGGTGTGTTGAGTTGAGGATGTGGATGGAATGGGAAGGTTAGGTGGGTTAGGGAGGAGAGGTGGACGGGTTTTAGGGGAGCGATTTGACTGGGAGAGGGAGGGTCATGAGGAACAGGTCCAGGTGTTCGTGTAGTGTTTCTTGGAGGCAAGTGTTGTACAGGTGAAGTGGGTCCAGTTCCTGCATGAATTGCAGAGAACTGAACCCTTAGTGTGGCGACTCGAAGTGATGGGTTTTGAGCAAGTTGGACATATGTATGTGTACGTGGATCCTGGGTTGCTCTCAATGTCTCCGGCTAGAAGAAGTCTTCGAGAAATGACAGCCGGAGAGTCATTTCTCGGTGTAGGAAAAACTGTGTGATGTGTGTGTGTGTGGTGTGAGAGGTGTGGAAATTCCCGGCGCGACCGAAGCCGCTCCAAGGACCCGTGCCCCCAAGGAGGGGACAGAGAAGGGGTTGCTGGCAGTTGCTTCAGACACCTGAATTTCAGTGTGGAAAAGCTGGTCAGGCACCTTGAAGGTGGCGAACTTTACAATAGAATATATATATATATATATATACAGTATATATGTATATAGTTTCACACATGATTATTGCTTTGCTCGATGATTCTTACAAAGTCTGTATTTTTCGCATTTTTTTTCTCTCTCGCTCTTATATGTCATTTTGGAACTTATCAGCACCAGTTCCATTTGTTTTTGTTCAATATTATTTCCTCTATACATCTCTCTCTGTCTTTTAACCCGCATGTTTATATTTCTTTGTTGTTTCCATTGCCTTTCATCCCTCTATATTTCTCTTCTCTGGGTTGGTTGTTATGTAAGAACGTATGTGTACGTTACTGTGTTTTTCTATATGATGCATGATATATATTTGTATGTGGAACTATAGTTAACGTTTAACCATTATTATTATAAGCGCAAACCCTGACCATAGTTATGCAGTAGAATTGTCTATACTAAACAAGCCCAGGCTTCTATACTGGCTCCTTGGAATGGACCATAATCGCTGAAAAAACATTGAATATACGTCTATCTATTTATCTATATAGCTATCTGTTAACCTATCAATATATATGTATTTTGTTAACTACATATATCTATATGTCTATATATCAATCAACCAGTCTCTATCGACCAATGAACCACTAATGAGAATCTGGCTATAAGGAATATAAAGTTTTAGACATATAGTTTTAGCTACAATATGAGCAAATATATGCTATAGTACACCCATAAGTATATTACATCCATATATGCTATAGTACACCCATAAGTATATTACCTCCATATATGCTATAGTACACCCATAAGTATATTACATCCATATATGCTATAGTACACCCATAAGTATATTACATCCATATATGCTATAGTACACCCATAAGTATATTACATCCATATATGCTATAGTACACCCATAAGTATATTACATCCATATATGCTATAGTACACCCATAAGTATATTACATCCATATATGCTATAGTACACCCATAAGTATATTACATCCATATATGCTATAGTACACCCATAAGTATATTACATCCATATATGCTATAGTACACCCATAAGTATATTACATCCATATATGCTATAGTACACCCATAAGTATATTACATCCATATATGCTATAGTACACCCATAAGTATATTACATCCATATATGCTATAGTACACCCATAAGTATATTACATCCATATATGCTATAGTACACCCATAAGTATATTACATCCATATATGCTATAGTACACCCCATAAGTATATTACATCCATATATGCTATAGTACACCCATAAGTATATTACATCCATATATGCTATAGTACACCCATAAGTATATTACATCCATATATGCTATAGTACACCCATAAGTATATTACATCCATATATGCTATAGTACACCCATAAGTATATTACATCCATATATGCTATAGTACACCCATAAGTATATTACATCCATATATGCTATAGTACAACCCATAAGTATATTACATCCATATATGCTATAGTACACCCATAAGTATATTACATCCATATATGCTATAGTACACCCATAAGTATATTACATCCATATATGCTATAGTACACCCATAAGTATATTACATCCATATATGTCTATAGTACACCCATAAGTATATTACATCCATATATGCTATAGTACACCCATAAGTATATTACATCCATATATGCTATAGTACACCCATAAGTATATTACATCCATATATGCTATAGTACACCCATAAGTATATTACATCCATATTAACATTATTTTTGTCCTTCAAAACCCATTATTCCTGTTAATCAAATATCGATGTGTATAGCTTAAATGTATTAATAGCCTGAAACTCGTAAGTGGTCAATTGACTACTAGCGAGGTTTAGCCCTCACCCTACCCACTCACTCTCAAGCACACACATACACACACACACACACAAACCAGACATATACTCACCTTCATTCTCACTCACTCACCCTCCCTCTCACTCTCTCTCTCTAATGGGCAGGGAAGCGAACCTAGACACAACTAAAAATATCTGCACCCACACTATTATTTGTGAGTGGAATAAGCTCCCTAAGCAAGTGTGGTGGGCTGACCCTTTGTCAGAGTGAGTGTTGGTGTCCTCTACTTCCCATAGCCCCTTCTATCTTTTTCTCCTTCTGCATCTCTATTTTTTTCAAATGGCGTAGGGATGTGGCGACCCCAACGCCCGCCACTTTCTGGTGCAGGTAGCCTCCTCTGTGGTGGAGGGGTGATAAATTTCCACCACCGCTTTTCTCCAGCAAGATGTAGAAGTCGGCTAAAGGGGATCGGGGGTGGGGGGCCTGGTATCCTTCTCCCCTTAAATAAATCTACCAAAAAAACGAGACAGAGATAGGGGCGAGGGAACGCGTTCGTGGTCCCGGACCCTAAGAATAGGAGCTTTGAATGTGCGTGGATGTAGTACGAATGAGAAGCGAGAGGATATTGGAAGTTTTTTTTAAAGAAGGATGTATGATGTCCTTGCACTGAATGAAACAAAGATGAAAGGAGAGGGAGAAGTGGATTTTGGAAACGTGATAGGTAGAAAGTCTGGAGTAGACGAGGGAGTCAGGGGGAAAGAAGGAGTGGCTATTATTGTTTGGGAGGAGTTGAGAGAGTTTATAAAAGAGTGGAAAGAGGTGTCATCAAGGCTAATGTGGGTGCGAATGCGGTTAAAGGGTGAAAGGTGGATTTTTGTAAGTGCATATGGACCAGGAAGTGAAATAGAGTTAGAGGAGGTAGAGGGTTTCTGGGAGGATTTGAGAGATTGTCTACAAGGGTTTGATGAAAATGAAAATGTTATAGTTTTAGGAGACCTAAATGCTAGGGTAGGAAATGAGCCTGTTGAGGGAGTCATAGGTAGTTTTGGTGTGGATGGTGTAAACGAGAGTGGAGAAAGACTGAAAAATGTATGTGAAGAGTGCAGATTGAGCGTAGGTAATAAGTTCTTCAAAAAAAGGTGTATACACAAGTACACCTGGCATAGACTTGTGAGGGGAGAGATTGTAGAGAGGGCATTGATGGATTATGTGCTGGTGACAAGGGAAAGATTGTGTAGACTGCTGGATGTGAATGTGATAAGAGGTGAGGCGGAGGGTATGTCAAATCATTACCTGGTGGAGGTAAAGCTAGGAGTTAAGAGTTACAGGAGAATAAGAGACAAGCATGAAGTAAGAGAGGTAATAAAAGTTAGTGAGTTAGAGAAGAGTGAAAAAGAGAGGGAGTACATGGAAAGACTAAATGAAAAGTGGATGGAAGTGAGAGAGATGGAAGAGAGAGAAGTAGAGGTTGAATGGCAACAGTTTAAGGAAGGAGTGAAAGCAAGTGCAGAGGTATTATGCGGCAAAAGGAAAGTAGGAGGCAGAGGTATCAGGAAGGGAAGCGAGTGGTGGAATGATACGGTGAGAAAGGCAGTTGAGGAGAAGAGACAGTGTTTTGAGAGGGTTTTACAGGATGGTAGTGTTGAGGTATGGGAGAGGTACAAGGAGAAAAGGAGAGAGGCAAAACGGAAAATTAGAGAAGCGAAAAAAGATGCAAACGAAAGGTGGGGTCAAAGGCTGAGTGAGAATTTTGAAGAACGAAAGAAGATGTTCTGGAAGGAGGTAAATAAAGTAAGGAAAGGAGGACAAAAGAGGGAAGAGTCAGTGAAAGATGAAAATGGAGAATTACTAGTGGAACCAGTTGAAGTGAGGAAAAGATATGCCGAGTATTTTTAATCTTTGTTAAATACAAGAGATGGAAGAGAAGCAGTGATTGAAGCAGAGGCGGATGGAGATAGGTTACTCAGGCCACCCAGGTGGCAGGGAATGAATGAAAGGATTGAGGAAAATGAGGTGAAAGAAGCAGTGAAACAAATGAGAGCCGGAAAAGCAGAAGGTTTGAATGGTATTGCTGTGGACTGTATAAAGAAGGGTGGAGGATGGGATAATAGATTGGTTGGTGAGACTTTTCAATGTGTGCTTTGCTGTGTCAATGGTACCAATAGACTGGAAGAGTGCATGTATTGTGCCGTTGTAAAAGGGGAAGGGAGATCGGCAGGAGTTTTCAAGTTATAGAGGTATTAGTTTATTGTCAGTGGTTGGAAAGCTGTATGGCAGGGTGTTGATAGAGAGGATAATAAAGTGTACTGAAGTTGCAATAGGAGAAGAACAGTGCGGTTTTAGGAGGGGAAGAGGGTGCATGGATCAGATGTTTGCAGTAAGACAGTTATGCGAGAAGTATTTAGAGAAGCATAAGGAGATATTTTGGGCTTTTATGGACTTGGAAAAAGCGTATGATCGTGTGGACCGTGAAGCAATGTGGAAGGTGTTAAGGATTTATGAAATAGGAGGAAATTTGTTAGAAGCAGTTAAGAGTTTTTATGAAGGGAGCAGAGCATGTGTGAGAGTAGGAAATGGTGAGTTGAGTGAATGGTTTGAGGTAAAGCTAGGTTTGCGACAGGGTTGTGTAATGTCACCATGGCTGTTTAATATGTTTATGGATGGTGTGGTGAGGGAGGTGAAAAGGAGAACTATGGGAGGAGGATTGGGTTTAGTAAGAAAGAATGGTAGAGATTGGGAGTTGAATCAGTTGCTGTTCGCTGATGACACAGCATTGGTGGCGGATTCTGATGAGAAACTGCAGCGGGTAGTCAAAGAGTTTGGTGTGGTTTGTGGAAGGAGGAAACTGAAGGTGAACGTCAATAAAAGTAAAGTAATGGTGTGTAATAGGGGAGAGCATAGGGTGAATCTAGATGTGAGGCTGGATGGGGAAATATTGGAACAAGTAGAGTGTTTTAAATATCTAGGAGGAACGATAAGCAGGAGTGGAGGTATGGAAGTGGAGGTAAAACAGAGTGTGTGAAGGAAGGAAGGTTTTCGGAAAAATGGGAAGTATGTGGAAGACGAGAAATCTCGGAGTGAAAGTAAAAACTGCACTGTATCAAGGAATTGTAGTGCCAACAGTGATGTATGGGGCTGAGACATGGGCTCTGAAGAAAAAGGAGAAAAGAGGGCTGGATGTGATGGAGATGAGCTGCTTGAGGAGTATGTATGGAGTTACTCATAGCGACAGATTGAGGAATGAAGAGATACGTAGGAGAGTGGGGCAGCAGGAACATTTGTCAGCAAGAGTGGACAGAAGGGTGCTGAGCTGGTATGGTCATGTTGAACGAATGGCAGATGAAAGGCTTACAAAGAGAATATGTGAGTCAGGTACAAGGGGAGTTAGAAGGGCAGGAAGACCCCCATTGAGATGGAGAGACTGTGTAAGAAAAGCTTTGGATGATAGAGTACAAAGGAGTACAACGGAAATCAAGCAACAACAGTTATAGTGACCCTTCTAGGCTACTTGTCCTCCAAAACACTGAGGATCAAGTGTCCAAACAGTGGTTTAGAGTGGGTAAGGGAACATTGGAAAGGGAACTACTGCTCTGGAACTAATGTCCGTGGCAGGACTAGGAAGTTAGTAGGGGACATATGGGTTAGTAACTGAGGGGAGGATAAAATAAAGTTATTCATTTACAAACGCAGTCAGTCGCGGGTTTGATGCGAGATATTTTTCTAGGCGGAGTTTAAATGAATCAACGGTGCTGCAGTCTATAAAGTCTCTCGGGGAAGCCCATTCCACAAGTTGACAACTCGATTGAAGAAGAAATTCTTAGATTCGTGTGAGTTAAAAGATTTACCAATAATTTTGCAACCGTTTCCCCGCGTGTAATTAGATTGGTCGATAGTGAAGTACTTACTACAGTTCATATTATCGATGCCTTTGATGATTTTGAACACTTGAATTAAGTCACCTCTTAATCTACGCTGGGTTAAAGGAAATAGATTTAATTTTCTAAGATGCTCTTCGTATGGTTTGTTCTTTAGGCTAGGTATAATTTTGGTAACTCTACGTTGAACTCGTTCTAGCTTGTTTATGTTTTTTTGGTAATAAGGGCACCAGCATTGAACGCAGTATTCCAGAAGAGGGCGGACTAAGGAATTGTAAAGGGTTAGGATAACGTCTTTGGATTTATGCTCAAATGACCTGCCTATAAAGCCAATTATTTTGTTTGCCTTCTTAACAACTTCTGAACATTGTTGACTCGGTTTTAGGTTACTCGATATTGTTACTCCCAGATCGGTTTCTCTGTTTACATTCTTAAGCTGAGTGCCATTCATCGAATAGTTTGCTTTCTCATTTAGGTATCCGATATGTAGTACTTTACATTTATTACATTTAGGGGAGGTGTGGTGGAGTGGTCATGCCACTGGATTGGTAATCCAATGGACCCGGGTTCAAATCCCGATATGTCAATGGGAAGATATTATTGGGATTGAATTTGTGCTGTACCTAGTATCAGTGCATTACCACAAAGCCCACCGAAATGCCAAAAAAATACCCTCATTGTTCCCTGATTAAATAACACTGTATGAATATTCCCATATTCAAAATATGTTACAGGGGGACAATGCCTAGTGAGTTCACTGCTCAATAGGTGGCATTCTGAGAGTGAGGGTCTGAGTCTGGAGGGTGAGACGGTGAAGCACTTGAGCGAAGCAACCGGCCGCTTCAGAGATGGAGCTGCTTCGAGCCATGATGGATGCTTCGCATGTCTCACTCTCCAGACTGGAACAAGACCTCACGGGCTTCACCGTGTTGAGCGGTGGAATGTACAGGCTCTCAGCCTATGCCCGAGAGGGAGTAGTTGGAATATAGAAAAAACAAAAAAAAAAAAAAAATCCGCATTGAAACTCATTTGCCAAATTTGGGCCCAATGTGACAATTTATCTAGATTGTGTTGCATATCGTCAACTTGATCTTTTGAGAGTACGCTATTTGCAATTTTTGTATCGTCAGCAAATTTTGAGATTGTACAGGTGAGACCCTCATCTATGTCGTTGATGTAAATTAGAAAGAGAATTGGTCCTAGTACCGATCCCTGGGGTACCCCACTACTTACATTGGTCCATTTAGATGCCTTACCGTTTATGACTACTCTTTGCTTTCTGTCGCTGAGCCAATTTTCTATCCATTTCAACACACGGTCTTGTATTCCATGCGCTTTTAGTTATAGCAGTAAACGTTTGTGGGGAACTTTGTCAAAGGCCTTTTGAAAATCAAAGTACATAATATCTACAGCTTTACTCTCATCGTAGAGGTTGAGGATATCGTGGAAGAATCCTCAGAGGATCCTCATCCCCAGAGGAATGACTATATATCAGGCAGGGGAAGTGGTGGTGGACAGGAGTGAATGGAGAATGCTTGTGAATAGTTGAGTGAACACGTGGTAATTTGGAGTAAGGGGTCGGGCGCAAGTTGGACTAGATATTAGTCCATCAGGCGCCTGGCCCGGGGTGACTATTAATATAAAGGGTGTGCCTGGAAATGTGGTGGGAGGGCTTGTGGCTTTGGCTCCGCTGCATGTCTGTCTGCCGAGATCAGAACCTCTCCGGGTGGTCGGGGGCCGGGGGAGTGCTGGAGCGACCTTGGTGACCCTGGTCTCTGGGTTTTCTCCTGCGTGACCTGGATGTGTGTGAGTTTGTGCTTTTTACCTGTGTGTATTTGTTGTTTTATGTTGTTTTTGTGTTTTCCCTGTTCTTGCTCTGTCTTGAGTCGGCTACCCCCAAAATGGGGATTGGGCCTGAGCATATAGATAGATAGATAGATAGATAGAAGCAAGTTATAGACAGGGGCTCAATATGAGGAGAGCAGAACAAAAAATAAAGGTATGCATAACATTTCCTTTCCATTTCTAACAATTGTATAAATTCCTTCAGGCAATTTTCAAGCCCTGTAAGGTTATTCACTTCTAACTGTTTTCATGTACGGCAAATTGTCGGAGGGACCGGAGAGTTAGGAGAGAGCCTTCATCTTTGCTATCCTTTTCTTTCACCATGTCTTCTTTTACATTGAGGGTTGCTATTTCTACTGGGATTAAGTCCTGGCCATCTAGCAGGGATCGTAAGATTTGTGTTACCACTGTATGTATCTAAATATATTTCAATTCATATAAAAAAATCTCTCTCGCTCTCTCTAGTATACAGTGATAGCCTTCTACGTGGACAGGGAGTAGAGTTTGCCATAACAAAGGACAAAAGAGATCCGTATATGTGATTCCTGGAGGAAAGCTGGAACACATCACTAACAGCATGTGTAACTCTATCATACCGACAGGCTCGTCTGTAGTAGCAAACGTAGGTCCCAATAATTGTTTCGACGGTGGTAAGGTCCATATAAAAGATATACTAGGTAAGTGAAAACAAATTATCAAAATTATGAAAAACAAGGCAGAACAATGCGTGATAAACGGAATCATCCCTAGCTTGAACGCGAACAGTAATAGTCGAGCACAGGAAATCAATAATTCAGTAAAATAAATGTGTGACACAGAAAATGTACTCTTTGTAGACAATTGGAGAGAATTCCAAGAAAAATCGTCCCGTGACGGTATTCATTTATTCGAAGCAGGTGTGAGATACAGGAGTGGTATTTTGAGCACAGCTGTACACAAAGTCCACGAATGCCCCACTAACCCGAAAACACCTTTTCTGATTAATCTTGAGGATTATTGACCTAAAGTCCTTCCTCCCCGTCTGCTTCCCATTACAAATATTCACTCAGCCCCCTTAAATACTGGAATTACGCCCCGCCCCTCCTCCCCCCAAACCAGCCAACCGTAAACAATCGCACTCAACCATTGACCGTTAATAAAACCCCCTTGACCTTAAACTCTCAAACTAAAAACAGACCGACAGCAGTTGCCCAAAATAGACAACTAACTCAAACAATAACAAAATCATATACCTCCCTCAATCATATACCTCCCTCAATCAAGAGTTCCGTAGAATAAAAGTATTATCCTTCAATGCATGTTTGATTAGAAACAACATTGATGAACTAAAATGCCTTGTGTTAACAGAACAAAATAGACGTAATTAGTGTTACAGAAAATCACTTCATTTTTAAAAACAGAGATCTAATTTCTGAATACCATATCGACTCATACAAATGTTTTCATAAAGACAGGTGCAATGGTAAGTCTAGAGGTGGAGTGGCTATGTGGGTAGCATGTCAACTAAATCAAACCAAGGTTTCACTCACCCAAAATAGTAAAGAAATAGTGCGTGTCAAACATGAACATCTCCAACATTAACATCACTACTGCATACCGACCTCTAAGTCAAAACGAGGTCGATGATAATCACCTATGCAAAATATTGCAACAAACTCTCAATGCTAACGAAAGCATAATACTGGGACACTATAATCTACCGAACATATACAGTATATATATATATATATATATATATATATATATATATATATATATACACAAAATTGACAGGGCGCCAGGCAACATCTTTATTTTTCAAATTTTCGGCTAACCTTAAGCCATCATCAGGAACAACATTCCCTAAAAATAAGTAATATACTATTAGAACAACGCAATTTGTAAAAAATAGGGTAATGATTATCGAATCTATAAAAGGTTAAACTTACTAAATACAAACAATCCAATATTTATGTCTCACTATATATAAAATTAAAATTCATACACTAACCATGTAAAACCAGTGAAGATACCGAAAAGCAAAATAAAGACCATCACAATTGAACTATAACAAATATTTTAACCTTTGAATACAAAAATTGTTTCCATAAATTCAAAACAAAGTCACAACATAGGCTAATACCATACAACGGATCAAGAAACGATCTCCCAATTTATCTAACACCATTGATTTATCAGTAAGGAAACTATATAATCATATTTCGATAACTAGCATTAACTTACATAACCCCTGACCAAAAATCCAAACACAAATGATACTCTTAGCCAAAAACATGAAAACATTAATAAACTAAGCCTAAATCAATCTTATATATCATAGCAATACGAGACTGAAATTCAACCCAATCTAGAGATTTAACACAAAAAACACATCACTCCCAATGACTAAAGCAAAAATATTTAGTTTAAACCCATCATTATACTTGACTTACCCAGAAAAGAGTTTTCATCAGCACCAGGAACAAGAGAGAACTGAGGAACCTGAACCGAGAAGCGGCTAAAATAAACTCCCATGAAACAATTTTCCAAACAAATGAACCACTAACCATGTTGAACAAACCCTTGAAATTTGACCAAACATATATCTATGAACCACTATTTGCAAGATTGGTTTCAGGATTCAGTTTACTAATTAACAACTTCTCACCAATGAATGCATCAGACTGGCTACCCAACCTAGAGACTATCTCAAAATCACACACACTAAAGAGATGATCCTCTTCACGCGAATGATTTCGAATAGCCGAAAACGCCATAGCCTGTAAAAACTTTCCCGATCGGTAGCTCCTACCCAGGTGTTCAAATATCCTAATTTTGAAGGAACGACTAGTGCATCCCAAATACCTAGCCTCACAGCTAGGACAAGTAAATTTGTATACAATATTTGAACACAGAAGGTCAGGCACGCGATCTTTGAAGCTAAACAATGACCCAATTCTAAACTTATTGGTGAAAACAAATCTAAAGCTCACAGCAGGAAAACTATTTTTCAGAACATTTAGTGCAATTTTACGAAATTCATTACTGATAGATCCATAGTAAGGCATTTTAACATAAATTATCTTCTTTTTTACATCAAAATTTGATTGAACACCCTGAGCTTGTTTTACATTCAAAAAATGTCTAAGTATATACCATTGAATATATCTTCCTTATAGTTATTAAGCATACAATATTTCCTTAATTTTTCAATTTCAACATGTAGCGAAACATAGCTGGAGCAAACAGCATAGGCTCTTTCTAATAGTGTCTTTATTGAATTAATCTTAAAAATCTTAGGGCAATAGCTAAGCCAGTTCAAACCTAATCCTGTATGAGTGGGCTTTCTATAAACCTCAGTAGCTAATCCCTGATCTGTCTTTATCACTTTAACATACAAAAATGCTAGTGACCCATTCTCTTCATTATCACATGTAAATTTAATATTTTGATGTTGCTTGTTCATATATTCAAAAACACTTATATTATCTTCTACATATCGAAATATTAAAAATGTATCGTCCACATATCTCCTATAAAATATAGGTTTGAATGATAGGGGACACTCATCAAGCCACTGAACCTCTTTATTGCATACAAATGAACCCGCAAACAATGGACCTAGACTTGACCCCATTGAAACTCCATCAATTTGACTATACAATACTTTGTTAAACAAAAAACAAGATTCTGCAGTTACAAACAAAAACAATTTCTTAACTATATCCTTACTAATATTGAAAAAGTTGTTAGAATCATATTCATCCAAAATAATCTCTAAAGTCTCACTCAGAGGAACGTTCGTGAAAAGTGACTCTACATCATAACTGGCAAGAACAAAATGTTTAGGCAACACAAGATTCGAAATTTCCCTCACAAAACTACTAGAATTGAGTACTGTATATTCATTAGTTGTAAGAGGAGCAACTATGGGTTGAAGAAATTTTGCTAAATTATACCCCGCTGTCTTTATAGATGAAACAATTGGCCTGAGTGGAATTCCTGGTTTATGCACCTTTGGTAACCCATATACTACTCCCGGAGCTGAGCCAGACGCATATAAGAAGTTGAAGCTGTCAATACCTATCCTGTCCTTAATAGATCGTAGAATCCTATTTAATTTATCCTCACCTCTGATAATTACATCAAACAATTCACCTTTTATTAGTTTAAATCTGTTTCGGTCACTCAGAATAGTTTCCATTTTTTGCAAATAATCAACTTTATCCATAATAACAACTCCCTTACCCTTATCCGGTTTGACAATGACAATTGAACTATCCTTACCCAATTCCCTAAGCAAATCCAAGTCCTCTTTCCTAAACACAGATGATTCCACATTGTTATATTCCCGTACTGCCAATCTATAGTTATTATTGCCAAATTCCCTAAGTTTGTTAATTACACCATCACTGTCCATCCCATTTCTCAACAACCCCGTTTTGACACACTCTTGAACTGTATTACACAATTTTTCCACTGAAACAAAATGACTCAACCAATCCTTCTTATAAAAAGGAATACAAAAATCCAGACCCAGCATTAAAACTTTCTTTTCTCTTGATGAAAGTCGTCTGCTCGACTCATTGAAGATACAGCCCTCATTGTATTTAGTTTGCTGAATACCAAGACACTTGAGCTTATTATCATGACGGATCTTTACCTTTTCAGAGATTGCCTTCGAATGTTCAATGATTTTATATAAGAATGTCCAGTAATCGAAAAAGGAGACTTGAGACTTAAATAATGACTTATAGTTGGCTAGTTTTTCTAAGGAAAATTTCAATTTCTTTTCCTGTTGTTTAATCTCGCGATCCAAAAGGACAAACGGCCATTCTTTATAGGTATTGCATCTAAGAAACTCTTTACTGTAAACCTTAAACTGAACAAACTTAGGAACGGTTTCATGCTCCTTACAAAATTGCAAAAAAGTTAAATCTAGTTTTAGTTTTTCTACATTCAGGTGTAGTTTTTCCACATTCCTGTAGGCCGAGAGCGTCGTTCGTCCATATCTAGTTATGAGAACTTCAGCAGTAGATATTGGGCACTTAAACCTCCATATCAAAAGGAAAAGAATTGACAGGGCGCCAGGCAACATTTTTATTTTTCAAATTTTCGGCTAACCTTAAGCCATCATCAGGAACAACATTCCCTAAAAATAAGTAATATACTATTAGAACAACGCAATTTGTAAAAAAATAGGGTAATGATTATCGAATCTATAAAAGGTTAAACTTACTAAATACAAACAATCCAATATTAATGTCTCACTATATATAAAATTAAAATTCATACACTAACCATGTAAAACCAGTGAAGATACCGAAAAACAAAATAAAGACCATCACAATTGAACTATAACAAATATTTTTAACCTTTGAATACAAAAATTGTTTCCATAAATTCAAAACAAAGTCACAACTCAGGCTAATCCCATACAACGGATCAAGAAACGATCTCCCAATTTATCTAACACCATTGATTTATCAGTAAGGAAACTATATAATAATATTTCGATAACTAGCAATTAACTTACATAACCCCTGACCAAAAATCCAAACACAAATGATACTCTTAGCCAAAAACATGAAAACATTAATAAACTAAGCCTAAATCAATCTTATATATCATAGCAATACGAGACTGAAATTCAACCCAATCTAGAGATTTAACACAAAAAACACATCACTCCCAATGACTAAAGCAAAAATATTTAGTTTAAACCCATCATTATACTTGATGTAAAAAAGAAGATAATTTATGTTAAAATGCCTTACTATGGATCTATCAGTAATGAATTTCGTAAAATTGCACTAAATGTTCTGAAAAATAGTTTTCCTGCTGTGAGCTTTAGATTTGTTTTCACCAATAAGTTTAGAATTGGGTCATTTTTTAGCTTCAAAGATCGCGTGCCTGACCTTCTGTGTTCAAATATTGTATACAAATTTACTTGTCCTAGCTGTGAGGCTAGGTATTTGGGATGCACTAGTCGTTCCTTCAAAATTAGGATATTTGAACACCTGGGTAGGAGCTACCGATCGGGAAAGTTTTTACAGGCTATGGCGTTTTCGGCTATTCGAAATCATTCGCGTGAAGAGGATCATCTCTTTAGTGTGGGTGATTTTGAGATAGTCTCTAGGTTGGGTAGCCAGTCTGATGCATTGATTGGTGAGAAGTTGTTAATTAGTAATCTGAATCCTGAAATCAATCTTGCAAATAGTGGTTCATAGATATATGTTTGGTCAAATTTCAAGGGTTTGTTCAACATGGTTAGTGGTTCATTTGTTTGGAAAATTGTTTCATGGGAGTTTATTTTAGCCGCTTCTCGGTTCAGGTTCCTCAGTTCTCTCTTGTTCCTGGTGCTGATGAGAACTCTTTTCTGGGTAAGTCAAGTATAATGATGGGTTTAAACTAAATATTTTTGCTTTAGTCATTGGGAGTGATGTGTTTTTTGTGTTAAATCTCTAGATTGGGTTGAATTTCGGTCTCGTATTGCTATGATATATAAGATTGATTTAGGCTTAGTTTATTAATGTTTTCATGTTTTTGGCTAAGAGTATCATTTGTGTTTGGATTTTTGGTCAGGGGTTATGTAAGTTAATGCTAGTTATCGAAATATTATTATATAGTTTCCTTACTGATAAGTCAATGGTGTTAGATTAATTGGGAGATCGTTTCTTGATCCGTTGTATGGTAATTAGCCTGTGTTGTGACTGTTTTGAATTTATGGAAACAATTTTTGTATTCAAAGGTTAAAATATTTGTTTATAGTTCAATTGTGATGGTCTTTATTTTGTTTTTCGGTATCTTCACTGGTTTTACATGGTTAGTGTATGAATTTTAATTTTATATATAGTGAGACATTAATATTGGATTGTTTGTATTTAGTAAGTTTAACCTTTTATAGATTCGATAATCATTACCCTATTTTTTACAAATTGCGTTGTTCTAATAGTATATTACTTATTTTTAGGGAATGTTGTTCCTGATGATGGCTTAAGGTTAGCCGAAAATTTGAAATATAAAGATGTTGCCTGGCGCCCTGTCAATTCTTTTCCTTTTGATATGGAGGTTTAAGTGCCCAAAATCTACTGCTGAAGCACTCATAACTATATATATATATATATATATATATATATATATAATAGAGAGAGAGAGACCGGTAGATAGATATCTTATTTACACAAGCTAAAACCTCACACATAAAAGTAGGGTGACAGTGCTACATATTACCCCAACTATTTCCCTGTCGTGTGTAAATCCCACCACATAAATCCTTCCTCACACAGGCTTACATTGGTTTAGGTTATATGTGTCTGAACCGTGGGTGGCCTTTTTAGGTAACATATGTTCCCCTATTAATTTGGCGATTAGCAAACTTTTCTGAAATACAGTTTGAGGATTTTTATAAAATTAAGAAAAAGGATTAGGAGTGCCCCAGAAATTATCGGCCAATTAGCTTGACTTCTATCATAATAACACTATTAGAAGGGATATTAGTAAACAGGTTAGTTAACTACCTGGATATCGACAATTTAATTACAGATTCCCATTAACATGGATTTAGGCGACACCGATCATATCTTACCAATTTGCTGGAATTTGTCTACGAAATACTGAGTGAGTATGACAAAAGTAGAGCCATAAACATCTCTTACTTAGATTTTCAAAAAGCTTTTGACAAGCTTTTGGCATTGCAGGCTAATGTCAAAAGCGAGTGCACTAGGTATCAATTCAGAGGTCACACATTGGATATAAATTTGGCTAACATGTAGACAAAAACGAGTGGCAATCAATGGTGTGGACTCAAGTCACTTATGGAGTTCTACAGTGATCTGTCCTTGGACCACTTCTAATTATCATATAATATGTCAATGACATAGATATTGGTCTATTGAGTGTGATCTCCAAGTTTTCAGATGACATAAAGCTTGAAATGAATGTGAAGAACCCCAAAGTGTTGAACAGGTCAGGATGGACCTCAACAGACTGGGTGAATGGTCGGAGACATGGCAGATACCTCTAAACTTGGAAAAGTGCAAGGTGATGCATATCGGCCAAGCAAAATCCAAGTCAGGCTATTCGCTATTGCGAATGCCTCGGGACGTGACTGACTTGGAAAAAGGTTTAGGTGTTTTGATTAGCAGTGACCTCAAGTTTTCCAAGCAGTGCATTGAAGTAGAGAAGAAAGCTCAGTAACTATTGGGCTATATTAAGTGGCAATTTAAATACGAAAATATGAAAATACTCCTCACACTTTGCAACGCTCTGATACAGCCTCTCCTTGCGTATGCTATTAAATTCTGGTCTCCAGCACTCAGGAAAGATATAGAACAACTGGAAAGAGTACAAGCCGGTTGAGAGCTCTTGACCTCTTTCCGTTGGAGACACGCAGACTACGAGGTCAGCTCATTGAATTATTTTTTAAATAATAGGTTTGTTAATATGAATTATAGCAAAAGGTTTAGCCTCAATATGAATACAACACACAATTATGGCTGGAAATTATATTTGAAAAGCTTCAGCACTACTACTTGTGGAAACGGTTTCATAGGTTAACCTGGCAATGGCTAGACTATGGTATTTGAAACGTCCCGCCATGCGGAGGTATTTTTGTTCATTCCCGATGAAAATCGTCATTTTACCATAAATATCGTTATTACCTATTCATATGCGCCTATTTTACATTTAATATGAAGCAATTAACATTTAAGAGCAATGTAACAAATGGGAATAGTATTTTGGATGTGAAAAATATGTATTATTGCCGACCGGTCCATTCATGAGAGGAGAGCCGTGGCGGCATATATCCTCTCCTCCCGAGTTCCCAAGCGACACTGGCGGCTCTAAGTAGAAGTCGTAGAAGTCTCTCTGTTGCAAGGATCTCTAGATGAGTCATCTAGAGATCCTCGCCCATGCTATAGAGATCGCTGGAAGGAAATTTGCGCCGAAAATTACCCGATGAAAGGGGGAATAAGAGGAAAAATAGGTGATAATTGAGAAGGGGGGGGGGGGTTAGAACACATATGTAGGAATGGTACTAAGTAATGGAGGGGAGTTATCTCACATAATGACATATTTCTTTGTTTTGAGTGCAACTGGGGTGTTTTAAAAGGCTTTTTTTAGGCCTTGGATCTTAGGAAGACCTTCGCCTTTGCCCACCAAACCTCTTATGAATTTTTTTTCTTTCTTGGGTTAATCTGTTCTACCTGGAACAAACTTCCCTCAGAAGTTGTAAAAAGTTCTTCAGTAAGCAGTTCAAAAAGAGAGTAGATAGTGTTTTGCACACTCTGTAATGAGTGTAGTGCACCAAACAGGCTCTATCCTTTCACTTCGAGTATCTCCCCGGAATGAACCGCAAGGTCTCTGGAGATACTAACTATTCCTTGTGTGTGTGAGTGTGTCATGTTTTACATATTCCGAATAGTGTTTCTCGCGTCCGTCAGGATATGTGTAGAAAGCCATAGGATTCAGGAGGATTTGTGATATTAGTTTATCTCTCGCTCTCTCTCTCTCTCTCTCTCTCGTACACAGACAAGTTATCAATAATTTAATATCCTAGGTTCGAATCCCTGGACTGCCACATGTATTTGTTGATTTCATTGATTGAGTTTAGGAGTAAAGTCGGTTGGTGGAGTGAACATAATAATTCATTCAGGTTCAGGTATAGTTTATAGAGAGGCCTTCCTTACGGTTAAGGCCCCATTAATTACTTCTTCCATTCATCTATCCATAGCCTATGATAGCGCAATTGGAAATGTGTACATGCTTAGATTGATATGCAGGTTTCGAAACTGCATAATATATCGTAGGCATGTCCACCATTCTTTAACTGTCTTCGTAGCGCAATGGATAAATGCACTGAATTTCGGTGTGAGCATCCTAGGTTCGAATCCCTGGACTGCCACATGTATTTGTTGATTTCATTGAATGAGTTTAGGAGTAAAGTCGGTTGGTGGAGGGAACATAATAGTTACTATTAATAAATCAATATAGAACATAATTATATTTCTATAGAGATACAACGTTTTCGAAAGTATATTTATTTAAAATTTTCTCCTTACAGTGGACCAAACAATCGTCATGGCGCCAAGTGGATGGTAGCCTAACTCACTCCAAGGTTGGTAGATCCTGGTCTGTGTTAATGTAAGTATAATACTTTTATTGTTGAAGGGGGAAGGGTTTCCTTATTGGTTCAAGTTTTTTAGTTTCCTCCCTAGACCAACATCAAGCATTAAAAAATATCCCCAAGATCCCACTTATAGATAAATGCGTAAATGTCCCGGCTGAAGGCCGGTAGCTCCTAAATGACAGGCTTGCTATCGCTCGCCAGGAACAAATCGACTCCTAAATGGCTCCAAAGGTCTTGATATTGACAACATAGGCAGAGTAATGTGACTAAACACGAGGGAGAAGAGGTGCCATAATAACCCTGCCCTAAACCCGTTCAGTATTATGACGTCTTATTCATACTGTTCTTCTCAGCATTAACGATATTCTACATCTTTGGAATCATCTTTAGCAATTCATGGGCTGTAAGCTCGATTAAAATGATTCCTTCGCCCTCCATCCTTCCTTCCTAAGCTCAATAAATATAGTTCTGATGATAATCATGATGAAATTAACAGTGCGTCTTGGTGTACTAACAAGATTAATTTTCATTAGTTTATCTACCATATACTTTACTCGGCCGCTCTTAACCCCTTCAGTACCAATGGCAGTATTTATGATTTTAAGGTGCTATATATAGGTGTTTTTATGTAGCTTATGGAGAATCTCAATCTTTAAATAGGGTAACAACTCTCTTCAGTAATCAGCTACATCCCGCAGCTTCTTCCTTATCTGAATACAATCGTTTACTTGTATGTATGTATGTATGTATATACTCTGGCACCTTCCCCAGTTTTGCCGTTTATTCGTTTTCAAAGAAGTGTATTTGAGGTTTTAAGGTATATATTGTATAACAAAGTCAAAATGGAAGTAGCATTGGTCGAATGTCAACCTTTCTTTATAATTTTTAGAATCCTATGAAGATCTACTTTTGCAATTAATTTGTACAATTTTCGGTAGATAAATTTCCCGGTCTAGTTACTTCTATATGACAGGGTCGCCAGGAAAAAAAGTGACACTTTAATGGCACAACATTTCTTAAACTAGCCAAACTAATGGGGCTAAGCATGAAGGAGTATGGGGTCCATAACAATCAAACCTCCACTTAACTTAATTTTGAAAGTAGCATTGCTTATCATTTGTTGTTCAAAGTTAAGATTTGGTAATATAGTTTTGAAAGCTAGATTTGGTTAAGTTAGTTACCCATGGAATGATTTCTACTTCCGTGGCCGGGGACCCTCGGAGAGTGCTGAACGCATTACCGATGTAATCCTGTCGGGCATGGAAGCATGCATTCCATTTTCTTTCTCTCAGTCTAATGCAAACAAATGTTGGTTTACTCACTCTTGTTCTACTGCTGTCTGCAACATGGAGGAAGCATTCAAACAGTACCGACGCCTTATTATTCAAACAGTACCGACGCCTTAAAACTCAAGAATCTCATTCTTCCTACGTTTCTGCCCGGAATCAAGCCAAATCTGTTCTTCGATTTGCTAAGCACTCTTTCATCAATAATAAATGCACTGAATTATCCAACTCAGCTCTTCTCAAGCTTTCTGGCATCTAGCCAAAAACCTCTCCAACAATTTTCTTCCTCGTCTTTCCCTCCCCTTTACTCTGATGGCACTACCATCACTTCTTCCTCTGACAAAGCTGAACTCTTTGCTCATACTTTTGCTAGCAACTCTACCTTAGATGATTCCGGAGCTATTCCTCCCTCTCCACCCACGTCTCCCCTACTTATGCCTAATATCCTAGTCTCTTCTAAAGATGTACTTTCTACCCTCTCTGGGCTTAATACTAAGAAGGTGTACGATCCGGACGGTGTTCCTCCTGTTGTACTCAAATACTGTGATTCCGTGCTGACTCCCTGCCGAGGCAAACTCTTTCGTCTCTGACTTCCCTTCATGATGGAAGTTTGCTGTCATTCAATCTGTCCTAAAGAAGGGTGATCGCTCTTAACCTAGGACGTGCGCATGGGGGATATGAGACACCACACGCCTGTGCGCACGTATTTGATCTGTTCCCATCACTAACATCGTTATTTTACCATAAATAGCATTAATACTTATCCATATGCGCCTATTTTAGGTTGATTATAATGGTATTCACCTGTTACAGCAATAAAACAAGTGGAAACAGGGTTTGGATGGTCAAAATCGGCGATACAGGCCGGGAGTTACATAATGTATGGCTGAGGCAACCTGCCTCCCCTCCCCCCCTCCCCTTGTCTGGAGAGACACTGTTACGCAATAGTCTCTCTCTCGCTCTTTCCCACGCTTGGTAACAGTGATGACAACGCCCTGCTACCAACTCGCTAATGTTAGCACGAAAATAGACCACAGAATAAGGGAATAACAGGGAAAATAGGTGTTAACTGAAGGAGGGAGGGTAGTGGGGAAGGAGGGGATGTGGAGGAGTGATATTTGGCATGGCCCAGGGGCAAAAAAAAAAAAAAAAAAAAAAAAATGGGGGGTGTTTTAAATGGATTTTTTTAGGCCCAGGATCTTAAGAGTCTTCCCGCAGTCGCCCGGGGTAACTCTTAAGAGTCTTCCCGCACTTGCCGGGTTAACCCTCCAACTACCGTCCAATTGCTCTTATCTCTTGTATTTCTAAAGGTTTTGAAACTATTCTTGCTTTCAAATTTCTTAAGCATTTCTTTTCTCATATTCTACTCTCAGATCGCCGGTATGTCTTCCTAAAGGGTCGCTCTACTGGTGATCTTCTTTCATAGCTTAGATTATCTTAGTTAAGAATATTGTCAGGACTGGAGCCTCTTTTCGAGAACTCCAGTCCCTGCCCTTTCACAGGATATAGTATATACATTTTAGTTTGAAGGAACATATATGAGTTTACCCTTTTGCATAAAGTTGTTTAATGTAAGACCACTTATTACCATTAATGCTATTTTCCATCCATTATAGGTAGGCCAGGAATCGTGACCACTGACCTATGTGACTCAAAAATGGCTAGAACAAATGGGCAATAAGTATCCACACTTATTCCCTGGCTGACTCTTCCACAATGGTAGAAATATTTGCTCGATTACTATAGTCGTTTTTGAGTTATGGAGGTTAGTGGTCTAGATGTTTGGCCTACTAATGTTGAATGTACTATATATATATATATATATATATATATATATATAGTATCCTGTTATGAAACGTATGATGGGTAAATACTGCCAGCCCTCCTCAGCATTTATTCTTCTTACCTATTACTCTTGCTAAAGCTAAGATTATTTTATGTATTTCAACTAGGAAATATGTTATTAAGTGGGATTTTGTAGATCGTATTTACCCTTTTGAGTCCTAGAAGCCGATTATAAGCTCAAGAAAATAACAATACGTGGTCGTGCTGAAGGGTATAAATACAGCCAGCCCTCCCCAGCATATGTACCAGGATCATATCTAGATAATCATTGCGCTATCCACCAAACCACCATTGGGTCGCCCCTCAATCTTGGCTCTGTGTTGAAGGTCTTCAAACATTGAGGATTAATCTCGACCCATTTGCTGCAGTTCATCCATACTGCTCTCTCTCTCTCTCTCTCTCTCTCAGAGCATCTAGATGTTTCCTCTTAATTTAAATAACTAACTAGCGTCCCCATGATATTAAGTTTGACTGTTCTCTTTCACTACCGGTGGCATCCTTTATATTATATTAGTCGAGGTTATTAAAACACCTTAAGAGCGGCCTAGGCGGTATATAATATGTAGCCACCAGCTACAAAATAGGGCTGTTTACGTGATCATTGTCATGCCTAAATAAGACCCAGAGCGTAAAACAAGTATCTATACCTGAAAGGGCATAAACAGAGCTTTCCAATGACACCACAATGATCCTTGTATGACCGCTAGTTTTCTTGCAACAACTGCGCAACACGAGTGCAAAAACCATTTAATTCATGTAATTCGTACTTTCCCCATATATTTCACTATGTAGCGAGTGTGAGAGGGTGGAAGAGGGTGGAATTCATGTCAGTTTGTCCGCCGCGGTGGTCTGGAGCAGTCATACGCTCGCTACTCTCCTGCCACCACTTGTCTCTCTCTCTCAGCAACATTACGTGCTGAAATTGCCGCACGACCTATTTCGCACGCCGCCACATAGTCCAAATTTATATAACTCGACTTATGTTGCGGGCCGCCAATAAGGGGTTAAGCTTAGGAAGGATGTACGGTCGGTACACAGATTAATTTGAACAACCATTAGTTTTTCAGAACGCCCCAGCCAGCAATCCCTCAACGACAAACGTAATGAAGCCATAGAACTCTTAAATTATGATCTAAATACTATCTCCAATTGGGGCAGAGAAAACCTTGTTACCTTTAATGCTTCCAAAACCCAATTTCTCCATCTATCTACCCGTAAGGAACTCCCAGCGGACTATCCCTTATTCTTCAACAATACAAAAATCAATCCTTCATCTTCTCTCAATATTCTTGGTGTCTCCTTTTCTTCTGCTCTCAGTTGGAAGAACCATATTACCAGTCTTGCTACGGCAGCCTCCCAGAAGCTGGGTGTGCTCAACCGCCTTAGGGGGTTCTTTTCCCCTGCACAGCTTCTTGCTCTGTACAGGGGCATAGTGCGTCCTTGTATTGAGTATTGTTTACATATGTGGGGAGGTTCCTCTCACACCGCTCTCCTAGACAAAGTTGAAAGGAAGGCCTTTCGTATCATAACTCCCATCCACTCCCCAATTCTCTGCAATCTCTCTCTCTCCGCCGCAATGTTGCATCTCGCTATTCTATCGCTATTATAGTATTCAGTGTTCCTCAGAGCTTTCCCAGTGTATACCACCTCCTTTACGTAGGGCACGTGGTACCCGTCTTGCAACTCAATTCCACCCCTACTCTGTGCAACTCTCCAACCCAAGAGTGAAACATTACTCTCAAACTTTCTTCTACTCAACAGCTGAGCTCTGGAACTCTCTCCCAGAATCAGTCTTTCCCTCTTCCTATGACTTAAATTGCTTCAAACTCAGTGTGTCCAGGCATTTTGGCTCGAACGTCCCTTGATTTTGGCCCTGTCACTCTTTCAACTATGGGGGAGGCACTCGCTATAGGCAGTTCTGCCTTTTGCCTCCCTCAATCACATAGAAAAAAAAAAAAAAAAAAAGTAGCTGGCCACCTTTTAATTGGTACACGTCTTTCCTAAGCGGATCTTTTTTTTCTAATAGTTGTCAGACTATAATGAATAGGATGATCACCGTTACTGGAAGGGTTAAGAGGTGATGAACTGTCCTGTATTCTTCTATCTTTGTCATTGTTTTGTGGATTTATTATTTGTAATAAACGGTATTTATTTTTAACGTTCAAATTCCGATCAAGTTCTTTGAATTTGCCCCCTAGACCCATTTGAAGCTAAGTCTACGCCTCTCCGGACTGCCTTCAAGCTAAACAACAACACATGTACGGTATGTAAACAATGATACGAATACAAATAAACCCAATAAATACACATATCTTCCAGTCTTCATTTCAAGCTATATTTGTACAGTACATAATTATTTCGTTAGAAAAAATGTTTCACTTAGAGTGTAGGCTCGCTATCGTTCACCAGGGAAATATTGACACATACATGGGGAGAAACATTTTATAATCGCCAAACTAAAGGGGTAAAACGTCTTAGAATCGTTAAATTCATTCTCACCACCCATATTTCTCCTCTTCTTCCTTGATTTAATGTCTTCTTCTTCTTCATCTTATTTGACTTCGTGTTCCTCTTCTTCTTCTTCTAGTTCTGGGTTCTTGTTCTTGTTTTGTCCATCCCCCCCTCCCCTCCCCCTCTCCGCCCACCTCCCCTAACATCTTAAGCCTCGTCCTTACTAGAAAGAACTTCCTCTCCTACTTACCAACGTCTCCATGATATTAAGTTTTCTTTTTGAGTGTTGTTTTGAGGAAGTGTTACTCTCTTTTAGTCTTGTTATTATTGAGGGTTTTAATTTTTTCTGGCTGTTTTCAAGCAATTGAATTCGTCTTTTTGTTTCTTCTGCCTCTCTCTCTTGTTGATGTTCTTTGTTTTCTTCTTGTTCTTGTTCTTGTTCTTCTTATTCTTATTCTTCCTCCTCCTCCCCACTCCAACCCCCCTTCCACCTCCTCCACCACTGCTCCACCATAACAGGACTCCACCTTACTTTAAAGAATTTATCCAAACTTGCCAGCGTCTCCATGATATTAAATTATATTTTAGAGTGTTGTGGGCTAGGTGTCGGGTCGGGTGAGCGTCCTGTTTAAATTTTATTAATTTATATATATATGATTATTTATTGTTTTAATAATGTATTATTATTTTCTTAATTAATATATATATTTGATTAGTATACATTATTTTATACTAATAAAAATACGTACTGTTTGTATATTTATACTTGATATTGACAGATAACTTGAATTTAAAGGCGATAATAGGGTTGGGTGGTGTCTGATAACTACCGTGATTGAGGAGCAATAATGGTTCGGTGGTTCTCACAGGTAAGCCACGATAGCCGTGTCCGTTTCTTAGTCATTAACACCTAAAGAGCGGCCTAGGCGGTATATAATATGTAGCCACCAGCGGGGTGTTTTTACCCAAAATAGGGCTGTTTACGTGATCATTTTCATACCTAAATAAGACCCAGAGCGTAAAACAAGTATCTATCCCTGAAAGGGTATAAACAGAGCTTTCCAATGACACTACAACGATCCTTGTATGACGCTAGTTTTCTTGCAACAACCGTGCAACACGAGTGCAAAAACCATGTAATTCGGTACTTTCCCCATACATTTCACTATGTAGCGAGTGTGAGAGGGTGGAGGAGGGTGGGATTCATGTCAGTTGGTCCGCCGGGGTGGTCTGGAGCAGTCATACGCTCGCTACTCTCCTGCCACCACTTGTCTGTCTCTCTCAGCAACATTACGTGCTGAAATTGCCACACGACCTATGTCGCGCGCCGCCACATAGTCCAAATTTATTTCACTCGACCTATGTCGCGCACCACCAATAAGGGGTTAATGTGAGACTTTAACCTCATGACATAGGGGCAAGTGGCTTATATCTACGCTTTTGGTAATGCACTATTTTGGCAAAAAATAGGGGACGGTGTGAATAAAGCTGTGTCAAAATATCATACTGATCCAACAATTTGTTAATAAGTTATTCCCGAAAAACGATGTCACACAGCCTCTTAAACCCATAGTGGGTAGTATAGACAGGTTGTACAAACGGATTACTGTAGCCTTGATAACGTAACTGTGGAACTATTGTAATCCACGGACTACCAGGCGGCTTCTCTCTAGTGTTACCTTGACAATGGATTAAGTTCACAGTAGATCCCTCCTATCTCACCATCCATGGAGAGAGAGAGACACTCTTGATTAACACACTTGGGATCGTCTTTCAGCACACAATAGAAAGCAATAGAGGCTTCCGTCTGGTGGTGGTCTTTTCGCCAGCACGTTCTTTCCCTATCATTCACAGAGTCGGACCGGTCCCTCTTCCTGTGGGATATATATATTAATTTATTTTTTTCACCAAGGTATGTTAATCATCAAAATGAAAAATTAATTTAAAGTGTATAAAAATATTCTTAATTCAAGATATATTAGTTTTGATAAACCCATCTAAAATAAGGATAGGAAGGTAAACTACTATCAATATATTCTATGATTTTAGGCACAGTGGCGGTCATTATTTCTGATACATTTTAAAACCTCGAACATTTTAAGGAGGCTCCGAAATACAATATTAGGTAAAGAATTAATAACAAGTTTCAGTTGAACCAGAAACATATTCGAAGATGTATGTAGCAACATTAATTAATTACTATGCCTGTACGTACAGTACCTAATCCAATATGATCCTTCAAATAAGTAGATGAACCTCCCAAATGTGAATATTAGGAAACAGATTATCATATACTACAGTGTATTATCAGTGTAACTCAAGCGTTTCAAAATAGTTCTCTAGAGTGTCGTAATTGTTCCTCCAAAAACTGTCCAGAAATTCCTGTCCATGACTAAATAAAATTACATTCAATTGCGAAATAACACACACGCACATATCTACAAGGGAGAACGAGCTTACACGCTCGCGCTCAAGCACACTTCTTAGGGAAAACACAAAAAACAAAAACTCCCACACAGTATGCACGCAAAATCAATGTATATAGGCTTTAGCATAATTCAGCAGTTAATTCCATAGTTTCTCCCTCATTCAATCTTTCCTTCAGCCTATGACTGAGACTGCTTTTAACTCTGTGTGTCCAGGCTTTTTTACCTCCATGTTCCTTGAATTCGGTTCAACACTCTCAAACTGTCTCACATATCATCTGTAATTAAACCTCCTGACTTCACTGTATTGGGCGGTTGAAAGTACATGCTGTTAGCATTTGTCCATAGGTAGAGTTGTAACATAGAAAACAAGTAATTATGTATGCCATAATAGTAATTGTATTGCATTATTACAGACTTCGTTAATAATGGCTCACTCTATTTATTAACCCCATCAGTGTGGGCAATTATCTGCTATAATAGGGCTCATTCAGGCACTCCTGATTGGTTAACCCCTCCAGCCCAAGCGTCGATACTGTTCTAACGACTGTTTGTAACGCTGAGCCCGTGTCGATACCGTATCAACAGGCGGATCGAGAGCTTTTGTGGTCGGACATGGTGATTCAATCGCGAGGGAAATTGTATACTGACATGCTATGCCAATGTATATCCTCATCCCTGCCCGGTGGGACTTGGGGAGTTGCCAAGTATGGCTTTTGTTCTGCGATATCCTAAAGTAGTTCTCATATGAATATGAACCCTCTACAAGCCCTACAACAGGGGTAAATAAGGGCGTGAATCGCTGTTGTACGGTATCGGAGCTGGAGGGGTTAAGCAATCAGGAGTGCCTGAATTAGCCCTATCCTCTACGACAACTCTTTCAGTTGATCCAGATCAACAAGCAGAATAAAAGCAAGAGTAAGACTAGCGGTAATAAGCCTAGCGTTGGTTCCCGACAAAGGTAACAAACATCGATTCTGAAACAAAGGTGTAGATACAGTACATGGAATAAGTTAGGGGGAGAATCTCAAATTTAAATTGGTTATTCATATGTATGAGCTAGATGGAGGATAGGGGATCTTGCCTTTTTTCAAATTCTTGTTTTCTTATCTTTGTATGGGAGACAACCAAATTCGTCCGTTGTGATCCAGTCATTAAGGTACGCAATATTAATAACATATTACAGTAATTCCTCACTGAAGGGGAGATAGGTCGATTTTTCTGGCCCCCCTCTCCCTGGTGCTTAGCCCCATTGGTTTTTATATTTTAGGACGTTCGACCCATTGGTTTGGCGATTTGAAGACTTGACACCCCATTTCTTTGTCAATACTTTGACCTTTCGTGCTATTTAACCCAAGAACGGTGAAGGTCATCAATTGAATCTGTAGTGAGACTTTTTTCCTATGTGAACAAAAACAAAATCTCACTACAGACTCAATTGAGGACCTTTGTTATGTATCGATTTATTCCTGGCAGCGAGCCTGTAATTTTAAGAGTAATCAGCCTTTGACCGGAACATTTTTCTATCGGAAAATGTATCCATTTATCTTGAAGGGAGGTCTAGGGAGTGTTTTTACAACTTGATGGAGGTCTAGGGGGGAAACTAAATAATTATTAAATATACTAAACAATAAACAAATATATACACCCATCTTTCCTTAACCCTTAAAGATCGGGTTGGACTTAAGTCCACCTCTAATTTGCAGCAAGTTAGGAGCATTATTAACACCTTACGAGCGGCCTATGCGGTTTATTTATATGTACCGCCCAGCGGGGTGTTTTTAGCCAAAATAGGGCTGTTTACGTGATCATTTTCATGCCTAAATAAGACCCAGAACGTAAAACAAGTACCTATCCCTGAAAGGGCATAAACAGAGCTTTCGAATGACACCATAACGATCCTTTTATGATGGCTAGTTTTCTTGCAATAACCGTGCAACGCGAGTGCAAAAAGCATGTAATTAGCCACTTTCCCGATACAATTCCTTATATAGCGAGTGAGAGAGGGAGGAGGGAGCTGGGATTCGTGTCAGTATGTTCGCCGCGGTGGTCTGGAGCAGTCATACGCTCACTACTCTCCTGCCACCACTTGTCTCTCTCTCTCAGCAACATTACGTGCTGAAATTGCCACTCGACCTATGTCGAGCGCCGCCACATAGTCCAGCTTTATTTAACTCGACTTATGTGGTGAGCCGCTAATTAAGGGTTAAGGCTTTTAAAGGGTTAAAATCGAGTGCAAATGGCCGGGAGTGCAGCGGGCCAGACAGCCGACTCCCAGGGCTTACCGCCACCCATTAATTCATGTTCCCTGTGTTCTCGAGAGGCCGGCAGTGTAGCCAGTAGTGAGCATAGCTGGGAAAAATATGCCGCTATACGCTAAACTCCCATGTTACTGCTACCACTGTATGATAAACACGAGTGCTACGTAGCTCGTCCTGGTCTCATTTTGAAGCTTCTAGCGCCTAGTTTTTTTGCTGAATACATTTCTTTTCATGCAGATACATGATTTATCATTCAGGAGGGCCTGAATATGCCCAAATAAGCCCAAAACCCCCTGCTAGACAAGGGTTAAGGGGAGTTCTTCTATATATATATGTTTTTCAACTTATTTATTTGTTTATATATACCGGTATATATATATATATATATATATATATATATATATATATATATATATATATATATGAAGTGACAGGGTTGAGTAAGACCTGTAGGATTGCTAGCCTGCAGGAGAATAGAAAAGACAGGAGAAGAAGCCAACAGAAGAAATGGGAATATATGCAATCTTCCCATGCTTTAGAGGAAAACAGAACAGAGGAGTGCCCCATAACCTCGTGTCATTCCCGTTCTCTAAAGACCAGGAAGTTAGGTCAGTCTCCCATACAAAAGAGTGGGAAGCTGGGCCAATCACCATCGAGCTTTCAAACCATCTCGACCTATCACCAGCCTCCATTTGACCAACAGCCAGTCTTGCAGTATAACAAACTAATGCTTATGCAAGTTAGACATCAGAGACCGGAATGTTATAGAAATAAGTGGGGATACTAGGACCTCCCTTGCAGTACCGTTCCGGAGAATTTAACATAACCCCGAGAACCTAGAGAAGAACAGAGATATCAACTTCATCATTAATAACCCATGATAATCATAGAATAACAGAAGTTACAATTATCTCTTACTTAGACCTCGTAACCACCATGAGAATATTAAATAAAATAGTTAAAATAATTATGTACAAACCTATAACCACCATGTATTTTTAGACTAAGTATTACCTTCGCAAATTACATCACAACCATTCACTATATCCTTTTAGAATTTAGTTACTACAAGTTAAACCTAAGAAATTACTTGAACATAGTCTCAATGAAATTAAAGAAAGTAAGCACCTCTACCTAAGTAATATTCCTAAGGCTGAAAAGCACAGAGTATCTAACAGAATCTTCTAACAGAAGATTCCGAGAGACAGAAACGAGCGAGGTACGTGGAGAGTAAGAGGGTGGTGAAGAGGGTAGTGAAGGAAAGTAAGAGAAGAGTAGATGAGGAATTTGGAAGGAATCTGAGTGTAAAATGGAGGGAGAGTAAGAAACTGTTCTGGAAAGAAGTCAAGAAAGTTAGGGAAGGTAGCAAGGGAAACAGTAAGGGTGTGAAAGATAAGAATGGGAGAATGCTAGCCGAGAAGCAAGAGAGAGTCGAAAGATGGAGGGAGTACTTCAGTGAGTTGCTAAATGAAAGGAATGAAGAGCCAGCAAACATAGCTGGATATGGTATGGGAGGGAGAAGAAGAGAAGTAGTGGAGGAGGAGGTGGGGATCAGGAGGTCAGAAGTGTGGGAAGCCATGAAAAGAGTGAAGTTGGGGAAAGCACCAGGAACAGATGGAGTGTGTGGGGAAATATTGAGGTATGGTGGTGAGATAGTGATAGAATGGGTATGGAAAATGTGCAAACTAGCATGGGAGAAGGGGAGTGCACCCGATGACTGGAAGACTGGCATAATAGTCCCCCTATATAAGGGCAAAGGGGAAAGAGGAGTGTGTGGTAACCACCGAGGAATATGTCTTCTAAGCGTAGTAGGGAAGGTATACAGTAGGGTAGTGATTGAGAGAGTGAGAGTGAGAACGGAGAAATGGATAGGCGACGAGCAGGGAGGTTTTAGGAAGGGAAGAGGATGTGTAGATCAGATTTTTACCCTGAATTGTGTTGTGGAGAAGTATCTGGAGAAGAAACAAAAGGTGTATGTTGCCTTTATGGACTTGGAGAAGGCCTATGACAGAGTGGATAGAGAAGGTTTGTGGAAAGTACTTAGAATATACGGAGTAGAGGGCAAGTTGCTGAAAGCAGTGAAGAGCATGTATGAGGGTGCAAAGGCGGCAGTACGTGTGGAGAGTGAGCAGAGCGAGTTCTTTGACCTGAATGTTGGTTTGAAACAGGGGTGTGTGATGTCCCCGTGGTTGTTTACTGTATATATGGATGGAGTTATGAAAGAAATACTATCAAGAGCAGTGGATGTTGGTGTATCGCTGAAAAGGGAGGGAATTGAGTGGAAGCTACCTATACTGCTGTTTGCGGATGATACAGTTCTGATGAGTGATAATGAATGGGAGTTGCAGGGTCTGGTAAATGAGTTTGGAACAGTGTGCAAAAAACGGAATTTGAAGGAAAATACGGGGAAGAGCAAGGTTATGGTCTTCGAAAGGGGTGAAGTCACAGAGTGTGAGGTGAAGCTGAACGGTCAGGCTATGGAGATCGTCAACTCTTTTAAGTATCTGGGCAGTGTGTTGAGTAAAGATGGGACTATGGATGAAGAGGTGCGGGAGAGGGTACAACAGGGGAAGAGGGTTGTAGGAACGCTAAAAGCAGTAACATGAAATAGGGTGGTCAGTATGGAAGTGAAGAAGTCCTTGCATGACAGTGTGGTAATCCCGACACTGACTTACGGAAGCGAAACATGGACGTTGGTTGAGAGACTCAGACCAAGAGTGAGAGCAGTGGAAATGAATTACTTAAGGAGTGCGTGCGGAGTTACATGGAGAGATAGACAGACTAATGAGGAAGTAAGAAGGAGGTGTGGTGTGGAGGTAGATGTGCTGGAAAGTGTGAAAAGGAACAACTTGAGATGGTTCGGCCATATGGAACGTATGGAAAGCGTGAGAATGACTAAGAGGGTGTACGAGAGCGAGGTGGAGGGACAGAGGGGGAGAGGTAGACCGAATATGAGGTGGAAGGATGGAGTGAGGAAGTACATGAACGAAGGCGGTGCTGGTTGGGGGGAGGGGCGTCGACTGACTGGGGACAGAGGTGCATGGGGGCGGTTCGTTCGTGGCCACCCCTTCGGGGATCACGGCGTCAGGCAATAGATAGATAGATAGATCTAACAGAAGTAGAAACTGCCTCCCCCTCCACCTCGAGACTACAGCGAGACTTGCTGTGTTCCTTCTGATGCCAGGACCTTGGATTCCTGTTCGTGAGAGGCAGTTCCCCCTGAAGTCCAGACAGCTGAATCTACGATCCACGTCGGCCAGACTTGCACTCAAACTACTATCCTCTTAACCTACTCTAAGTGTCTCTGAGTGTCTTACGTTGTGATTATTGATGTGAAGGTAAGGTAAAATATGCGAGCATTCCAGTGCTAATTCTTGTGAAGATCTGTGCCCAAGATCGATATTTATTGTGTTATGTATTACTCCTTCAGAAGCCATATTAATTATTGAGTGAGATCTGTGCCCAAGCTCTAGTTTTAACTAGTGTCTAACACCTTATAAATCGTATTACGCATACGTTACATACTCGTGTTAACTGACATCCAAGCCCAATACTCACAAATTTTCCTTGTATATGTCCATTCTATTACGTACTAGCAGGGGTACCCGGCATTGCCCGGGTAATCACCATTATCACCATCACTACTACCACCACTACTACTACCATAATCACCATCATCAATCACTACTACCACAATGATTACAATACTACTACTACCATAATCACGAGCCTCGACCTCCCTGTGCCTCATTAAACGGCGACCTCGATTTCGGCCGCTAAATGACCTCCGATTTTGGATCTGACCTAATCCGTACCCCCATTTTGGGGGGCTGCGAACAACTTTCGTTCCATACACCTTTTCGATCGGAGGCCTCCTTCTGCCCCAAACGGTAATTTTTTTCGCTCCCGTATACTACATAACTTCTGCCGAAAATTTTATTAAACAAAAGTGTCTCGGATTTCCACTAAACTCGCCTAAAACCATCTCCAAAGCCTGGCACCAATACTGTGGGAGGAGTTTAGTAACAAAGGTCGGGTAACTGACAAACATTGACCTATATTTATTAAGATGTAACAAGTTGAAGCTGGAGTGTATACCGTGTATCTATTCCCTACTCAAATCTAACTTTTACCTATCTATTCCCTACTCAAATCTAAGTTTTACCTAGAACCTACGCTCAATTTCATATTTAATTAAGCTCAGCTTCTCATTCTTTAGAAGAAATATTATTGATGAGAATCTTAATTTAAATCTGATTTCTTCGAAAACCCAATTTACGCTTTATGATCCTGTGCGTTAACTTGTTTATTCATGAATAACTTATTTGCTTATTCTGCTATGAAATAGGTAATTTCGATCCATCTCGTCTAGGAATTCTAGCTTTGTATAGATCTGTTATCTATATTATTTCACCATCTCGAATACAACGCCAATTCGTTCTGTATTCCTTATAGGACTCTGTTAACTAGTTCAGAACTCCTTCATACCTTACCAGGTATTTCAAACTAAGTGAAACTTCGTTGTTTACGCCATATTTTACTATTAGTATTATTACAATTATTAGTACACGCTATTTTATTTATTCGTTTCTTAACCTCCTGTAGTCAAAATATCGTTTGATTCAGGTCAGGTTGTATTCAACAGTTAATTCTTATTCAGTAGATATAAATCATTAAATCTGAATTCCTCGACCCGTGAGATTATTATTACATATACAAAGTTAATAAATTGTATGTTCATGATATATTTTTTCTCGCAACAAACTAACTAGTAATTAATTGTAAAAACAATTCAGCTCCCTTCTCTTTTTTAAATTAAAGTATTCCTCCCATATTCAAGATAAACATCGCATTAACGGCATAAACTATTTCCCGCACCTCAGTCTAGTAGATGACCTGTTGACTTACCTGGTCATATTTATTTACGCGCGGCCTCTTTCATATTTCTTGGACGCCTCTCGTCTCGCGCTCTTGAACGATAACTATAGAAATCTTCGTGTGGTTAACCATATTGTTGAATAAACAATTCCCGAGTTCAAATCAATACTTCTTGAACTTGTTAGAATACTTCACGATAGATACTCAACTCTCATAAATATTATTATCAAGGAGTTATTCTATGTATATGTATGTCTATATATAATTGCATATTTCCACAGTAATACTATCCATTATTTGATGTTCATTGGTATGTTATTCAGAGACCTTTGTGTGTTCTAAATATATTAATTGATTTACTTACTATTGCTTATAATAGTTAACCTCTGAAGTGCGCATGGGGGTAATTAGACACCTCTTCCTGTGCGCATGTATTTGAGGTGTTTCCGTCACTAAAATATTCATTGTACCATTAATAGCATTAATACTTATCCATATGCGCCTATTATGGGTTGATTATAAAGGTATTAACCTGAAACAACAATAAAACAAGTGAAAACAGCGTTTGGATGGTCAAAATCGGAGATATAGCCCGCGAGTTGTATAATGTATGGGTGAGGCAAGCTGCTTTCCCGCCAATTTCCCCCAAGGCCACTGAGACACAGTCGATCGATCCTCTCTCTCTCTCTCTTGCATTCGCTTGCTATCAGTGATGACCACACCCTGCAACCGGATTTCTAATATTAGCACGAAAATATACCTCAGAATAAGGGAATAACAGGGAAAATAGGTGATAACTGAAGGAGAGGAGGAAAGTGGGGAAGGAGGGGAGGTAGAGGACTGAGATTTTGCATGGCCCAGGGGCCAAAAAAAAAAAATAATAATATATATATATTTTTTTTTCTATGTCAAAAGTTGATTTTTTTTTTCTGACTCTTAACCCGTTGAGACCCAGCGTCGCACGTGTTGCGTCGGCAGTCTTTGATCACCAACTCCCAGCGACGCATCACGTGCGTCCGACATATAAAAAACACTTACGTGGCTCGTAAGGTAGGAAATGGCGGGAGAATAGGAGGGGGCGGTACCGTAGTGTGTGGGGGAGCCGGGCCAGTAGGTGTGAGCGGGCCGAGACAGCCGCGCGGCTGGTGGTGGTGGGCTTAGTGGGGATAGTTTACACCCCTAGTTTACCGCCACTTTGAACCTTCATTACTCCGGTCGTATGGGAGCTAGAGGCTTGAGATTTATGCGAGATACTCCTTAGGATGTATGCCGTACAATGCCATACTCAGTTTTTACCCTAGTGCTCCCGGGCGGGTGGTTATGCGGGGGAGACGAACTATTGAACCCCCCCCCGCCCCCCAAATGACCGAAATGAGTTTTTTTTTATTTGTGTGTTCATTTCTCACCATTCTCTTCCATTTTGGCTCAACAAATTTTTTTGAAGCTCCCCCCCCCCCCAACCCCCCACCGGCCCCCCCCCCCCCAAAAAAAAAATGTCAGAGGTGATTTTTTTTTGTTTTTTTTTTCATTTCTCATCCTTGTCTTCCATTTTAGCAAACAAAAAAAATAAGTGAAAATGGCTTGGGACTGGGGTGAACAAAATATTATAACTAGCCGGGGCTCAACGGGTTAAGAGTCTCCCCGCAGTCCGCCGGGGGAACTCTTAAGAGTCTCCCCGCAGTTCCCGGGTTAAGTAAAGTTTAAGTTCACATTTCAGGTCCAGATATATATGTGATTAAGACACCTATTGCGGTATACCTAACTACACCAGATTCTCTTGCTACTCCCAAATAGTAGCTAAGTGAACCTATTGATCTCTGTCTGTCATTTAATAAATGAGAGTATATAATTATCTATGTTTGTTTATTGTGTTTATTACAACCTGATTGATTATTTAATTGTGAATAAGAACGTGCTCGATGTGTTCCTGTTGAGCATATATTGAGTCTAAAAGTCCATAGTTCGATTTGCGTGAACACTATAACGAAGCTAAGTTGTATTACAACCCGGCATAACTATATATATATATATATATATATATATATATATATATATATATATATATATATATATATAATTATATTGTCACTTCCAACTGAGCTATATAGCTGCTTCAGTTGTAAGTGTTTGTATAATTTGCATATAGCACAAAGGCTGCCTGCTTTCTTGCTTTCTTTCTCTCTCTCTTCCTTCCCTCGTGGAGAGCTCTTGTTGTCTGTGTGGCGCCCTACCAGACATTGCCACATTGTCATTCCACATGGAGCGTAATTCTTTAGTTTATTTAGCCCTTGTGGGATTATTTCAGTTTATCATAAGTTACCCAATGATGTCTTATGTTTGTTTGATTACTCCTGTGTTATTAGTGAGAGTACAGGTACTTAGTTTAATTGTGTAGTCTGGCGGTGCCTGCAGCTCCCACTTCCCTTCCCGGCGTGGGCACTGGGAGCCTCGTGGCTGCGTCAGTAGCTCACTCCCGAGACTGACATTGTATCGACCACACATACTGTTCTGTGTGTGGTAGGCTTGCTATCTAGTTCCCTTAACCCGCTGAGTCCCAGCTAGTTATTAATAAATGTATCCCCAGGGATCAGCCGGTTTTGATTTTTTTTTTTCCAGAAACAATAGCTAATGGGATAGGAATGAAGGAAAAACCACAAAAAAAAAACCGCTCAAAAAGGTCAAAAATTGGTCCTACGGAGCCCCCGAAAACGGATTTTACAACAGTAAAAAATGAAGGCAATAACACCCAAAATTCCGTGTTTTGCGCGCTCACGCGGACGCGGTTAGACTTTGAGAGTTTTCAATCATTGGTATGGTTGCGTGGGATACTTGCACAGTTCTCATACAAATCTGAGCCCTCTAGGTGCCATAGGACCGAAGTAATTGGGACCGGAGTAACACTGACGCAACTGTTGCGTCGCTGGAGTTTAGCGTTACATACATTGCTGACGCAAACGCTGCGTCGCTGGGGCTCAGTGCGTTAATAACTGCATATATTATTTTGTTCCCTATTGTATAGTAGCATAGCAAGTCTGGAGTCACTTTCCAAATAAATATTTTGTCTTAACCTTATTAGTTTGCATACTAGAGTTTTCTTAATATTTGTTTAAATAGGATACTGCAGCCTTTGGGCATTCTTAGATACAAGCTTCACACTACTCTTTCATTTCTGTTCCTTTCTTCTACTGCATTGTAAATTATTATTGTATGTTTATATTATGTATTATTGGGGTTGACATCTACAGCGGATTGATGACTGGTTTGTTTGCACCAGCGTTTTGACAGCCAGTATCAACCTGCTGAGATGTCAACCCTTGTGTCTCATGTGTTAGGCTACTGCATTGGACTTATCCCATGTTTTTTGTTTCGTATTATTCTCAGTTCCTGAGCGACTGGGCATGCTATGAATTGTTCTGGGAGTCTAGCAGTATTATGTTTTGGCACTTTTGAGCAGTTTATAATAATCTTAGAAGTACTCCTGAAATACTAATAGCACTATCAACCTGAGTCGGATAGGCCCCGACTCTGAGACAGTAAATATTGTTCTGTGTCTCCTTTATTACTGCTGTAATAGAGCAAAGAGGAAAATAACCTCTTTTCCTAGAGAACCTGCGTGTATTGGTGTTTGAGTTCAATATTAAGAGCGTGTCTGTTGCAGGGTTAGTGTTGTACGGTGGGCATTGGGTGCATGACTAAAGCATTATTGTCTTTTTGCTACGGCATTTCTTTTTGGACAGTGCTGTGGGCTAGGCTATTGGACCATCTGCTTTCAACGAACCTCTCCTCGTAGCAATATATATACAGTATATATATATATACCGGTATATATGTTTTTTTTATTTTTTTTTTTTAGTGTTGACCTAGTTCAAGCTTAAAAAATACCCCCAACACCTCCCTTCGAGATAAATCGGTGCATTTTTCGGTAGAAAACTGCCACGGCCAAGGGCCGTTTCTTTCTAAATTGCAGGTTCGCTATCATTCGCCAGGAAATAATCGACACCCAAATGGCACGAACGGTCTCAACATTTCAAATTTAATGGGTCAGGTCAGGTGGTGAAGGTATTGAAGGATAAGCCAACGGCACCTCGAATCTACATTCTACTTTTCCTATTTTTCTGAAGAGTGTAGAAAGGGGAGGAGGAGTGTTGGAGAGAGACGAAGCTGTTGGAGTGGCTTTGTTATGTGTGTAATTAGTCTGTATACGTCGTCGAGGTGTCCCTCGACTGGTTGCAAGCAAGTGAAACATGCTAGGACGTACTACAACACCCACTAAATGTCCGCCTGGGCTGGGATCGAACCCAGGTCAAGCAGATTCACACGTGTGCGTGCTCACCACTCCATCTCCTTGGCTCACAATTTCAACCTTAAATTGGTTATTCATATGGATGAGTTAGTCAGGCTGGAAAATGTATCTTCCCTGTATGGACTAATTTCCTTTATGCAAATTATTGTTTTGTTCTTAGGGGTTAACCCTTTCAAAATCCGCTTACGCGCTGTTTATTTTCTCGATAATTATTAAATTTTATTATATATACTGTATATATATTTTGTTCTCTTTCTTTAAAACTATATATGTTTTCAATATACTTTAACAATACTTTTATTCTCTTTGGTCTCTCAGTGTTTCAAAGCAGTTCAATTCATCTTATTCATTCAATTTGTTAGCATTTAGTATGCAATTGGGCTGCTGCATGTATAATAATGTTTCCCATTATATTTCATCTGTGTATTCTTCCATACAAATGCTAACCATTACTTTAACCCCTGTCCATCGTTACCCATCATATGACGGGCTAGAGAACAATGGACAATCTGGCGGTACCCGCCATATGAAGGGCGGCATTTTGAGCACATTATCGGCTCTGAGAGAGAGTCCACGCGTTGGGAGGACAATAGGCGGGCTCTGACCGTTCGACCCGACCATAGAGCCGCGACTGAGCCCCCACTGCAACATTCCACACCCACAGCCTCGCGAGACCAGAATTTTTTTTGGGAAATTACCTTATTTTTGGGTTTTTCACCTCTCGTTGCGCGATCACTACAGCATAACCTGTGGTCGTACAAGGATGATTCAGGTGTCATTGGAAAGCTCTATTATCGCCCATTCGTGGATACATAATTGTGTAATGCTCTGGCTCTTCTTTATGCATGAAAAAGAGCATGGAATGAAGCTCGTTTTGGGTAAATATGCCCGCTTGGCAGGTAGTAGATGTTACAAACGGCCCCGCTCTTTGGGTGTTAATACAGGTCTCAATATTTTTACGTATGTGTTTTCGATATTATCTTGCAAACTTACTCTGGTTATGTTAATTACTGTTTGTTGTACATTCTGCACCCCTTCCACAATACTACAGGTCCGATTGTTTGCTTTATCTACAATTCTTCACTTATGTTGTATTATCATTATTTTCAATGTACTCCCCCAACACATGTATATCCTTCCGTCCTATTCTATCTTCGGTCTCTCGGTATTATCAAATCGTTTGTGTTTCGATCTTTTCCTTCGAGTATTTCTTTGGGTGAATTATTTCTGTTCGAATTAACCTCTTGAGGATTATGACGCATTTTGACAGTTTACTTTGGCTATCAGTAGATGATTTAATAGAGCTTAAGAAGGATTCATGAGACTTACAGGGCTAACACTACTTAAACTAACCCTCTGACTAAACTAATGTTATCAACCCACTATATAAAATCGTCTATTAATAGCCTGAATATAGAATTGTAATGCGTCCTCGTAAATATAGAGTTGACTTCTTCAGTACAATGAGGGTTTGATTATTTATTATCAGTATATGCCATTCCCATCATCCTGTGCTCCAAATACCTTTCAGTTCTGTTTACTCTCTAAATATTACCAATGTACAGTACCATTTTCTATAGTTATATTTTTTGTTAATTGACTCGAGGTTTTGCAATACGCTTTTCTTTATATTATACCAGTCTCTCCCTTTCTAAATTTATCTTTTTGTTTCTGTTTACTGTAAGCAACTTTCGAGGTATATTTTGTGTATATAACTCCTATCTGTGTGTATATAACTCCTATCTGTGTGTATATAACTCCTATCTGTGTGTATATTTCCAACCTTTCTTTTCCATTTTGTTCCACATGCCTTTTGCTTTTATTGGGGTTCAGTCTTTTTCCCCGACACATTTGTTTCTCGCCCCTGGTGTCTTAAGTTCTATCTTCAGTTTCTGTCGATCCTGTTCTGCCTTTCCTGTATTATCTGTATTTTCCGTATTTCACCCCATACGCATTGCGATTTTAAGATTATTCACTCTTATTAGTTAGGCGGCTATAAGACGTTTTGCCCCATTCAGATGACATTATTTTCTTGGCAAGAGACAGCAAGCCATCAATGACAGGAATCTGTGGCATCGCCGGAGACATTTCTCTATCGAAAATGTACGAATTTAGTTTGCTGTCTAAATGGGGCTTGAATTTCTCTCTCTCTCTCTCTCTCTCTCTCTCTCTCTCTCTCTCTCTCTCTCTCTCTCTCTCTCTCTCTCTCTCTCTCTCGAGACTATAGAGTAATTCTACGTAATATTTCTACCATTTAGGAAGGGTCACAGGGGAAAAGGTGTGGAAATTTGCAGCCCATTTGATCTAGCCATTTTTGAGTTACAGAGGTTAGGAGTCACGATTTTTGGCCTCCCTATAATGAATGAATTATAGTATGACAGACGTTGCACAGCCAATTGGATAGTACACTAAATCTATGTCTATCAGAAACTCACACACGATACTCAATACCCACTTGTTACTAAAGAGTGGCTGTTATTGAGCTTGTATCCTGGTGTTGTATTTTATTTGGTTTGCCTCCGATACCCCCATCAATCTCCCAATATATCTGTCTCCAACTCCCTCCCTTTCTACAAACTAAAGTTTAAAACATATAAAACTCCGCCCTAAAACCCTTCCTTCAAGCTAAATTTATACATTGTTCGGAAGAAAAATATTCCGGTCGAAGGCTGGTTTCTCCTCAATTGCAGGCTCGCTATCACTCGATAAAGAAAACATTGATGTTGGAAAGGGGGTGAACGTATCGTATAGTTGCCAAAACAATGATGTGAAACGTTATATATTCACCAAACTAATAAGGTGAAATGTTTTAAAATCCCCAAACTAATTTAGTGAAACAGGGAGGCTTAATATACAACCACCCCGCACCCTATAGACGGGTTGAGGTAAGATACATAACACCCACTTGTGTGTCTCAGTAGTGGCTGGTATGGGGTTCTGATTTACCATTCAGAGTTCAATCATCTGTTTGTGGAGTGAAACTAGAACTTGTTCATTATAGGTAGGCTAGGAATCGTGATTCTTAACCTCTGTAACTCAAAAAGGGTTAGAGTAAATGAGCTGTAAAAATACACACCCCTGTTCCTCTGGGTCTTCCCCAAATGGTAGACATATTAGCTCGATTACTGTAGTCGTTTATGAGTTATGGGATATAGTAGTCAGATGTTGTTGCCTTCCTATAATGAATAGGGTATAGTGTGAACAGCCGAGGCGAGATAGGCAATATCCGCTTGTTTCTCAGGAGTGGGTGGTATAGGATTCCGATTTCCCGTGCAGAGTTCATTCATGTTCTGCACACCCCCCCCCCCCCCCCCCCCCCCTCCCTACACACACACACACACTCACACTGCAGGTGAGGTCAGGTATTCCTGCTATCAGTAACATGTATTCTGATACTACCTGTTTCATGGTCGGATTGTCGGCGACTAAACCGGCTCCCCCTCCGGGTCCTCACTCGGAGGGTGGGTGGCTAGACACCCTGCAGTACTAAAAGCAATACCTGTCAAAGGGCGGATGAACTATATATTAGTCAACGGCCATCTAGCAAACCTATGGTATTTTACCATGATGGATGTTTAGGATGCTGCCATAGCCTGCACCAAGGTCTTCCATTGTCCGTTTACATCCATCCCTGCTGTTTGGGGCTATACAGCAACTTTCCTTCCTTTTCCTGCATTCTCCTGTTTTTTTCCCCCACGGTGGTTAGCAGGCCAATGAGGAAGACTTTTGAGTCTGGTGGATTTTCAGGAGATTTGGCATTCTTTTCTGTTTCTCATCTTTTCTAAACAAAAACATTCAAAATAAAGCTATTAGAATAATCAATAACCCTGCAATCACACAGGACCTTCCTACATTATCCATACGAAGAAACGTTGCATCCCTTGCATTATTCTACAGATATTTTCACAGCAATTGTTCCGAGGAACTTGCTTCAATTGTGCCGCCTCTCCACATCTTTCCCCGTAGAGCTAGGGCAGCTGAGAGCGCCCATGAATTTACACTTTCTCCTCCACAATGCAGAACTTCTGCTTATCAGAATTCATTTATCCCCAGAGCTACTACTCTTTGGAATTCACTTCCCTCGAATTGCTTTCCACAAACTTACAATCTACAAATGTTTAAATCCAGTTGTTACAAACATTTTATGAATGGAGGATGCCTTTAGGCACATGGACCTTTTTGTTTTATCTGTGTTTTTCCTTCCTCTGTTCATTGTCTCTTAAAAAAAAAAAAAAAAAAAAAAAAAAAAAAAAAAATGATAATAATCCACCGCTACTGCTCCCCCCTGGATATGGTGTCTTTGGGGCTTGTTTTATACCTTACCCATATGTGATGGCTCCGTCTGGGTCGATCTGTTTATATCCATCTTTAAGTATTTGTGTATGGATTGCTTTCAACTTTTTCTGTTTTTGTTTCTACTTTGTCCGGTGATATAGAAGTTAATCCCGGTCCTCACAGACAACCTGTTACAAGTTGTCGTGTATTTTATTCCAATATTCGTGGTCTCTATAAGAACATCAAGGATCTTACATTGGCATATGTTGATTATGATATTGTCTTTTGTTCTGAAACCCTTGTCTCTGGTTATAGAGATTATTCTGAACTTCTTATACCTAACTTCGGTAAACCAATTCTTATTCGGCGTGATTCTATTCCTCGTGCTCGTGGAATGAGCTTGTATATTAGATCTGGGTATAATGCTCAGCACTTAACTAAGCATATTTGTAAATGCCATGAGATGCAGTTAGTTAAAGTATCCAGCAAGTATCACAATCATTACATTTTTAGCCTGTACAGGAATCCTGATGTTAACAATGACATATATGACTGCCTCTCAACAGCCATGGCTTCAATACAGTCTGTAGATGTCAAATCATCCTTTATTTTTGTTGGTGATGTCAATGCGCATCATCAAGAGTGGTTGAACTCGGTCTCTCCAACTAATAGAAATGGTCTTGCAGCATTGGATTTTGCAAACTTATCTAGTTGTGAACAGCTAATCCAAGGATGTCTGGAAATTGTCTTGATCTAGTACTAACAGATATTCCTGGCGTTGTAGAAACCTCTGTTCTTGTACCTATTGGCACTTCCAACCACAATGCCATCATGTGTGAAATTAATCTTGATTTTTCTGTTCTTGATATTACTCTCTCACGTAAAGTCTACCTTAAATCCCGGGTTAACTGGGACAACGTTTGTAATGATGTTTGTAACATTGAGTGGAATCACATACTAAGATCTCATGACCCGGTTTCAGCTCTCAACAATTCCCTTCTTGGTATCTTTTGCAAAAGAGTTCCATCAAAAACAATTAAGTCTCGTATCAGGGATAAAGCATGGTTTAATGAGTATATAATGTGGTTGTATATAGACGATGTTCTATTATACACTAGGTTAAACATATTTAGTTTTATCTGTGGTTGTATATAAACAATGTTCTATTATACACTAGGGTAAACATCTTTAGTTTTATCTGTGGTTGTATATAGACGATGTTCTATTATACACTAGGGTAAACATCTTTAGTTTTATCTGTTATTGTATATAGACGATGCTCTATTATACACTAGGGTAAACATCTTTAGTTTTATCTGTGGTTGTATATACACGATGTTCTATTATACACTAGGGTAAACATCTTTAGTTTTATCTGTGATTGTATATAGACGATGCTCTATTATACACTAGGGTAAACATCTTTAGTTTTATCTGTGGTTGTATATAGACGATGTTCTATTATACACTAGGGTAAACATCTTTAGTTTTATCTGTGGTTGTATATAGACAATGTTCTATTATACACTAGGGTAAACATCTTTAGTTTTATCTGTGGTTGTATATAGACGATGCTCTATTATACACTAGGGTAAACATCTTTAGTTTTATCTGTGGTTGTATATAGACGATGTTCTATTATACACTAGGGTAAACATCTTTAGTTTTATCTGTGGTTGTATATAGACAATGTTCTATTATACACTAGGGATATCTTGTCTATGGTATTTAAGAGTATGGTTGGGAATACAACGGGGAAACAAGGACCCTTAATGAGAAAGTATTGAAAGTGAAACAATGTAATGGACAATTGTGGAATGTGACAAGAACATGGACAAATGAGTATACAATAGTGAGGGAGGTTTGGAAGGACTTCGAAGGAATTATATATGGTATGGATGTCATGGGTTATACAATGATAACAAGTAAGTAGACTAAAGACAGAACAGAAACAAGTTGACAGTGTAGGACTGGGAGCAAACACTAGAACAGCAAATGAGGCAGGTCGAGGGGAGATGTGTTGCAGCACTTTTGAGGAGAGAGTAACAGAAGCTAAATTGATACATACTGCAGGCGGTGTCACGCGATATACAGTATTTGTCCGTCAGTGTTTGCGGGTAATTGTAGTCTGGCAGCTTGACAATATAAGCTTAATAGTATTTAAACCAGCAAACATAATCTACCTTCGATCTAGTTTCCGATGATAATATGAAAGAGCGTCAAAATAATACGAGGACAAACATGCTCATCGAAAATTGTCGGAAAATGCGCTTGTATGACACCACCTTTAGACACTAGGAGATGGAAGAAGGTAGATAGAGTGAAGGTAAGAGTAGATGGAATATAAAGGGAAATATACAGTATATATAATAGGTATATAATACAGTATATATAATAGGAGTGAAACAATGGAGGTTATGAGGGGACTGGAGAACAATAGAGAGAAATGTAGGACTGGGCCAAGGAAAAACAATAAAGAAAGAGGTAAATGGATGAGTGAATAAATTAGGAAGTCACGAAAGGAAGAGGACAAAATTAATGGAGAAGCACAGTACATTGACAATTTCAGTCGCTTATAAAATTCGTTGATTCCCTATGTTTTTCTTTGTGGAGTTATAATTCTCTGGGTTGAATTATTGGTTGAATTTTCTGTTCAATAACAACTATAAATAGTTGTGTAGTTGATATAAAGAACATTTGATTCATAAATTGGTTTCCATTGGTTTACTTCCATAATTGTAAATAGGTGAGGTCACCACATTTTTCTGAGTGACTATACATGAACCCGGAGAGACTGAGGAAAGAGGAGTGTTATGATGGAAGCTGGGGAACTGAGCTGCTTCATAAAGGGAGTTTTGTTTTGTTTCTGGACCTCTTCTCCTTAAATTAATGTTTTACCCCATTTATTTATAAGTTTTTCAGACGTTCGCTCAATTGCTTTGGCAATGTGATGACCTTGTGTGCAATTTAGGTGTCCATTTCTTACTGGCGAGCGTAACAAGACTATATTTTTGGAGGCCGTAGGCCAGGAAATTTTTCTACCGAAAAATAATCCCGATGGGGGTTTTGGGGGTATTTTTTAAGCTTGGTTGAGGTCATGGGAGGAAGGTAAATAATATATAAATAAATGAACAAATATATACAAATCTCCCCTTAAGGGGAGGTATTTAGTTTGTTCCCTACTTTTTCATCAAGCTTAAAATTACACCCCCTAGACCCCCTTTCAAGATAAATTTGTACATTTTTCGGTAGAAAAATGTCCCGGCCAGAGGCCGGTTGCTCTTAAATTACAGGTTCGCTATCGCTCGCCAGGAAAATATTGACACCTTAGCGGCACGAAAGGTCTTAAAATTAGCGAAGTAAATATCTTAGTAAGCGAAGTGGTATCACCCCCCCCCCCCCCCCACTATACCATGCCGACCGAAATGTCTGTCTGTCTGTCTGTCTGAATACTCCTCCTAGACCGTTCGACGGATTTTCACCAAACTTCACACAAACATTCAGTGCGTGAATGCGATGGTCAGTCAAAAAATTGTTGTGAATTATTTGCACACATATAATAATATCTGATACTCACCTCCCCAAGTTTACTTTCCACCATTCTATGAATTGAAATATGAATATACACACACACACACTCTCTCTCTCTCTCATAGAGAAGATCATGGAACAATCACAGAGTTCAACCCCCCTAGTGACACCCATCATGTCAGTGAACGTATTCCACCAACAAGTGCAAATAGTGAAGACAATGCAACCTCATCCTAAAACTCTGTACACGTGAACAGTGACTTAATAAAGCTCAGTGAAAAAGTTAAAATAATTCAAGAAGCCCTAAACAATGTAAGTGAGCGTGTGACATCACTAGAACCCCGCACTCCTAGTGAAGAAACGCCGACCTTAACCCCTTCAGAACCTAGTACTATAACTGCTCAGTTAGATGACCTAACCACACGGCTCACCTCACTAGAACAAACAAATAGCATAGTCAACGGTGAGCGCCGAATCTTTGCTCTGCAGGAAAAAATTGACTGTGATAGTGAAAGTGCGACTGACAATACGAACACACCTAACCAAACCACCACTGTGAAGATGGTAATAATAGGAGATATCAACCTAAAACACGCTAAAGTGTCGGATCTGAACAAAAACTGTGCAATTAGAACCCAGGATGTAGCCAATATGTACTTGATAAAATGCTCGGTGCAAGAAAAACTCTCATGGGCACCACACACATGCTTAATTTACGACGGATTATTCGACGCGATGGAAGGCAAAGCCCAATGGATCTGGTGTTGTTATTTTGTTTTGTACCCTGTCTAACCATAACCTAAATCGTGTAACTTTAACGTAACCCAAATCAAGCAGACTCGTTTTATAATACACGTCAAAGCAAGTCTAGTATGGGTTTATAGATTTGTAGGGTGAAACTTGGGGTGAATAAAAACACGTATGGTAAAAAGTCTTATGCGGTGAAAAGACCTGTGGGCGAAATGACTTCAATTGTTGGTATCTCATAACCTTGGTGGTACAGACCTTACAGAGGCAGCTTGTTCGTTCCAATTGGTAGTGTGGTGGTGGACTTTATATGTAGTGAACACCAGGAGAGAGAAAAACTCTGTGTATGTGTTATAGTGTTATGTACAGTATGTAGGTATGTATGTGATCTGTATGTGTTGTACAGGGTATGCTATGTGTGTTTGTTATATACTGCATGCATGTGTGTATGTATAATGTTGTGTGCTGTGTGTTGTGTGTGTATGTGTGTTTGTGTGTATTTACCTTAATGAGAGATCCTGAAGGAGAGTCATAGGAGTGTACTGTTTGTAGTGAGGCAATGTTGTGGTCCATATTGCTGTGTGTGTGTGTGTGCGTGCGTCGTTTTTGCTGCTACCCTTTTAAATTTATGGGATATGTTTGAGTTTACATGAACACTAGTTTCATAAACCCCTTACGCTGAATAACACCTCTCTTAAAAAAAAAAAAAAAAAACACAGACACAAAAAACACTTCAAGTAAATAGTCAATTTTTCTGTAGAAAGTGTTACTTCTAAATTCTCTGTCTCGCCGTCGTGAATGGGAGTATGGATGAGCGGCATCTCTTTAATTGTATTCATGTGTTCATTTGCGATTATATTTAACTTGCGGGAGAAAACAATCTCCATAAACCCTCATACACGCTAATTCTTTCTGCTCAAGTACAATTAACTCCTCTAATAACAGACAGAATATAATTAAATATTGGGTCATGGCGTAGGGCCGTAGGCTATTGTAAGGGTTAAACTGTATTACCTTTATCGGGAACCACATTGATATTAAGAACATTATCATGCTGTAATTGGACGCGGGCTAACTTAATGAAACCGTAATATCAATTAAGCTTTACTAGAATTACATTAAAGAGTTTGAAGTGGAGTTTGGTGGAATTAATGCTTTCAATACGAGCGTGTCTTCTTGTGTTATTTTTTCTTGCTATCCTTAAAACTATTTTTGTAAGTTTAGAACTGACGTGTGTGAATCAGAGCGAACACACACACATAATATATAGTTTTGGCAATCTGATGTCGTGTGGGATATGTAGTAGTAGTGGTAGTAGTAGTAGTAGTAGTAGTAGTAGTAGTAGTAGAAGTGGTTCTTCTTTGGTCGCAGAATTACTATACAATCAGCATGTCTGGACGTGTCAAAGGCGGTAAGGTACAAAGGAGTACAAAGGAAATAAAGTAACAACAGATATAGAGACCCTTCTAGGTTGCTTGTCCTCCAAAACACTGAGGATCAAGTGTCCAAACAGTGGTTTAGAGTGGGTAAGGGAACATTGGAAAGGGAATTACTGCCCTGGAACTAATGTCCGTGGCAGGATTAATAAGTTAGTAGGGGACAGATGGATTTGTAACTGAGGGGGGGATAAAATAAAGTTATTCATTTTCAAACGCAGTCAGTCGCGGGTTTGATGCGAGATATTTGTCTACGCGAAGTTTAAATGAATCAACGGTGTTGCAGTCTATAACGTTTCGGGGAAGCCCATTCCACAAGTTGACAACTCGATTGAAGAAGAAATTCTTAGATTCGTGAGAGTTAAAAGATTTACCAATAATTTTGCAACCGTTTCCCCGCGTGTAATTAGATTGGTCGATAGTGAAGTACTTACTACAGTTCATATTGTCGATGCCTTTGATGATTTTGAACACTTGAATTAAGTCACCTCTTAATCTGCGCTGGGAAATAGATTTAATTCTCTAAGACGTTCTTTGTATGGTTTGTTCTTTAGGCTAGGTATAATTTTGGTAACTCTACGTTGAACTCGTTCTAGCTTGTTTATATCTTTTTGGTAATAAGGGCACCAGGATTGAACGCAGTATTCCAGAAGAGGGCGGACTAAGGAATTGTAAAGGGTTAGGATAACTTCCTTGGATTTATGCTCAAATGACCTGCCTATAAAGCCAATTATTGTGTTTGCCTTCTTAACAACTTCTGAACATTGTTGACTCGGTTTTAGGTTACTCGATATTGTTACTCTTAGATCGGTTTCTCTGTTTACATTCTTAAGCTGAGTGCCATTCATCGAATAGTTTGCTTTCTCATTTAGGTATCCGATATGTAGTACTTTACATTTATCTGCATTGAAACTCATTTGCCAATTTTGGGCCCAACATGACAATTTATCTAGATTGTGTTGCATATCGTCAACTTGTTCTTTTGAGAGTACGCTATTTGGTGAAAGGTGAAGGGCAAGTCAAAGTCCCGCTCCAGCAGGGCTGGACTCCAGTTCCCCGTCGGCAGGATCCATCGTCTGCTGCATAAGGGCAACTATGCTGAGTGTGTCGGTGCTGGTGCCCCCGTCTACCTGGCTGCTGTCATGAGTACCTGGCTGCTGAGGTGCTCGAGCTCACCGGTAATGCTGCCCGTGACAACAAGTAGACCCGTATCATTCCCCGTCACTTGCAACTGGCTATCCACAATGACGAAGAGCTGAACAAGCTTTTGTCTGGTGTCACCATTGCCAAGGGAGGAGTTCTGCCCAACATCCAGGCTGTGTTTCTGCCCAAGATGATCGAGAAGTAAATCCTTCGTCTTGGTCCTCTTATCCTATCATTCCCTTGGATGGAGAGATCTTGCAGCACAGGATGGCGAACACATCCAATGAAGCACGAGTGGACGTTAGTGCAAGTGATTCCGGTGCTATTCCTCCCTCTCCGCCCTCCTCTCTCTTACTTATGCCTAATATCCTAATCTCTTCTAAAGATGTACTTTCTACCCTCTCTGGGCTTAACACTAATAAGGCGTACGGTCCGGACGGTGTTCCTCCTGTTGTTCTCAAAAACTGTGCTTCCGTGCTGACTCCCTGCCTAGGCAAACTCTTTCGTCTCTGTCTATCCTGTAACATCTTCCCTTCATGCTGGAAGTTTGCTCACATTCAACCTGTCCCAAAGAAGGGTGACCGCTCTCAACCCTCCAACTATCGTCCAATCGCTCTTATCTCTTGTCTTTCTAAAGTTTTTGAAACTATTCTTGCTTCCAAATTTCTTAAGCATTTCGCTTCTCATAATCTGCTCTCAGATCGCCAGTATGGCTCCCTTAAGGGTCGCTCTACTGGTGATCTTCTTTCATATCTTACTAACTCTTGGTCATCCTCCTTTCGGGACTTCGGTGAGACTTTTTCTATTGCACTAGACATATCGAAAGCCTTCGATAGAGTCTGGCATAAATCTTTAATTTCTAAACTACCCTCCTTCGGTTTCTATCCCTCCATCTGTGCCTTTGTCTCTAATTTCCTTTCCGGCCGTTCCATAGCTGCGGTTTTGGACGGCCATTGTTCACTTCCTCACCCTATAAACTCCGGTGTTCCCTTCAGTCCTATCTCCTATTCTCTTTCTAATTTTTATAAATGATCTCCTTAACTGTACCCTAATTCCCATCCATTCATACGCAGACGACTCAACCTTACACTGCTCCATTAGTTTTTCAGAACGCCCCAGCCAGCAGTCCCTCAACGACAAACGTAATGAAGCCATAGAACTCTTAAATTCTGATCTAAATACTATTTCCAATTGGGGCAGAGAAAACCTTGTTAACTTTAATGCTTCCAAAACCCAATTTCTCCATCTATCTACCCGTCAGGATCTCCCAGCGGACTATCCCTTATTCTTCAACTTAACAAAAATCAACCCTTCATCTTCTCTCAATATTCTTGGTGTCTCTTTTTCTTCTGCTCTCATTTGGAAGGACCATATTACCAGTCTTGCTAAGGCAGCCTCCCAGAAGCTGGGTGTGCTCAACCGCCTTAGGGGGTTCTTTTCCCCTGCACAGCTTCTTGCTCTGTACAGGGCATAGTGCGCCCTTGTATTGAGTATTGTTCACATGTGTGGGGAGGTTCCTCTCACACCGCTCTCCTAGACAAAGTTGAAAGGAAGGCCTTTCGTATCATTAACTCCCGTCCACTCACCAACTCTCTGCAATCTCTCTCTCTCCGCCGCAATGTTGCATCTCTCTCGCTATTCTATCGCTACTATAATAATCAGTGTTCCTCAGAGCTATCCCAGTGCATACCACCTCCTTTACGTAGGGCACGTGGTACCCGTCTTGCAACTCAATCCCACCCCTACTCTGTGCAACTCTCCAACCCAAGAGTGAAACTTTACTCTCAAACTTTCTTCTACTCAACATCTGAGCTCTGGAACTCTCTCCCAGAATCAGTCTTTCCCTCTTCCTATGACTTAAATTGCTTCAAGCTCCGTGTGTCCAGGCATTTTGGCTCGAACGTCCCTTGATTTTGGCCCTGTCACTCTTTCAACTATGGGGGAGGCACTCGCTATAGGCAGTTATGCCTTTTGCCTCCCTAAAAAAAAAAAAAAAAAGAGGTTTTTGGACAAATGCACAGCGAGCGTTCTTTGACATAAGAGCATTTGACCCAATGGCCCATAGCTACAGCGAGCTGTCTCTGGATGCTGCACACAAGAGGAACGAACAAGAGAAGGTCAGGCCATATGGGGAAAGGATCTTAAATATCGAACAAGGCAGCTTTACCCCACTAGTCTACACCACATCTGGAGAGATGGGACCCAGGGCCCAGTGCTTCTATTCAAGGCTTGTAGAGATCATCGCAGAGAAGAAGCAACAGCCCAAGATCCACGTCATAGCCTGGATGAGGTGCCGTCTATCTTTCTCATTGCTCAGATCAGCACTACTATGCCTGTGGGGAACAAGACGGTCTGCACCACAATCAGCAACGGTGGCAGAAGTGGACTACGAGGCAGCAGTGGCAGAGGGTCGCATAGGGAGGCGACTGGATTGAAGTTGCATGGTGTAGAATAGTAATATCTGATGCTTGTAAAATAAAATGTATGAACAATATTAAATAAAAATCAATGTAGTAGTAGTAAAAAAAAAAAAAAAAAAAAAAACAGTAGAAGTAGTAGTAGTAGTAGTAGTAGTTGTTGGTCCCTGGGCTGCCTGGCCGAACAGTCCTTAGTGGGAAACCTATAATAAAATCGTTGTGTCTTTGTCAGATAAATTAATGGAATGAGTTGTGCTACGGGGGTGTGTCGTCGCTTTGTTTACATTACACTATATATGTCCACATAATATTAATATATATGGCATAATTCATCTAAATAACCATAACCTAAGCTAACATAACCTTCTCAACACAACTCAACCCAGCCTAACCTAACTTAACCTAGCAGCTCATGTGTTACTCGGCGGGAGGGGGTAGTAGGTTAGGTTAAGGTTATTTAGGGGATTCATGCCTTAATTATTAAAGAAATATCAATCAAAATACACGCAACCGCAACCACTCTTGGTCATCCTCCTTTCGGGACTTCGGTGAGACTTTTTCTATTGCACTCGACATATCGAAAGCCTTCGATAGAGTCTGGCACAAATCTTTAATTTCTAAACTACCCTCCTTCGGTTTCTATCCCTCCATCTATGCCTTTGTCTCTAATTTCCTTTCCGGCTGTTCCATAGCTGCGGTGTGGACGGCCATCGCTCACTTCCTCACCATATAAACTCTGGTGTTCCTCAGGGCTCTATCCTATCTCCTATTCTCTTTCTAATTTTTTATAAATGATCTTCTCAACTGTACCTCAATTCCCATCCATTCATACGCAGACGACTCAACCTTACACTACTCCATTAGTTTTCCAGACCGCCCCAGCCAGCAATCCCTCAACGACAAACGTAATGAAGCCATAGAACACTTAAATTCTGATCTAAATACTATCTCTAAATGGGGCAGAGAAATCCTTGTTACCTTTATGGCGTCAGGCAACCGATAGATAGATAGACGTTTTGTTGATGCTGTAGATGTACTTGTCTTCTCTGCATGTAGGTCTGGTTTGATGTTTTTTTTTTCCGTTTCTTCCGTTGGTGATGTGGGGCAATTTCGGTTTTACGGGCATCGTGATTATTTTGTTTCTTGCGGTTCCCGCCTTTGGTGTTATTGGTTCTACTGTAATTCCTCGTTCTTCTGTTATCTCATTTAATTTTCTTCGTTTGTTTTGATTCTGGATTAGATTAGTACTGGCTTCCCGTTCGACATTGGTTTTCCTTTTGTTCGTGGTGGGGGTCCTGGATAATATAGTTATTTTAATCCCTTTTGTGCTCCAACTGTAGCCCCCCACGGAGGTACTTGTCAGGGGACGGTGATCTCCAGTGCAATTCTTGGTGACTCCTCCACTCTGTGCTAAACCCATCTTATACCAAGGTGCTGTGTAGCCTATGATGAATAGATTATGATTATGTCTGAATGTGTCCCTCTAACCCCAAACTCGAAGGAATATAGTAAAAATATATATCATATTTGAAAACATTGCATTACATCAGTATTCTGGTTAGATCCCTGAAGAGGTTATTATCATAGTGCTTCCCTCACGGTAATTGGGATTACATGTAAAGCTAGTATATATATATATATATATATATATATATATATATATATATATATATATAATTATCAATCTTTCCTTGTATTACATTTATTCTAAAATACCAAAATAAATATGAGTAATATATGTGTCTGAATATATATTAAACGTTACTGTCAGTTCACTATACGGTAGGCAACACGTTTCCAAATATTGTATGAATAATCCACCCCTCAATGCCATCCATCACCTTCTCCATAACCGCCATGATGGCTGCTGTCATTTACATATTAAGTCAATGGTCGGCCGGTCCATATCTGTCACCTCCATCATAATGTTGTTAATGATATTGGTCCGGCAGTGAGCGGTAAATGTACATAGATTTACATAGACACACTGAACACACAAACCTTACCATCCATTGGGGTGACCCGGACTTAATTTCTTATGCCTGGCAACCGATTGCAAATGAAGTAGTTAAGCTGGGAATACTAGTTGTACACATGGACTAACAATTAGTTATATATGTGGTTCTCGATTCACCAGACATTCCCTATTGCTAACGAATATTAAAGGCTTGCACTCGTTCGCCAGGAAAAAAATGACACCTAAATAGCACGAACGGTCTTAAAATTGATAGAAATGGGATGAACATTCTTAAAATCGCCAAACTAATAGTGCGAACGTCTTAAACTCCTCAGAGCAATGGGGCTAAATATGAGGTTGAAAGGGGTCCAGCAAAAAATCCTTCAAGTGGAAATCTCCCTGTAATGGCATTAGTCTTTGTATTATATATGTATTGTATGCATATATATATATATATATATATATATATATATATATATATATATATATTACTGTATATATATACTGTATATGTACTGTACACACACACACACACACACACACGAAGTTAATGGAAACATTTCCCTACTAAGGGCTGGGAACCAGAGCAGGCTTCCCAAGTTGTCCCAAGCAACTGAATAATGTATTAGCTCAGCTCAGGGTTCGACCTTGTTATCAGTCTATTTTCATAAGTTTAACAATAGCTGAACCGACATTTTATATTATTAGCATTTTCAATATGTGTTTTCTTTTTGTTGAGGACTAAAATGTCTCTCTTTTAGTTTATGTTGTCGAGCATTTTTACCACTCCCCCCGGGGCACTATCTACAAGTTAAAGCTCCAATCACACCCGTACATATTTAGTTTCGAAGGGGTCTTCGGAGGCAGTTTGCATAGTTTACGGGGTAAACTAAAAATACTTTGCTCGAAAATGACTCAAAACTCTCAGTTATAATAACAACAAAATATCATAATATCCCCCAAGTCGTCGCACCGGATTGTGTTAAATCACGTATGTGTAAGTCTGAGGGAACAGTTTGACAATAACAATGATAATGATATAGCCAAATGCATGATTAAATAATATGGCATAGAACACCTGAGAGTATAATATAGGCAACTGTAACTATTTCCAAAGACAAAATAATAATGAGAATAATTAATAATATTACATACAAGTTCAAAGTTTACCTAAAGGCAAAGTAAACATTATAATAATAAACAAGTATACATAATATGTCAAAGGTTAGCTAAACTTAAAATGAATAAGGATTATATTTTTGTAATAATATACACAAGTTCAAAGGTTATCTAAAACGAAAATAATTAAATTAATAAATACCATTAATTACAATACAAATACATATAATCTGTTACTAAAGTTCCTGAATATTGAAGTTGGGAATAATACAGAACCCCAGACTCTACAGACCTGGATTCGCACAAGCTTAACACCAACGTATCCTACGTTTTGGGGAATTATTGTTTTTTTGTGATCATTATTATTTCTTTGTATTTTTTTCCTAGCATTAATTGTCTAGTTTTTCCTTTTAGACCCCTTCAAGTTAAAATATACCTCACAGACCCCTTTGCAAGCTGCATTGGTACATCTTGGACAAAGGCCGATTTTTCGTCACGGTCACTATCGCTTATCAGAAATATATTTGACTCGTAAATTAGGCGAAACGTCTTATAAATGTCAAACTAATAAGATAAAACGATTTCAAATCGCCAAACTAATGGAGTGAAAACAGAGGGCTATACAAAAAAAATACCCTCTGCTTAAGTTCAGTTTCAGCCAAGGCTCTGAATAATGCAGAACTCCAAACTCCGATCTCGATTCGCACAAGTTTATATCTTTTCCCTGGCTTTAGTGCGTCATTGCCAACTGTGCCCTACTCTTATCCTAATTTATGCGATACTTGGCGATGCTATTATATTTACTCCTTTGATACGCTGGTAAATATTGTGGGTTTCATTATGGTACAAAAAGGGTATATATAATATTCATGAAAATATACCCTATAAAATAATATTGGTAGTAATATAGCCATTTGATGTAAGGATACATGTGATAAACCTTTATTCAATCTGTGTTCACGCTTTAGAAGTTTAGCACATCATAGCTAAGTGTGTCTCACACTTATGGTAATTAAAGTTGTATTTGGCGATATTATTTAATGGTTGTCCTTTCAGTATTTAAGTGTTATTTTGTATTAATTCTTGAGTATAAGATGGATTTGTCGAAATGTAGGAGGGCAAGTAGGTTCGATTTCTAAATGTTCTTCCTAAGCTTAATAAAATTGTCCATTGTTAGCCATAATAATTATATAAAGGCATAACTTACTAAACACATAAACATTTCCCCTTGCTTAACACACCATCATTGCCAACTGTGTCCTACACTTATGCTAATTTCACCGATACATGACGATGTTATTTAATTGTTGGCCTTTCAATATTTCAGTGTTATTTTCGTTTTATTCTGGAGATTATGAGGGACTTTCAGAAATCTAAGAGGTGAAACATGTACTATAAACTAATGATTCTTAAATGTCCTTCCTAAGCTTAATAAAATCGTCCAGATATATAAAATAAAAGCATACCTAATTAAATATATACATCTTTTCCCTGGCTCAACACATTATCGATCATTGCCATTTTGTCCTGCCTGCAAATTAATGTCTGCGATACTTATGTATATTTTTCTGGTCCATCCTTTTTTGTGTTTTTTTCCCCTTCATTTAGAGATTTTAAAACTTCTTTCAATCTTAACTCCCTCAGACATAATATTATATGACGCGATCGCGGAACTTCTAACCAAAAACTCATATGACGCGATCGCGTCATATGGACTTATCTCTATACCTCTCCAATAAGTTTATGACGCGATTTTGTGTCATATGAGCTCAGTAAGTCCGATAAGTTACCATACGATAAAACCGTTGGTGGCAACCTCAGCCTCCTCCGATAATTCTAACGGCCGCAGTGTTGTTGTGAGTGTAGTGCGAGGCAGTGGCAATGATCCTGGGGCTCCCGCCTCCTCGGACTTATTGGAACATATTATGTCGGAGGGAGTTAAGTTTTTTTGCACTATATCTTTGTCAATTTGAAGAACTTTCGTGCCATATAAGTGTCGATGTTTTTCCATGGCAAGTGATAGTGAACCTGAAATTTAGAAGGAATAAGTCTTCGGCCGGAACATTTTTCTACCTAAATATGAATGTACAAATTTATCTCGAAGGGGGGTATTGGGGGAGTTTTTAAAGCTTGATTGAGGTCTAGGGAACAAACTAAGATAAACAAACTTAATCAACTTTCAAAAGTATTGGTTAAATTATGGTATAAAAAATGTATATAAAGTGTTCCTGGTAATATACCCCTATGAAGGTATGTTGGTAGTAATAAAGCCATCTACTATAAGGATAAATTTGATGTACCTTTATTTAACCTTTTCCCTGGGTTAGCACGTCATTGCTAATTTATTCAATATTTGGCGATGTTATTCCTTCAAACCGAAAAAGGCCCACTCAGATCACCTTCAATTTGTACGTTCTTCAATAGAAAATTGTCCCAGCGGACGACAGATTTCTTTTAAGTTTCAGGCTCGCTATCGTTAGCCGAGAAAACAATCGACACCAGAATAGGGTGGGGGGTGGGAGGGTCTTTTAAATATCAAACAAATGGGTTGAACTTCAAACGTCTTATAATGTCCAAACTAATCAAGCGAAACAGGTGAGCTCCATAAAGACCCCCCTCAGATCAAATAATGTTGACCGGTCAGCTGTTAGCTTATTCCATCTCACCCCAGCAAACTATCTGGTCCCATCCCTGCATCTGGTTCTCTGTCTATCTTTTCCTCTAGCTCCATCTCTAGGGCACCATTCTGTACCTCTAGTAGTCAATCTGTTATAATACCTTTAACCACTTCAGCACCATGACGTAATTTTCAATATATTCTGGTTACCATAAGATGATTTTTCTTTAGCTTATAATCTACCTTCAGGATTCTAAGTGGTATATACAATCTAAAAAAAAAAAATATCTTAGTATCATTGGCTCTTCTTAGTCTGCATTAATTCGTCTAATTTTAGAAAGACTCAAGAGGTAAAAGTGCGTCATGGTGCTGAATGGGTTAAAGTATGACCTTTCCGACACTATGGCGTCTTGTATAGTAATGATATACTTAAAGGTGGTGTCACTCGAGCCATTTTTCATGCAACGTTAGATGAGCAAGTTTTCCTCGTTATATTTTGAGGCTCTTTTGCATTGGAATCGGAAACTAGACCGGAGGTAGATTATGTTAGGTAGTTATATGGAACTTATATATTCAAACTGCCAGACAACAATTGCTCGTAGAATTTGACGGATTTTTTTTTCGTGTGGCACCGCCTTAGAGTTAGCAATACAACAAAGCAAGATACATGTATTTGTGTAGAATAAACCCTTTGAGGATCATGGTGCGTTATGACAGTTTATTCTGGCTATCTTTAGACGATTTTATAGAGCATAGAAGAATATATGCGAATTATCAGGATAACGACTATCACATTTAATCCTCTGACTTCCTTTATAATTTCCTAATATGAATAATATCGTTCAATAATTGCGCGAAAACAGGAACAAAATGCGTAATTGTATCTTTATAAGAGTTAATAAAGACAATATATCTGTGAATGCATGGTTAACCCAGCAGCTGTGGGGAGACTCTCAAGAGGTTTTACTGGGCGACTGCGGGGAGACTCTTAAGATCCTAGGCCTAAAAAAACACTTTAAACACCCCAGTGGCACTTTAAAAAAAAATGGTGCATAAATGAGATAATTCCCCTCCATACCTCCAATCACTCCTTCACATGTGTCAAAGTTCCCTCCTTTCCCCCCCCCCTTCAATTATCACCTATTTTTCCCTGTTATTCACTTATTCATTGGTGTATTTTCATACTAACATCTGCAAGCCGGTTCCATGGTGTTGTCATGTGGCTAGCGAGTGTGTTGCGATAGGGAGAGTGTGAGGGAGTAAGTCAGTAAGGCTTTATCCCTCGAAAGGAGAGGGTGTACGGCCGGCTGGCTCACATTTGATGAATGAATTGCTAGGTAATAATTCGCGATTTTGACCATCCAAACACTATTCCCACTTGTTTTATTGTTGTTACATGTTATTATCTACATATTAAACGTAAAATAGGCGCATATGGATAAGTATTAATTATATCTATGGTAGATTAACGATTCTAGTGAGGAAATAATCAGAATACCTACGCACAGGGGTATGGTGTATACTACAGGGGCTGCGCTTTTAAGAGGTTAATTAAAATAGTGTTATAATTGATGTTTTTTTATCCAGCTGTCTCCGTACCACCTCTCCAGGAAAAGTTTGAAACATAACAAGATATGTAATATACTGTATAGGCTATGTGTAGATATATTTATGGTCATTAATTTGTGAATGATTAATTTGTTATTTGTATTCCAGTTGACTCCGTGCTACTTATCATCCACTCCACAAAGGTAAGTATTATTCCATATGAAAATGTACAGTCGCAATCAGTAATTCCCCGCAGACCCTGATGATAAAATAATATTTTGTGAAATGTTTAAAGAAAGGACCATTACATCTGCATTTCCATTACGTGGACTAAATATTACACGATGTAAAGATGGGAGTGTGTTCGGTTATCTCGGGTGTGTTTAAACAGGTGATAAGGAGCCCGTAAAGAAACTGTGTCTTATTGTGTTAGTGTATGTAACATTATGGGTTTTATATCTTGAAACTTGTGAGCGAGAGAGAGAGAGAGAGAGAGAGAGAGAGAGAGAGAGAGAGAGAGAGACCCAATATGGAATAATATTGGAGACTGATAGATAAGAGACAATATGATCATACATTGTAAATATTATTGGTATGAAAATGTATTCCGTTTATTTTGACTCAGCAACTCTTCTTGTCCCTCTCTTCTTCACTTTGTCACTATAGTAGTTATTTTAACACCAGATATTTCTTATCTTTGAAACCCTTTGACTAAACATCTCTTTAAATAATCGAGTTTAGGAGTAAAGTTGGTTGGTGGAGAGAACATAATATATGTAAGGAAATCGTCTAACGTTAGTACGATACAAATAATGACAATGTTTCAAAAGAGATAATTTAGAATAATAAAAATATCTTACGATAGATCCATCTTTATGCCTGATTCATGTTATAAGTTTGGCCATCTTAAAACAAATTTAAATAAAGTAAGCTGGTATGTTTGATATCCTGCTCAAAAACTACATTGTTTATCACTGACAAGCATAGCATCTGAACCAACATAATGCTCTGCTTATGTTGACTCAGCAATTCTTATTTTCCCTCTCTGCTTGCCCACCTCACCGCTATCTTAGGTATTTGTATTTTGTATATCAGCGGTTTCTTAGCTTTTAATACCCTTGATTAAATTTAAATCTCAAATTAAATAATCTACAATGTAAAATCTGAACGTTTTATTGTAACAACAACGGCACACATAAACAGTGGAAGTCGGTTTATCTATTACAATTAGAACAATTAAACGATTGATTGTGCTGATAATAAATTATGGCATGTTGAACCCCTGCAGACAGGCTATAATATTTTTCACTTTAAGTATAACATCTGAACCAAGACCAAATGTGTCCCCTTCTTTTGTTCCCCTGAAATAAATCATATATGCATATTTTTTCAGTTTTGCTATCAGTATAGACAATTATATTTAGTTTAACAATGATAATGCCGATAACACTGATCATAAATTCCGCTATACTTAAAACCCAACATAAACACTATTATTGTTAACTCCCAAGTATAACAACCGAACCAAAACTGAATATATTTCTGCTTCACACATTGACTTCCCCTCCACCTTGTTTACTCCCCCGCCAAAGTAGTTATTTTATGCACCAGTTGTTTCTTAGGCTTTAACCCATGGGCGGCAAGCGTCCTCATTTGAGTACATACTGGGTGACGGCGAGCGTCCCCATATGAGCCAAGGCCTACAAAAAAAACTTTTGAAAGGCCCCAGTAGCACTTAAAACAAGTGAAATGTTGATTAAGTGAGATAATTCCTCTCCATACTCACTATCACTCCTCCACATGTGTCAAAATCCCCTCCTCCCCCCCCCCCTTTCAATTATCACCTATTTGTCCTCTTATTCCCATATTTATTGGTGTATTTATGATGCCAATATCTCCAAACCAGTTCTAACCCGTGGTCATGTGACTAGCGAGTGTTTGGTGATTCAGAGAGTGGGAGGGAGTGAGTCAGTCTGGATTCAGGCATCGAGAAGGGAGGGTCTGGCTCGTCTCAGCTCCACACTTCATGAATGACCGGTCGGTGATTTTGACAATCCAAACACTATTCCCACTTGTTTTATTGTTGTTACATGATATTATCTTCATATTAAATGTAAAATAACGATATTAATGGGAAAATTAAAATTTTAGTCAGGAATGAATCAAATTACCTTCGCCCACCACGACGTTTCAAATACCATACCTACGCGCTTCCTAGGTTAAAACACTTTGTATACAAAAGACCAATGTGATGAAATATATCAGCCATGCATATATTTTAGTTTTGCTCTTAGTATACTGTAGACGATTATATTCAGTTTAATGATGGTGATAGTCAAATCGATAATACATTCTGGCATTCTTAAAATCTTGCTAGACGAATTTAACCGTTTTTACTTCCAAGTATAACATCGGAACCAAAACTTCCTTCTATTGTTGACACCCCCCCCCCCCCTTTTTGTGCACTTCACTGCTAAAGTAATCATTATGCACACCACATGTTTGGTAATTATTCAACCCTCTGATAACCGGATTATATTTATAAATCGAATACAAAAATCTATTGTTAGCCAAAGAGTACAGGAGATCCTTTAAAAAGCAATTATGATCGCTTAATCCTATTTAATCGGAAAGGTGGTCTTCTTTAACTACCCTATTTTGCTTCAATAATTTGGAGATTATAAGATGTTTCACCCCATTACTTTGGAAAAAAAATACGATTCAGGTGTCGATATTGTTATGGGCGAACGATAGCGAGGCTATACATTTTTGCTACCGAAAAATGTACAAATTTGGGTTCAAGGAGGTCTAGGTGTGCAACTGCTTAGTTTGAAGGAATTCTGTGAAGACAGTTGTGTTTGCCTAAGGGACAAACAAACATGTAATCCTTGAAAATGGCAAACGTAAGCAAAATCCTCATTACTGATTAAGGACAATATCATAATAACCCATAAGACGTAAAACACAAACACAAAATTAAACTTAAACAAAAAACATGATAACATCGTCTAATGATACCTAGAATTAAATGTAAACAACGTCACTAAGAGAGACAATAAAAACAGCCTCATATGTTAATGATGTCAAATTACAAATTCTACGGTGAAGTGAGCAAAGCGGGAGAGATAAAAACAATTACTAGGATAACAAAATAAAACCAAATATGATGTCTTGGGTCAAATAATCAACTTGGAAATGAAGTGTTATTAACAAATTATATATTGTATATATTTTTTGTTTATAAAATTACATATTTATATATTTATAATTTGGCGAATTTACACTTGGTCTTTTGGGGATTGAAAAATCTACTTTGAACTTAATGGCTGATGGTCCGAATAACATCTTTCAGTTACAAAAACAAACCCATGAATAATACACGGTACTATCAGCCAAATACTTCCAAATGAAGTTTCATATATGCTTAGAACTGGGTTGTACAATGAGACTGAGTTGTATGAAAAATGATTGCAGCTTGCCCCTCTTTTCTGTGTGTGTGTGGTGATGCATATCGTTCTGCTGTTTAAGTGTGTGTGTGTGTGTGTGGGGTGTGTGTGTGTGTGTGTGTGTTTGAGAGTATGTGTGTTGTGTATGTTTGAGAGTATGTGTTTGGTGTGTAGATAAGTGTGTGTATGTGTGGTTTGTAGATGTTTGTGTGTGTGTGTTGATGTGTGTGTAGATGCGGGTGTTTATACGTTTGGGTTTGGGATTGTGTGTGTGCGGTGCAGCATAGCATTCCACTGTTTATGCGTGTGTGTGTTGATGTGTGTGTAGATGCGGGTGTTTATACGTTTGGGTTTGGGTTTCTATGTGTGAGGTGCAGCATAGCATTCCACTGTTTATGCGTGTGTGTGTGTGTGTGTGTTGATGTGTGTGTAGATGCGGGTGTTTGTTCGTTTGGGTTTGTGTTTCTATGTGTGAGGTGCAGCATAGCATTCCACTGTTTATGCGTGTGTGTGTGTGTGTGTGTGTTGATGTGTGTGTAGATGCGGGTGTTTGTACGTTTGGGTTTGGGTTTCTATGTGTGAGGTGCAGCATAGCATTCCACTATTTATGCGTGTGTGTGTGTGTGTTTGTTGATGTGTGTGTAGATGCGGGTGTTTATACGTTTGGGTTTGGGTTTCTATGTGTGAGGTGCAGCATAGCATTCCACTGTTTATGCGTGTGTGTGTGTGTGTGTGTGTGTTGATGTGTGTGTAGATGCGGGTGTTTGTACGTTTGGGTTTGGGTTTCTATGTGTGAGGTGCAGCATAGCATTCCACTGTTTATGCGTGTGTGTGTGTGTGTGTTGATGTGTGTGTAGATGCGGGTGTTTATACGTTTGGGTTTGGGTTTCTATGTGTGAGGTGCAGCATAGCATTCCACTGTTTATGCGTGTGTGTGTGTGTGTGTTGATGTGTGTGTAGATGCGGGTGTTTATACGTTTGGGTTTGGGTTTCTATGTGTGAGGTGCAGGATAGCATTCCACTGTTTATGCGTGTGTGTGTGTGTGTGTGTGTGTTGATGTGTGTGTAGATGCGGGTGTTTATACGTTTGGGTTTGGGTTTCTATGTGTGAGGTGCAGGATAGCATTCCACTGTTTATGCGTGTGTGTGTGTGTGTGTGTGTGTGTTGATGTGTGTGTAGATGCGGGTGTTTGTACGTTTGGGTTTGGGTTTCTATGTGTGAGGTGCAGCATAGCATTCCACTGTTTATGCGTGTGTGTGTGTGTGTGTGTGTGTTGATGTGTGTGTAGATGCGGGTGTTTATACGTTTGGGTTTGGGTTTCTATGTGTGAGGTGCAGCATAGCATTCCACTGTTTATGCGTGTGTGTGTGTGTGTGTTGATGTGTGTGTAGATGCGGGTGTTTATACGTTTGGGTTTGGGTTTTTATGTGTGAGGTGCAGCATAGCATTCCACTGTTTGTTTGTGTATGAGCATGTGTGTGTTTGAGAGAGTGTGTATGTATGTATGTGTGTGTGTGTTCGGGTTTGCATGTATGTATGTGATGATGTGTTTGGTGCAGCATACCAACTCATATATTATGTGTGTGCGTGCGTGTGGGAACATGGGGTGTTTAAGAATCAAGGTATTGCACTCGTTGAATAATATCTCTCACTCTCTCTCTCTCTCTCTCTCTCTCTCTCTCTCTCTCTCTCTCTCTCTCTCTCTCTCTCTCTCTCTCTCAACTAAAAAAGTGACAGAGAGACAAATTCTAGTAACGTACAGTCATAATGTCTGGACACACGGAGCTTGAATACAGTAGTTTAGGTCGTAGTATGAGGGAAAGATGTGTCTGATATGCCTGCTATTTGTACATTTATGAATTACTTTCTCTCATTGGCATCTCACAAAGATTAATTAGAGTTCCAGTGGAACATTATGTTCCTTATCTGAGAGCTAAATGATATATGTGTGAGTTTCTATGGAGAGAGCTAATTTTTGGAAGTATGAAATATAGGCCAACTAAAGTAAACCATCCATCTGTCTGTCAGCACACACTCTCTGTCCTTTTATAAGATCCAAAGGGGAATGTCCAGATATCGTGTGCTGCTCCGCCACCATTTGGGACAGTCATTCAAATATATCATCTGGACCACCGACACAATTCATTCACATGAGACTCAACTGACCCTCCATCTTCACTGTCCACACCACATCAGGGTGGATAGTTTTATTTAGTGTTTCCTATGCGTCAATCCGTGTATACCTATTATAGTCTTACTTCTGTCTAATCTAACCTTAATATACCATCCAAACAGTATAGTAACAGACTATTCTAACTTAATTAAACCTAACTTAACTATCCTAGCCCAACCCAGCCTCACCCAACCCAACTCAACCTAATCTAACCTAACCCAACTTAACTTTAAACAAATGTGTCATATATTGTAGAAGTGGTAAACAATTCCTGGACATGGGATTTAGCTGACCCTATACCCTCACTGTTCAGACAACATCGGGGTGGAGAATTTGTTTCCTTTTCTGTAATTTCGTTTTTAATCCCGTTTATGCAAAGTGTATTGACCTATATTTAACTACCAAGCCTAACATAACATAACACAGCCTACCCTATCCCAACATAACTGCTAACCCAACCTCCCGAACCTTGCTAAATCCAACCATTAATAATGTTCACACTATCCCAACATAACTGCTAACCCAACCTCCCGAACCTTGCTAAATCCAACCATTAATAATGTTCACACTATCCCAACATAACTGCTAACCCAACCTCCCGAACCTTGCTAAATCCAACCATTAATAATGTTCACACTATCCCAACATAACTGCTAACCTAACCTCCCGAACCTTACTAAATCCAACCATTAATAATGTTCACACTATCCCAACATAACTGCTAACCTAACCTCCCGAACCTTTCTAAATCCCACCATTAATAATGTTCACACTATTCCAACATTACTGCCAACCCAACCTCCCGAACCTTACTAAATCCAACCATTAATAATGTTCACACTATCCCAACATAACTGCTAACCTAACCTCCCGAACCTTTCTATATCCAACCATTAATAATGTCCACACTATCCCAACATAACTGCTAACCCAACCTCCCGAACCCTTCTAAATCCAACCATTAATAATGTTCACACTATCCCAACATAACTGCCAACCCAACCTCCCGAACCCTTCTAAATCCAACCATTAATAATGTTCACACTATCCCAACATAACTGCTAACCCAACCTCCCGAACCTTTCTAAATCCAACCATTAATAATGTTCACACTATCCCAACATAACTGCTAACCTAACCTCCCGAACCTTTCTAAATCCAACCATTAATAATGTTCACACTATCCCAACATAACTGCTAACCCAACCTCCCGAACCTTTCTAAATCCAACCATTAATAATGTTCACACTATCCCAACATAACTGCTAACCCAACCTCCCGAACCTTTCTAAATCCAACCATTAATAATGTTCACACTATTCCAACATAAAATAGCCAAACGTATACTGGGATGTCCATTGTCTACCCAACTTATATGATTTCGTGGACCCCCTACTTATTTTGGTATGCAATTAGAACTGCCGGGGTTGATATTTGGACATACATTGTTTATTAATATATAGTATATATATTGGTGTAGTTGTTGTACATAACAATATTGTCCTCAATTCGTTTCCAGAGATATACTTAAATCATTACAAATAGCTTAGCCTTAAGTTCTCGATTATTCATGATTGGGCTAGAGCCTATGGCATACGAGTGTAGCTTGCTTTCAATACAACTATGTCATCGGGAGGTGGAACACATTTCCTGGACATGGGGCTCAACTGACCTTCTTCCCTCACTGTCTAGATCCCTTCACGGTGGGGAGCTTGTTTTTGTTTTGTGTTTACACTCGTTTCAATAATTAATCATTAATAATTTCGTTTGTATTAAAATTGTATTAACCCATACCTATTTTTACCTATCCTAACATAGCCTACCATACCCTAATGTAACTGCTACTCTAATATCCCTAACCGTTCTAATTTAATCATGACTAATCTCATCTTACTTAAATTGATACTATTCCAACCTAACCTAACTTACCTAACTTTCAAAATGTGTTTTTTGGAGGTGGCACACAATTGTTGGACATGAGACTCAAACAACCTTTATCCCTCAACGTCTTGGTCATATCATGGTGTTCTGTGATATTTCCGTTACTAGTCATACTGCCCTTTATCCCTTCGTTTTTAATTCGAGTCGATTATTTCATGCCTAACTTATCCTAATTTATCCTAACATATGATAACCTATCTGAATCTAACGTAATTGATTTTATCTAATGAACATCACCTAGCATTATCCTAACTTAACTACTAAACAAAGTTAATGTAAATAACTTAAGCATCTGATTTAGAGTTTCGACCCACTTCCCGGAGAAAATATTAAAGTGAGTGTGTTTCCAGAACACCTCAGACTCTCTGTGTCTCCTTCCGTCTTGTGAGATGACTTGTTCTTCTTCGTCGTCGTCTTCTTACTTCAACCCCTTTACTACGATGACGAGTGTTCATATTGATTCGTGCACGCACACACAAACAAACACACACACACACACACACGCACATTAATATTGTACAGTATATACAGTATATAGCATACACAGTATAGTATATACTGAATAATGTGCTGTTATTTGTCAACATTAGATGTGTGGGGAAATAATTATTGGCTAAGCAGTTTATACTTATATACATACAGTATATTATGAGGTTGGTTTAATATTGAAATATGATTAAATTGCATTTTAAAAGGGGGTGTAAGCTTATTGAAATTGTAATTTAAAATTAGTAAAAGGTAACATATTAGGTTCATGTGTCTAATCTAAATTGTACACACTATGTTGATACTAGACTGTGCAAAGTCATTAAAAGGGTAAATCCATCTCCAGTGTGTGGATCTTCAGTTCCAGTAAAATGGAGTGACTGGTTCCAATGTCGGGAGCTTCTGTCACAACCCTTAAGTGCATTACCAGGCACGTGTACCCGTCTTACAACACAATCCCACCCCTACTCTTGGCAACCTTCCAACCCAAGAGTGAAACAATATTCCCAATCTTTATTCTGTGCAAGAGCTGAGGTCTGATACTCTCCCTGAATCCATCTTTCCCTCATCCTATGACTTGTATTGCGTGAAACTCCGTGTGCCCAGGCATTTTGGCCCGAACATTCCTTGATTTTGGCCCTGTCATTCTTTCAACTCTGGGGGAGGCACTCGTTACAGGCAGGTTTGCCTTTTGTCTCCCTCATCCACATAGGAAAACAACAAATGGTCTGGTAATGCACTTTATAGCATTATACACATGCAAGTAATTATTACAGTACTTGGTCTTACGGGAAAGTCGATAAATTAACAATTTCGGGTCAATACAAATCTGACTTAATAAACTAAGCAAAAAGGATTGGATTTTTTCCTAAAGCGAGAAATATATGGGCTCACAAATATCTCTGCTTTCTCAGGCCCAATCGTCCGTAAATGAGTAAGGGTAATCGAGCCTTAACCTAACCTCACCTCACCTTGCAGTATTTTCTTCTCCTATACTTGGACTAATTTATAGATATTTGGTCCGGGTTCATAGCTATTTTTAGAGACGAATCTGGAAGCAATTTGCCAACAGTCATATCCTTTTCTTATAACCAGCCTACTTTATAGGTCTATTCATCCGGCACAGAGAGATGTTATCTATCTATATATCTATCTATTGCCTGACGCCGTGATCCCCGAAGGTGTGGCCACGAACGAACCGCCCCCATGCACCTCTGTCCCCAGTCAGTCGACGCTCCTCCTCCCAACCAGCACTGCCTTCATCCATATACTTCCTCACTCCACCCTTCCACCTCTCTTTCGGTTTACCTCTACCTCTCTGTCCTTCCACCTCGCTCTCGTACATGCTCATAGTCATTCTCTCGCTTTTCATGCGTTCCATATGGCCGAACCATCTCAAGGGTTTCCTCTTCACACTTTCCAGCACATCTACCTCCACACCACACTTCCTTCTTACTTCCTCATTCGTCTGTCTATCTCTCCATGTAACTCTGCACGCACTTCTCAAGTAACTCATTTCCACCCCTCTCAGTCTTGGTCTGAGACTCTCAACCAACGTCCATGCTTCGCTTCCGTAAGTCTGTGTCGGGATTACCACACTGTCATGCAAGGACTTCTTCACTTCCATACTGACCACCATAGTTCTTGTTACTGCTTTTCAGCATTCCTACAACCCTCATCCCTTGTTGCACCCTCTCCTGCACTTCTTCATCCATAGTCCCATCTTTACTCAACACACTGCCCAGATACTGAAATGAGCTGACAGTCTCCATAGCCTGACTGTTCAACTTCACCTCACACGCTGTGGCTTCACCCCTTTAGAAGACCATAACTTTACTTATCCCCGCATTTACCTTTAGATTCTCTTTCTCGCACACTGTTCCAAACATATTTACCAGACCCAGCAACTCCCATTCATTATCGCTCATCAGAACTGTATCATCTGCAAACAGCAGTACAGGTAGCTTTCACTCATTTCCCTCCCTTATCAGCGATATACCAACATCCACTGCTCTTCCTTGTACTTCTTTCATGACTCCATCCATATATACAGTAAACAACCACGGGGACATCACACACCCCTGTTTCAACCTAACATTCAGGTCAAAGAGCTCGCTCTGCTCATTCTCCACATGTACTGCTGCCTTTGCACCCTCATCATAATCATAATTCCCACCTACTGGACTTATTTTTAACAACCAATTCAGAAAATTATGATGTTACAGTGAGGTCCCCGCTTGGATCTTCTGATCACTGTCTGATACAGGCCACCTGTCTATCACCTACCACACCTTCCCACTCTGAACCTGTTTTGGTGACTAAATGGCATTACGATAGGGCAGACTGGGAGGGTCTTCAAGGATATTCCCTGGACCTCTTTCTTTTCTAATGATGCACACTCCACCTTGAGCCACATACAAGATTTTGTAAAAATTGGAATGGAAACTTTTATTCCTCATCAAAGGTACATTAAAAGATCTAATTCACCTAAATGGTTTGACCATAATTGTGCTAGAGTAACTGAACAAAAAGCAATAGCCTACAATGCATACACAAGATCAAAAACACATGAAGCCTTTAATTACTTTAGAAACATCAAAAATCATGCCAAAACTGTATTAAACCTAACTAAATCAAACTTTCTCCACAAGCAGGCAAATAAACTTCTAAATAATCCAAATGATAACAAAATATGTTGGTCTACTCTTAACTCATTCAAATCCAACTTCACAACTGCTTCATCCATTCCACCATTAAAATCTCCGACTGGCAATCTTGTAAGTGACCCACGAGGTAAAGCTAACCTTCTTGCGGATATTTTCTCCACTAACTCAACCTTAGATGAAATAAATCAAGATGTCCCTGTACTTAATTTTAATTCGCCTGAAATTCCCTTACTTAACCCTTTACGAGCGGCCTATGCGGTTTATTTATATGTACCGCCCAGCGGGGTGTTTTTAGCCAAAATAGGGCTGTTTACGTGATCATTTTCATGCCTAAATAAGACCCAGAACGTAAAACAAGTATCTATCCCTGAAAGGGCATAAACAGAGCTTTCGAATGACACCATAACGATCCTTTTACGATGGCTAGTTTTCTTGCAATAACCGTGCAACGCGAGTGCAAAAAGCATGTAATTAGCCACTTTCCCGATACAATTCCGTATATAGCGAGTGAGAGAGGTAGGAGGGAGGTGAGATTCGTGTCAGTAGGTTCGCCGCGGTGGTCTGGAGCAGTCATACACTCGCTACTCTCCTGCCACCACTTGTCTCTCTCTCTCAGCAACATTACATGCTGAAATTGCCACTCGAGTTATGTCGAGCGCCGCCACATAGTCCAGCTTTATTTAACTCGACTTAAGTTGCGCGCCGACTTTTAGGGGTTAAGATCCACGCCAGACATGTCAAAACTATTTTTCAGAATATCTCAGTAGATAAGGCTCCTGGTCCAGATGAAATTCCTCCAATAGTACTTAAGAATTGCTCCTTGGTGCTCGCTCCTGTATTGGCAAAACATTTCCGTCTATGTACTCATACCTCACGCTTCCCAGTACCCTGGAAAGAAGCAAACATCCATCCAGTTCCTAAAAAAGGTGCCTCTTCAGATCCATCAAACTACAGACCAATAGCTATAACTTCCACTATTGGTAAAGTCTTTGAAATTATATTAAATAATCACATAATTAAGCATCTTGAGAATAATAAATTAATCAGTGATAGGCAATATGGTTTTAGACGATGTCGATCAACTGCAGATATTCTTTGCCTTCTTACGCATCAAATCAACCAAGCTACAGACCAACATGGTGAAACACATACAATAGCACTGGATATATCAAAGGCATTTGATAGAGTCTGGCATAAATCCTTATTGTCGAAGATGTAACACTACGGCCTTGCATCATTAGTTCCACTCATTTCTTCTTATCTTCATAACAGAAAAATATGTGTAATGGTAGATGGCCTTTATTCTCAATTTCACTCAATAAATGCTGGTGTTCCCCAGGGATCAGTTTTGGCCCCAACTCTGTTCCTCATTCATATCAATGATCTCATATCTACCACTCCTAATCCAATACATTCCTACGTAGATGACTCAACACTCCACAGTTCCTTCACATTTACCAATTCTTTCACCCAACCCGATCTTATAAATTCAAAAATAAGCACTGCAATTTCTCTGAACCAGGACCTTTCTAGAATTGAAGAATGGGGACAAAAGAATCTAGTTTCCTTTAATGCACAGAAAACCAAGTACATTCAATTTTCTAACCGACAGAATCTCACTGACTCCCATATATTTTGTAATGATGTAAATATTCCCACTTCCCCTAGTATTGACATTCTCGGTGTAACATTAACTACTAACTTGAGCTGGACACATTATGTTAGAAGCATTGCTAAGAATGCCTCTAAAAAACTGGGACTCCTGTACAGAGTTCGAGAATTCTTCACTGACGAGCAGTTGGCCGTAATATATAAAAGTCATGTGCGTTCTCAGATGGAATACTGTTCACCTCTGTGGAGTGGAAGTGGAGTGGTTGCATTGAGGCAGTTGGACAAAATTCAAAAAAAGCTATTAGATTAATCAATAACCCTGCAATCACACAGTACCTTCCTACATTATCCATACGAAGAAACGTTGCATCCCTTGCATTATTCTACAGATATTTTCACAGCAATTGTTCCGAGGAACTTGCTTCAATTGTGCCGCCTCTCCACATCTTTCCCCGTAGAACTAGGGCAGCTGAGAGCGCCTATGAATTTACACTTTCTCCTCCACAATGCAGAACTTCTGCTTATCAAAATTCATTTATCTCTAGAACTACTACTCTTTGGAATTCACTTCCCTCGAATTGCTTTCCACAAACTTACAATCTACAAATGTTTAAATCCAGTTGTTACAAATATTTTATGAATGGAGGATGCCTTTAGGCACATGGACCTTTTTGTTTTATCTGTGTTTTTCCTTCCTCCGTTCATTGTCTTTAAAAAATAAAAATAAATAAATAAAAAAATATATGCTCTTCACTGCTTTCAGCAACTTTCCATCTACTCCGTATATTCTTTCCACATACCTTCTCTATCCACTCTGCCATAGGCCTTCTCCTAGTCCATAAAGGCAACATACCCCTCTTGTTGCTTCTTCAAAGATATATCCACAACACAATTCAGGGTAAAAATCTGATCTACACATCCTCTTCCCTTCCTAAAACTGCCCTGCTTGTCACCTATCCATTTCTCCGTTCTCACTCTCACTCTCTCAATCACTACCCTACTGTACACCTTCCCTACTACGCTTAGAAGACATATCCCTTGGTGTTTACCACACACTCCTCTTTTCCCTTTACCCTTATATAGGGAGACTATTAAACCTGTCTTCCAGTCATCAGGTGCACTCCCCTTCTCCCATTCTAGTTTGCACATTTTCCACACCCATTCGACCACTATCTCACCACCATACCTCAAAATGTTCCCACACACTCCATCTGTTCCTGGTGCTTTCCCCAACTTCACTCTTTCCATGGCTTCCCACACTGCTGGCCTCCTGATCCCCACCTCCTCCTCCACTACTTATCTTTTTCTCCCTCCCATACCCCACCCAACTATGTTGGCTGGTGCTTCATTCCTTACATTTAGCAACTCATTGAAGTACTCCCTCCATCTTTCGACTCTCTTGCTTCTCGGCTAGGATTCTCCCATTCTTATCTGTCACACCCTTACTGTTTCCCTTGCTACCTTCCCTAACTTTCTTGACTTCTTTCCAGAACAGTTTCTTACACTCCCTCCATTTTACACTCAGATTCCTTCCAAATTCCTCATCTACTCTTCTCCTTCTCTACTCACTTCACCACACTCCTCCCCACGTACCTCGCTCGTTTCTGTCTCTCCAAATCTTCATTCCCTGTACAACCAAACCACTCGCTATATGCTTTCTTCTTGTCTTCCACAGCTATTTTTACCGCTTCTGTCCACCATGCTGTACCTTTCACTCCCCTCCAACTTCTCCTTACTCCACACACCTCCTCACATGCTGCACAGATCTCTTCCTTAAACACCTCGCTAATCTCCTCTACTTCCTCCATATCTTCCAGGTCGAACCCACCTAGATGTATACACACTATGGAAAATATTTAGGAACGGGATTTTCCAATAATTACACAATGTGCTGTACTTTGCCCAAGCAGTGAGCCCTAACATAATGAGTGACTGTAGTTCTTTATATTCCCCTTGCTAACTACTACTCCCAGTGCTACCAAAAGTTTAGCTGGGTTACCAGATGCCACCAGACAGGCTATCAGCAAGAGGTAACTTAGCAGGTTTACCAAATCAAGACCGCTAGTTAGTAAATATAAGCCGAAAATCGCTAGAATAATGCCACAATCTCTACAATATAACGCTAAAATGGCTCAAATCTCCAGAATATCGCTAGAATTCACGTGCTAGATGTAAGAATGTGCTGCTAGGTCGAAATTAATACCTCTAAATCTAGCGGGCCTGGACATGTTTTGTATCGATAAATGCGCAAAGTAAATTTGAAGGAGGTCCGGGTTGGCAGTATTTAGTTTGAAGGAAGTCTGGGAAAGCATTTTTGTTAGCCTAGGGGATTAACTAAAATGCATTGCTCGAAAATGGCAAACGTAAGCAAAATCCTCGACAATATTTAAACAAAAGACATAAAATAACACCCCAAGACACCGGACCAGATTGTGTTAAGTATTACCGTAGCAGATGAATTAAGATAGCAGCATGGCAGTCTGGATTTATGACATAACTTAGTATACCACAATGGTATACGTATGTGATAGATTCAGGTTGGAGTAACGGCATTCAGTACAGTGTCAGTCAAAATCTTCCAAGTCAGAAATGATAGTTAACATTATGCTGTAATGAACACATTTAGACTTAAACGTACCTAGAATTTGGCTCCTATTATTCTTTAATACAAATTTAAGGACATTTGTTACAGGAAGCTTTGCTTTTTGTCTCCTTCATACACCTATACAACACACACAAACACACACATACACACCACTTCATCATACACACACACACACACACACACACTTAATGAGTTTCCTTCTAGTTGCTAAAAGCTCTTGTTTTACCGGCACCTAACAAGACTGCTGCGGTTGTGGGTTGTGGGGTCATTTCGTGTGGGGGGCTGTCTGGATGTTGGTTAGTTCTTCTACATGAATTGTCTACATGTCAGTTCATATAATATAAGCTCGTGTGTTTTTCTTTTCATGTGGGTGGCTTTTCGTGCGTTGGTTAGTTCGCTAGCAAGACAGTTTGCATAAAATAGGGTGGGTGTGTTTATTTTCGTGCGGGTGTCATTTTGTATGTTGGTTAGTTAGCCCGCAGTCAGTTTGTACGAAAACTCGTTTATGGTTGTGAGTCTTTGCGTGTGACATTTCGTTTGTGGGTATTTTCATGTGCTTGTGTTTTCGTATGTGTGTGTGTGTATTTTCGTGTGTGTGTAGTGTTTTCGTGTGCATGTTTCCGTGTGCATGTTTTAGTGTGCATGTGTTTTTGTGTGTGTGTGTATGTTTATGTTTTCATGTGTTTGTGTTTTCGTTTGTATATGTTTTCGTTTGTGTGTGTTTTATTGTATGTGTGTTTTCGTTTGTGGGAATATTCGTTTGTGGGTATTTTCGTGTGTGTGTGTTATCGTATATGTGTGAGTGTGTCTTTTTGTTCGTGTATCATTTCGTGCATGCATGTTTTCGTGTATTAGTTTTAGTGTTTTTTCGTCCCCAAGTCATTTCGGTCACAAGCTAATTCGGTTCCAAGTTAATTTGCTCAGAATTCGGTTCGTTTATATAGCCAATTTATTTGTCAGTCTAAAATAAAAACAAATATGAATATTATTTGTTCACAATTCAGTTCATTCACAAGTTAATTTACCCATAAATCAAATCGACCATACGTCAGTTTTGCCATCAAGTTAGTTTATCTTTATATTTTTCTAATTACAATATATTAATTACATTTAGTTTTCTCTTTACCAGGTCAGTTCTTCCACATGTCAGTTAAACAATAAGCCAGTTCGCCCACAAAGAAGTCTGTGGAAGAAGTCTAAGAGGTTTGATAAGCAGGAGCGTTTATTACGAAACCCGTGTTGAGTATCTTTATGTATGTTTTCCTCTAAGTGATTTACGAGTTTGTCTCTTATGAGTGTTTCTAGCATTTTACATACAACCCAGGTTAAGATAATTGGACGATAGTTGCTAGGTAAGGATTGGCTGCCTTTTTTTTAATTAAGTTTAGTTGGCGAGTTTCCACTGATCAGGCATAGTCCCAGACTGTAAGGATTTATTGAAGAGCAATGTCAGTGGTTTGGAGAGCTCATACTTAGTTTCTATGTGTGTGACTGTGTGTGTTTGAGTGTGTGTGTGTGAGAGTGTGTCTTTTCATGTGTGTGTGTGTGTGTGTGTGTGTGTGTGTGTGGAAGAGTGTTCGTGTGAGTGAGTGAGTGTGTGTGTGTGTGTGAGGGAGAGTGTGTATGTGAGTGTGAGTTTTATGTGGGAGTTCGTCTTGTCATGTGTGTGTGTGTGTGTGTGTCTTTTCATGTATGTGTCCTGTCGTGCGCATGTCTTTCATATATTTGTTATTTTCCTCACAAGTCATTTTGCTTATATTATGTTTTCTGGTCCACAAGTACAGTAGATGGATCAGCAAACAAGTTAATCCGGCCACAAGTTAGTTTGCCCATAAGTCGGTTAGTTTGTATAGCATATTTATTTTGCAATCATAAATACAAAAAAGTTCTCATTCATATGCTTTGCTCATAATTCAGTTCGTTCACAAGCTAATTTGTCGGTAAATCAATTCGACCACAAATCAATTCGCTCTCGAGTTACTTTGCTATTATGTTTATATAATTCAAATTAATTAACTAATATCATTTCTTCTCTCTTTCACAGGCCAGCTTATCCATAAGTCAGTTCAACCATGATTCGTGTCGCCCACAAGTAAGTTCGCCTACATATCAGTTCGCCTATATATATACAGTATATTTGCTAGCAACTATTTTCGCTTGTATACCAATTAAATAATGATAAAGTTCTGTATCTAACAGACAGTTGGCATTAACAAGGCAGCTCACAATACAATTAGTGGTATTCGTCTTCTTTATATTTTATTTGTTAACATTATTTATCTACTTTTATTTGTTTTGCTTATGTTCTACCTGATTCAGCTTTATTTAAATCGTTCAATGTTATTTCTTATTATTTCTCATATTTTGTTTTTCCACTGTCAAATATTATGGGTATATATATTTTGTTTTTGAAAATACATTGCTTTAAAATCCAATACATTTTCTCCAAATAAATTGTATAATAACCTTGATCTTATTGTTGTACTTTGATATTACCTTTTTTTATTATTTCGCTAATCATTATCTCTCGTTTTCTCTCTCTCTCTCTCTCTCTCTCTCTCTCTCTCTCTCTCTCTCTCTCTCTCTCTCTCTCACTCGCTCACTCTCACTCTCTCTCTGACTGACTGACTTGGAAAAGGATTTGGGTGTTCTGAATAGCTTGACTTAAAGTTTTCCAAGCAGTGCATTGAAGAAGAAAAGAAAGCTCAGAACTTATTGGACTATATTAAGAGTCAATTTAAGTATAGAAATGAGGAAATAGTCCTCACAATTTACAACGCTCTGATACGGCCTCTCCTGGAGTTTGCTGTTCACTTCTGGTCTCCAGCACTCAGGAAAGATGTAGAGCGACTGGAAAGAGTACAAGCTAGGGCTACAAATATTTTTATATTGCTTAGAAGAATGAGCTACGAGGACCGGTTAAGTGCTCTTGATCTCTTCCAGTTGGAGACATGCAGACTACGAGGTCAGCTCATTGAAGTTTTTAAAATACTTAATGAGTTTGACAATTTGGAATATAGCAAAATGTTTAGCCTCAATATGAATACAACACCCAACCATGGCTGGAATTAGAATTGAAAAGGTTCAGCACTAGTATTTGTGGAAACTTGTTCACATATAAGATCTGTTCTACCTTGAACAAACTTTCCTCCGAAGCAGTTCAAGAAGAGAGTAGATAGTAGTTTGCACATTCTGTAAAAAGTGTACTAAACAGTCTCTCTCCTTCCACTTTGAGTATCTCCTCGGAATGGACCGCAAGGTCTTTGAGATACTAAATAGTCCTTCTAACTCCTTGAAACTCTCTCTCTCTCTCTCAGTAGAGCAATTAGAGAGAGAAAGCGTGCACACAAACTAAAAAGGGGTGCAGATAACAATACCATAATCGACCAGAACTCGGCTGCCAGACTAAAACTTAAATCGTTTATATAATTGGCAAAGATAAATTACGAAATCGACATAGCTAAGGATAGTAAAAGTAACCCCAAAAATATCCATAAGTATATGAACAGTAACAAACACATTAATAGCTGTATTGGTTCGATACTTAATAAACAAGGTGACCTTGAATCTAATAGCATAGATATAGCATCTACTCTTAACGAACATTTCAGCTCTGTTTTTTAATGCTGCTAGCAACATGGGCGTGTCACAAGTTAACAATCAAACAAGCAAAGTTGTGCTTAGAGACTTCAAAATTACTAAATCATAAGAAAGATTGATTCTCTGAAAGTAAACAAATCCGCCGGCCCAGACCTGTTCGTCCCTAAAATTCTAAAATTATTAAAAAACGAAGTCGCAGAAGCTCTGACCATAATATTTAATAAGTCACTCCAACATGGATATGTACCGACCGACTGGAAGACAGCAAATATAACACCAATATTTATAAAGGGTGACCAAAAATTACCTAATAATTACAGGCCTATTAGCTTAACTTCCGTAATTGGAAACATGATGGAATCAATCATTAAGGATGAAATAGTACTTTTCACTGAAAGCAATAATCTTATCACCTATAGTCAGCACGGTTTCAGCGCAAAGAGATCAAGCCTAATGAACTTAATAGAATTGTATGATAGACTTTCAAATGTTAATGACTTCACCAAGAGTCTCGACATAGTGTACTTGTACTTTCAGAAAGCATTCGACAAGGTCCCACATTTAAAATTGCTACAGAGAGTTCAGGGTTTAGAAATACAGGGCAAAACCTAGAAATGGATTAAAAACTTGCTAAGTGAAAGAAAGCAGTGAGTAGTTATTAATGGTGTCGAATCATCATGGATTCCAGAGACTAGTGGTGTCCCTCAGGGCTCAGTGTTGGGACCGATTTTGTTCATAATTTACATCAATGACATTGACAATGGTATCAATAACATAGTTTCTAAATTCGCGGATGACACTAAGATAGGAAATGCAATAATTTCGGAAAGCGATAGAATCAGTCTACAAACAGATATAAATACAATCACAGAATGGTCTGAGAATTGGCAAATGCCCTTTAATGTAAATAAATGCCAGATATTGCAAATAGGCTCTAAAAGCAATAAATATGAATATTACATGAACAGGGAGAAAGTTAATAGCGTAACACAGGTAAAAGACCTAGGAGTGCCTATAAATGAAAACCTAAAATCTTCAAACCAATGTACGGCAGCAGCTTTAGGCTTCTTCAGAAGAAATTTTCATTATCACAGCAGAAACATAGTTATGCCATTATATAAAAGTATAGTGAGACCGCATCTGGAATACGCTGTGCAGTTCTGGTCTCCATACCTCATAGAGGCCATTGTAAAGCTGGAATCTGTGCAGCGAAGACCAACTAAATTGATTCCTTCTCTAAGAAATAAACCATATAATGAGAGACTAAGAGAACTCGATATATTTTCACTTAAGAAACGGAGGATAAAAGGACAACTGATTGAGTGTTTTAAAATTTAAACAGGATTCAGTAACATTAACCCTGATAAACTATTTAAGATAGCCAAAGAGAGTTCTACAAGAGGAAACAAGTTAAAATTAATAGGTAAGACAGCAAACCTGGATACAACAAAAGTGTTCTTCACTCACAGTATAATTAGTGAGTTGAATAAGCTCCCAAATAATGTAATAGATAGTATCTCAATAGATGCATTTAAACACATTTTAGACTCGTACCACAGAAAAATAGGGATGGAGTAGGTAATAACCAATGATAGCACGATGTGGTAGTAACGAACACTGTTTCAGTTGAAGAGAGCTATCCAAGGAAAACAAAATCTATATATATATATATCCTGCCGCCACGGACATTAGTTCCAGGGCAGTAATTCCCTTTCCAATGTTCCCTTACCCACTCTAAACCACTGTTTGGACACTTGATCCTCAGTGTTTTGGAGGACAAGCAACCTAGAAGGGTCACTAGACCTGTTGTTGCTTGATTTCCTTTGTACTCCTTTGTACTCTCTCTTCCACCGTCCACATGCACCTGATAAATTACCAGACTGCAGGCATTACCATGATATTAAATTATGTAAAAGCTGTGTGTGAACATTACTAAGGATGGACGAGAGAGAGAGAAGGGGAGAGTCTTGAGTTTTATCCTGTGACTTGGAGACTATTTCCTAAATTTAGTAGCTCTCTCACTCTCTCAACTTTGGGAGACCCTTGTTACAGGCAGCTTTTCCTTGTGTCTCCTTCATACATATAGGACAAAAATAGTTTAGTCCCTCTAGTGAAATGTATTCATATTAGACAGTGCCGTTAGTAAAGGTTATACTTTATAGATTCTACAGTTTTGTTTCTCTCCGGAGTGCTATTTATACTATTAGTTACAAGTGATTAATTATTATCATAAAAAATGGTCATCTAATATGAGAGAGTTCTCTGATTCCTAATCTGGGTAAAATCATCTACTGTTAGCGTGAATATAATTAACACCTGTACCAACGACGTCTGTTATAGTTTCTTCTAGCTATATTTAGACGATTTTGTGCAGTTTAGGAAGGATCTGTAGTATTAAAAAAGTTTGTGAGATAGTTCGAAGCCTATTAATGGCTGGAGGCCCTTTTTACGCTGAATACAATTGTCTAATAGTAGTTACAATATAATTCAAAGTTTGCACCGGTATTGGAAGGGTTAAATAACATCAAACATTGCATTCCGAACTATCGCCAGCAATGTTCAAGCTCTAATTAGGCAGGAAATATATTATGAGAATATATATAGTGTGTGTTTACCCCTTGAGGATTATGATACGTGTTGACACTTTATTCTGGTTATCATTAGACGATTTTATACATCTGATGAAGGATCTGTTGGACTTAAAAGGTAATGCATATCTCAATTATAACCCTGACTTTCATATACACTTCCTAATCTGAATAAAATCGTCTAATAATAGCCAGAATATAGAGTTAAAGCGCATCATAATACTGAAGGGATTAACAGGTTGTATGGCATATTCAAACTGCTGTCAAATGATCATGGGTATTGGTTAGCTAGGTGCAGTTTATGGTAATACAGGTGGGGAATTATTATTTATATATATTTGTGTTTTTATATGTCTATCTATCTATCCATATGTCTGTTTATCAATATATCTATCTGTCTGGCTGCCTGTATCTATCTGTTTGTCTGTCTATGCATCTATCACACACGGCACAAAGGTTAGTTTAGGTTGGGGTAACTAATATATATATGTAGCCATATGTACGTTTGAAAACAATAGTTCACTGAAAATGTTACTCATTAACTGTGTAATTATTTGTAGTATCACAAATCCTTGACAGTCTTTGTGTTTCTAATAAGCGGTTGTTATACCCTGTTCCAAATAAGTAAGCCAACGCTCTTGAACATTATTAACCTCTATAACTCACAAACGACTACAGTGATCAAACTAATATTTCTACGCTTTGGGAATAGGTAAAGAAATGCACAGCCTACTTGTTCTAGCCTTTTTTGCGTTACAGAGGTTAATGTTTACGATTTCTGGACTACCTATTTGAAACAGGGTATAGTACTATTTGTAGTGCGTCTTGGAAATGTCAAGTGAGTGTCCCAAGAGTGTTTGCCTCGTTAGCGTGAGGACCCGGTTTCGAATCCTGGCCCGGCCGCATATTTACCAAGTCGAGACTAGTAGGTGCCATAGGGTAAATTAGGACCAATCACAGCTCGAGTTTACCCTAGGATGACTAATACCTAGTCACAAGACTAACTTCAACCATGCATATAACCCTGGACAGCCAACATTGTAGCACTAAGTTATGAAAATATAACTACAAAGAAATAGGAAATTCTTATAATAATGCCCTCGGTACTTTAAATTATGCAAATAAATATATCCCATTCTGTTTTACGATAGTAAGAGTTAAAGCGTATCTGGCAACAGTGTTAAGTCCCAGTACAGCGATCATTCGGCATTCAGTGTATTCGCCTTAATACTATATATCCTATTATAATAGATACCTATTACTATTTCAATATAATACAACCATAGACAATTCCATTACATATTATTTGAATATGATATAAAGTTCTCGACTATATGTTAAGCATGAACAGTCATGACAGAACCGAAATATTATCTATTGACTTTAGTGCACAGCGAAGGTTTTGGTTCTAATGTTATGACTCTTGACTAGGACCGAGGAATGCTCCAGAGCTGTAGCGACACGAAGAAGGGCTATCCAAAAACAACGAAGGTCTAAATCACTGCTGAATTGGATCCAAGTTAAAAAAACTACAGCTTTTGCCACAAAAACAATCCGATCAACCTGCAAATCCTCCTTGAGAGAATACTGTAGCAACATAAACCATGACACCCCAATTTCAGAAGTCTGGAATAGATTCCGCAGCATCACAGGACGACCCTCCTTCCCATCATTCCCCTTCACAATAGATGGAGAGATGTGCCTTTTACCCAAAGACAGAGCCGATGCAATAGCTACCCGCATACAAAATAACCAACACCAGGAACCCCCAGATGACCAAGAAGAAGCCAACAAGCCATGAGATCACCATAGCTATACATCGTCCTACACAAATGAACAAGCCCTTCACCACTTCTGAAATGCAAAACGCAATAGCCCACCTCCCAACAGGCAAAACAGCAGGACATGACCGCATACCATACGAGTTTATCAAATACCTACCACCAACAATGCACACCCAACTGCTTCACCTTATCAACACAACATGGACACAAGGCAATGTCCCCAAGGACTGGAAAAACTGTATCATCTTGCCCTTCATTAAACCAGGAAAGGACCCCTGCCTGTCATCATCATACCGACCAATCAGCCTCCTGCCTAGCATAAGCAAGCTGGCAGAAAGAATGGTCCAGACAAGACTCTCCTGGCACCTTGAAAACAATAACCTCATCCCCTCCTCACAAGCCGGCTTCAGACCTACCTGTTCTACATTAGACCAGGTACTTAACCTGGAACAGGTAATACTATCAGCCCTTTCAAGCCAAAAGACCTGTATCGTAGTATATTTAGATCTCTCCTCTGCTTTCGACACCGTTCCCCACGATCTCTTACTGCTGAAACTATCCAGAATGGGAATAAAAGGACACATCCTGCAATGGTTAAAGTCTTCCCTCTCCAACAGAACAAACCAAGTATTCATCCAAGGCCAGATGTCTAAGACCATAACAACAACAAAAGGATTACCACAAGGATCCTCACTCAGCCCCCCCTTATTCGACGCATACCTGTCGGACATGCCAAACATAAACCCAGCAAAAACAATACAATACGCCAACAACATAACAATATACGCCTCAGACCATAATCCCCAAATAGCCGAACAAAGGATGCAGGACGCCCTCAACATCCTAGGGAACTGGACTAATGAATCAAAACTAAGTATCAACCCAACCAAATCGCTATACCAGATCGTCACGAGAAAGAAAAACTACAGACCTCCAAGATTCACGCTTAATGGCGAAGATTTGCTTCCTACACAGAGCCACAGATATCTCGGAGTAATTTTTGATGCTCCACTCCTCACTTGGAAAGACCACATAGACTACCTGATATACAACACCAACCAAAGACTGAACATCATGAAAGCAATCGCAGGCACAACATGGGGTGCAGACGCCACAACCCTCCGAACATTCTACATAGCATACATCAGAAGTAAACTTGACTACTGTGCCCAAGCATTCGCCTCAGCCGCACCGACCCATCTTCATAAACTGGAGGTGGTACAGAATTCAGCAATGAGGATCATAATGGGGGCCCTTAAATCAACCCCGGTGGCCAGACTTCAGTGTGAAGCAAATCTAATCCCACTCCACACCAGAAGGGATATATAGTGTGCCACCTACTTCTCAAAAATCTATGCTGCCCCACCTTCCCACCCCTTCTCTGCATCTCTCCGCAATGTAACAGTACAGCCTCAAGGAGCTCCCATCCATAAAGCACCCTTCCGAGAGCGCGTAGGGCAAATTATGCATAGAAAATCACGCATATTCCTTGGTTGCCACTCAACCACCATGGTACCACCAGTCCCACCATGGGAATACATCCCACCCACAGTCCACACAGACCTCATCAACTCAACAACCAAGAAAAACAACTCGGCTGAGCTCAAGCAAGAGTTCCTCGAAGTCCTCCACACCCAGCACCAAAATTCCACCCACGTATACACAGATGGATCACGCATCAGTACCAGTAATAACAACAGCAAATCTGTGTCTTCAGCATTATGGATCCCAAAATTTCACCTTACCATGAGATGGAAGCTACCCAAACAAACCACAGTGTTTACAGCAGAGCTCTATGGACTCCTCCGTGCACTTGAGATCATCAACACCCTCCCAGTAAGTGCCTACACCATTTGCTGTGACTCCAAAAGTGCCATACAAGCCATCAACTATAACACCAAGACAAACAAGGAAATAGTATACCCTATGATCCAACTCCTCACCACCCTCCACTCTCAAGGATATACAATATCCCTCCAATGGGTACCCAGCCACATTGACATCCTCCATAATGAAATAGTGGATGGACTAGCCAAAGGGATGCACTCCTTCCACCTAACAACAGTCATACCCTACACCACAACCGACCGGACAAACATCCTCAGAGAAGACGTCCTCCAAGACTTCAAGGAAGAGTGGAAAATAACCATAGCTGGCACACAATACAGTAACATCAAGTCAGAGTGGTCGGTGTGGAAACACTCCATCTACAAGAACAAAGCCTTAAACACCGCGGCTCTCCGCCTCAGAACACACAGGACACACCAGAGTGGGAGGGCATATGTACAGGATGGGACTGCCAGCAAATGAAAATTGCCCGTCCTGCCTCACACCTGAGACAGTGGAGCATTATCTACTCCACTGCCACAGACATTACGGTGCCCGCACCCACCTCAGAAGTGTAGTAACCCAACAAGGAGGAACATTCAACATCAAGCATATCCTAGGTGGAGGAGACCTACCACAGCACAGTAAACATGTCATCGCATCAGCCCTAGGAACCTACATCAGAACAAGAAACAAAATCACAAGCATATAAAATTACCATCCAACTGAATCTGTACTATACCACCACTGATCATCATCATCATCATCATCTCTGACCTCACCCTCACCTTGACTTAAATCACACAGTACACAGAGAGCAGTACTGTACTGTATCACCACTGATCATCATCATCTCTGACCTCACCCTCACCTTGACTTGAATCACACAGTACACATAGAGCAGTACTGTACTGTACTACAACTGATCATCATCATCATCTCTGACCTCACCCTCACCTAGACTTAAATCACCCTGACCTCAAAAGACAACGACAAACTTACCCCCCATATACAGTACAGTAGTATAAAATCCACCTTTACTATCTCTCCTAACCCCTATTATACTAACAATTGTTCTTTTCACCCCTCCTAAAACGCCTGTGCAGTAATCTGGAGACACCACAACCCTCCAAGCAAACTGCACATTTAAACAATAAGAAGAAGAAGAAGAAGACTTGTCAATGAGTTAATTTGGCTTAAATAATAATTATAATTTATTCCAAATATAAAATTATAATAGCCTACACTTGAATAAGTCAATTATACATATAATTTAGTCCATAACACTATTTACGATAAATATAAGCTAGGTTAAGTATGGATTAGGCTAATGTTACAGTTCTGTAGTTCGAAATTCATTGCATTGATTGATTATACTTATACTTATACTTTGTTGTATTCCGTCCGTTAGTGACACAGTTGAGCTGGGGCTCCACTGCAACCAGGCAGCTCCCTTTCTTCCACTCTCCATTCCAGAAGTCGGTTGGAGTTGGTGCTGGGGTATCCTGGTGTTGGTGGCCGGTCCGGTATTTTGGCCAGCCACATGTCCAAGTGTTTCTTGAAGGTATCTGGAGACACCCCGGTCATGTTCCTGAGAGGGGTTGGTATACAGTTGAACAGTCTGGTTCCATTGTATGCAAAGCTGTGATGGATCAGGGATTTGATTTTTTGTGTTGATCCCGGCGTAGTCCTCACATAGCACAGCCTCCCTCGCCTTTGGTGTTGAGTCTCTTGGATGTTTGGATTTGGGAGCTTTTTTTCCAAAATCTTCCAGACGTAGATGATGATGTATCTCTCCCTACGTCTTTGAAGTGAGTACAGCTGCAGCTCCTTGAGTCTCTCCCAGTAGTTAAAGTGTTGAAACCCATGGATTTTACTGGTGAATGTCCTCTGGGTGGCTTCAATTTCTGTTATTTCTCCTACTTTTTGGGGAGACCAGAGCTGAGAGCAGTACTCCAGTCGTGGTAGACTTCCACAGTGTTAACATACACCTCTCATTTCTTGTGTGGAAGATTCTCAGGATCCAGCCTGCTATTTGTTTTGCTGTTGTTGTGGCTTTGGTAATATGCTGGGAAAAAGTGGCGTCACTGCTCATATTTACTCCCAAGTCCTTCACTGTGTCCTTGGCGGTAATTTTTTGCTGTCCACTTTTGTAGTTGGTGTCGTTTTGTAGTGCTCTCTTGTTCCCGTACCTTAGAAGCTCGAACTTGTCTCCGTTTAGGGCCATGTTGTTTTCTTCTGCCCACTTCAGGATTTTGTCCAAGTCTTGTTGTAGTAGCTGTGCATCATGTTGTGAGGTGATTTTCTTCATGAGTCTGGTGTCGTCTGCAAACGATGAGGCTGTTGAGTGTTCCAGGTCCCTGTCGATGTCTTCTATCATGATGAGGAATAGGAGAGGTCCCAGTACTGATCCTTGTGGTACTCTGCTGATGACCCCACCTGCTTCTGATAGGCTTCCTTGAACCGTGACTCTTTGTTTTCTGTTGGTGATGAAACTGTGGAGCCATCTTCCAAGGTCTCCCCCTATTCCCAGTGATTTGAGTTTATGTAGAAGGATCCCATGGTCCACCTTGTCAAAAGCTTTGGCGAAATCTAGATATATGACGTCTACATTTTCTCCGTCTTGAATATCCTGTAGGATTTTGTCGTAGTGTGATAGTAGTTGTGAAAGGCAGGAGCGGCCTTGTCTAAAGCCATGTTGACCCTCGTTGAATGCCTCGTTATCTTCCAGGTAGCTGACCATCTTAGCTCGTATTGTTCTTTCTATGATTTTAATAAGATGTGACGTCAGCACCACTGGTCTGTAATTTTTGGCTATGCCTTTACTACCCCCTTTATGTATTGGTGTGACGGTACCTTCTTTTAGGGATTGTGGTACATATCCAGTTTGGAGGAACTTGCTCCACAGCAGTTTTAGAGGCAAGGCTAGCTGGTGTTTGCAGTTTTTTAGCAGTTGGGCATGAAATCCGTCTGGTCCTGCCGCAGAGTTTGGTCCAATCTTGTCGATGGCTGCTATTATGTCCTCTGTTGATACTGTTACCGAGGAGAGTTGATGTGGTGTCCCAGGAGCGTTGTCAAAGAAGGTCGTTGCATTATCTATTTTCATGTCTTCATTTGGCGGGCTGAAGACACTTTCGTACTGCTGTTTGAGTATCTTGGCCATTTCGGTTGGGTCACTCTCAAGTTCGCCCATAGGTTTTGCAAGTGGTCCTATTGTTGAGGTGTTCCTGAGTCTCCATTTTGCATATGCATAGAAGAATTTGCTATTTACTTGAATGTTTGCAACTGCTTGGAGTTCTTCACGTGTTATTTGCTCTTGGTGTGACTGGATGAGTTTTCGTTCAACTTCATGGAGCTCTTCTTGTAGTTTGGTGATAGTGTGCGCATGGCTGGTCTTCCTTTGCTTGGCTCTCAAGTACGTCCTTTTCTTCATTAGTATTTTTCTATCTCTGGGAACCTGTTTTATCTGCTTCCTGCTTGATTTGGGTGGTATGATGTTTTTACAGGTCTCCAGGTATTGTTTCTGGAGGATACTGAGAGTTTCGTCGACGTTTTAATCTTCGAATAGTGCCCTCCAATCAGTTACTGCCAGTTCTGCTCTCAGTATGTCCCAGTCTATATCTTTGCTGTAGAAGGTGAGATCTTTCAGAGAGGTGCATGGGATTTGGCTTGATTCCTGTTGACATCTTCTTGGTGGTGTGGCTGGTGTGGGGGTTCTAACTTTGATGAGGCTGTGGTCGGACATTATAGTTTTTACAGTTTCGTACGAGTGTACCAGGTCGAAGTTGTTGCCAAATAGTAAGTCCAGTGTGTTGTTGCCTCTTGTAGGTTCCTCGATGTATTGTTTCATGTATGCAGTGTCCATGATAGTCATTAGCTCCTTGGCTTGCTGTTTTTCATCTTTGGATCCTCCGTCTATTTTCATGGTTGCCCAATTGATGATGGGCAGGTTGAAATCTCCTGTGATGATGACATCTGTAGCGGGAGTTGGCAGATTTTGTAGGAGTGATTGTATCTTCTCTGTGACCTCTTTGAAAATTTCCCTGTGGTGTTTGGAGGTCGGTACAAAATTATGATGAGCATGTCGGATTGTCTTATGTGTACTGCTAGTAGCTCTGTTGTGCCGTTTGAGAATGCAACTAGAGTTTCGGTATTTTCAGCCATATCCTCCCTTAGGTAGAGTGCTACTCCTCCGTGGCTTCTGTCCGCTCTGTCGGCTCCGAATAGTGTGAAATTATGGATATTGATCTCTGCATCCAAAATGTTTTCGTTCAAGTGTGTTTCTGTGAGGGCTAGACAAATTGAGTTATCTTCCTCTGCAATTTCTTCCAACATGGGGACTTTACATTGATTGTTTCGTGGGTAGAGTCCTCTGATGTTGCCCACAAAAAAAATAGTTAGTGGTAGTTGCACCTTCCTCTGTGGTTCATATCTGGCCCCTCGGTTTGGGCTAGGAATCTCTCCATTATCACTTGAGACCGTTTTTCCACTTTCAGAAGACGTCCCATTACTACCTCTAAAAAAGCACCCTGGTCGGGCATAGCCGTGTGTACCGCTGCTGGTCTGACCTTGTGAGTTTGCTGGATGGTTGGCCAGCTTCTCAGGGCATTGCGTTGGCTTTCTAATTTTTCCTCATGTGTTGGTGTGTAGGCAAATTCCCTTTGGATGTGTCCTGTAGCATGTTCCCTTGGTTTGTTGACATTGTTTCTGGGCGTCAGTATTTTGGTTCCCTTGATGTGTGGAAGATTGCAGTCTCTGATAGTACATGCCCTTTTGTTGAGCGAGATTCTGCATACATATGGGTGGTAGTCGATGCACTTCCATCCACGCTTGCAACCGATCCTTTCATCCCGCCCGTGCTTCATGAATTTTGCACATATTTTTGGGTGGTCTTGTTTGCATCCCATGCCAACTACTCCATATCGGCATTCATTTCTTAGGTAGAAATTGCATACTTCCATGCTTTTCCTCCTAATATAAGTGCCCTTGTTTACAGCTCTGGGCCTAGGTCTCCATGGATTTGAATTTACAGCACTAGCCTCACCTGTTCTTCTGTATGTAGGAGCATTATGGCTGCATCCGTTGCATGTGGGGTGTGTGCTCGTTGGGGTCCCCGACCTCACCTGGCTTGCTGCGTTTTGAGGAGGCTCTGCCGTGTCTGCTAGTGTTGCGGGGGGGAGACTATGGGCATCTAGCATTGTGAGGCTAAAATCTTCTGGTGTGTTCCCCAGACCTAGATCTATAACCATGTTTGTTGTGGTACTGGTATTGAGGTTGTCGCCGTCACTCTTGCCTACGGCTACTTCTGGACTTTTGGGTAGGCCTTGGCCTAGGCCAGTGTCCCCAGTTAATTCCTTGATTGTTGGTGTATTGTCAACTGGCGTGTTGGTGTTGGTGACAGCTTTGTTGCTCTGGAGCTGACCAGGGATTTTTCTTACCTTACTTATCGCTCCAGAATTGGTTAGTCGTTCCTTGTGTTGGAGAACGGCTGCTTCTGCATCGGCCACCCACTCACCCTTTGTGTCAAACTTTGTTAGGCAGCATGTTTTGCACATGAATTTCCTTGGCATTTTTGCATAGTTGAGAATTTGATAGGCAGGGAGGTCTGTGCAGAAATAGTGCAGCCATTCCCGGCAGTAGTCGTATTGGATTGCTTTTTTTTCACCTGTGAACTTGATTCCACAGTCGGGGCATTCCGGGTCGGTTTTGTTTTGATCCCCGTCCATTGTTGGCGTCATGTTCGTAGTCACTGGTTTTTTTCTCTTATTTTCACTTCAATCCTTCTGTTTCGGACTTTGTTTCTTGTATGTGTGCACTCACTAAGTGTTTATGTAGGTTATTTTGTCTTTGGTAATCACCTATTGCACTGTCTTTACGAGAAACACCTGATAATGTATGGAGCTACAGTGTGACGTTGCCTTGACCTTGACGCCAAACCTTGAAGACTATATTGACTATATTTATTAAGAGTTACATACGCCCTGATAGGGACAGAAAGTCGGCGTATTTGTTAAAAGCACCCCAATACAGCATGATCACTCCCACAGGAATAACCCAAGGGATAGCCTACACAATATTAGCAAAGTTATTTCCATTAGGGTCCCTGTTGTGAGGTAAGAATGAGAAGTCTAGCCTACAAGGGAGTCAAACAAACTACAGTAGAAAATGAAACTCCACCACATTGTAGACTCCCTGTACCATCTCAATGAAAGATCTCATAATAAATATCCTAGTAATAGCCTACCAAGACAAATACCGTGCAACAATTAATTACTTAAAATATAGCCTAGTAGTAGGCTATGCAAAATCAGTTATTTCTACATGCAGAGAATATTATTTGGTGGCCTATTACATGTTGCAAAGAATATTTTATGGCGTATTACATGTTGCGAAGAACATTTTATGGCCGATTAGCCTACATGTTGCGAAGTATATTTTGTGGCCTATTAGATGTTCTGAAGAATATTTATGGCCTATTACATGTTGCGAAGTATATTTTGTGGCCTATTAGATGTTGCGAAGTATATTTATGGCCTATTACATGTTGCGAAGTATATTTTGTGGCCTATTACATGTTGCGAAGTATATTTTGTGGCCTATTACATGTTGCGAAGTATATTTATGGCCTATTACATGTTGCGAAGTATATTTTGTGGCCTATTAGATGTTGCGAAGTATATTTTGTGACCAATTACATGTTGCAAAGTATATTTTGTGGCCTATTACATGCTGCAAAGAATATTTTTTGGCCTATTACATGTTCCGAATAATATTTGTTGGCCTAACACATGCCGTGAAGAATATTTGGTGGCTTAACACATGCCGTTAACAGTATTTGGGAGTTAGGCCACCTAGAGTTATTAACGGCATGTGTTCGGCCACCAAACGTTATTCGCAGCATGGGTTAGGCCACTATATATTCTTCACAGCATGTGTTAGGCCACCATATATTATTTATGGCATATATTAGGCCACCATATATTATTCGCGGCATGTGTTAGGCTACCAAATATTCTTTGCAGCATGTAATAGGCCATAAATATTCTTCGCGGCATATAATAGGCCAAAAAAAATTATGCGCAGCATGTAATAGGCCATAAATATTCTTCGCGGCATATGATAGGCCAAAAAATATTATGCGCAGCATGAAATAGGCCACAAAATATTCTTCGCAACATGTAATAGGCCACACAATATACTTTGCAACATGTAATAGGCCATAAATATTCTTCGCAACATATAATAAGCCATAAAATATATTTTGCAACATGTAATAGGCCACAAAATATACTTCGCAACTTTTAATATGCCACAAAATATACTTCGCGACATGTAATAGGCCTATTACATGTTGCGAAGAATATTTATGGCCTATTGCATGCTGCAAAGAATATTTTGTAGCCTATTACATGCCGCGAAGAATATTTATGGCCTATTACATGTTGCAAAACATATTTTATGGCCTATTACATGTTGTGAAGACAATTTTATGGCCTATTACATGTTGCAAAGTATATTTTGTGGCCTATTACATATTGCGAAGAATATTTTTTGGCCTATTACATGTTGCGAATAATATTTGTTGGCCCAACACATGCCGTGAAAAATATTTGGTGGCCTAACACATGCCGTTAAAAGTATTTGGGAGTTAGGCCACCTAGGGTTATTAACGGCATGTGTTAGGCCACCAAAAGTTATTCGCAGCATGGGTTAGGCCACTATATATTCTTCACAGCATGTGTTAGGCCACCATATATTATTCGCGGCATGTGTTAGGCTACCAAATATTCTTTGCAGCATGTAATAGGCCATAAATATTCTTTGCGGCATATAATAGGCCAAAATAAATTATGCGCAGCATGTAATAGGCCACACAATATTCTATGGCCTATTACATGTTGCGAAGAATATTTATGGCCTAATACATGTTGCGAAGAATATTTATGGCCTATTACATGCTGCAAAGAATATTTGATGGCGTATTACATGTTGCGAAGAACATTTTATGGCCTATTATCCTACATGTTGCGAAGTATATTTTGTGGGCTATTAGATGTTCTGAAGTATATTTATGGCCTATTACATGTTGCGAAGTATATTTTGTGGCCTATTAGATGTTGCGAAGTATATTTATGGCCTATTACATGTAGCGAAGTATATTTTGTGGCCTATTAGATGTTCTGAAGTATATTTATGGCCTATTACATGTTGCGAAGTATATTTTGTGGCCTATTACATGTTGCGAAGTATATTTATGGCCTATTACATGTTGCGAAGTATATTTTGTGGCCTATTACATGTTGCGAAGTATATTTTGTGGCCTATTACATGTTGCGAAGTATATTTATGGCCTATTAAATGTTGCGAAGTATATTTTGTGGCCTATTAGTTGTTGCGAAGTATATTTTGTGACCAATTACATGTTGCAAAGTATATTTTATGGCCTATTACATGCTGCAAAGAATAGTTTTTGGCCAATTACATGTTCCGAATAATATTTGTTGGCCTAACACATGCCATGAAGAATATTTGGTGGCTTAACACATGCCGTTAACAGTATTTGGGAGTTAGGCCACCTAGAGTTATTAACGGCATGTGTTAGGCCACCAAAAGTTATTCGCAGCAGGGGTTAGGCCACTATATATTCTTCACAGCATGTGTTAGGCCACCATATATTATTCGCGGCATGTGTTAGGCTACCAAATATTCTTTGCAGCATGTAATAGGCCATAAATATTCTTTGCGGCATATAATAGGCCAAAATAAATTATGCGCAGCATGTAATAGGCCACACATAATTCTATGGCCTATTACATGTTGCCAAGAATATTTATGGCCTAATACATGTTGCGAAGAATATTTATGGCCTATTACATGCTGCAAAGAATATTTTATGGCGTATTACATGTTGCGAAGAACATTTTATGGCCTATTAGCCTACATGTTGCGAAGTATATTTTGTGGGCTATTAGATGTTCTGAAGTATATTTATGGCCTATTACATGTTGCGAAGTATATTTTGTGGCCTATTAGATGTTGCGAAGTATATTTATGGCCTATTACATGTTGCGAAGTATATTTTGTGGCCTATTAGATGTTCTGAAGTATATTTATGGCCTATTACATGTTGCGAAGTATATTTTGTGGCCTATTACATGTTGCGAAGTATATTTATGGCCTATTACATGTTGCGAAGTATATTTTGTGGCCTATTACATGTTGCGAAGTATATTTTGTGGCCTATTACATGTTGCGAAGTATATTTATGGCCTATTAAATGTTGCGAAGTATATTTTGTGGCCTATTAGTTGTTGCGAAGTATATTTTGTGACCAATTGCATGTTGCAAAGTATATTTTATGGCCTATTACATGCTGCAAAGAATAGTTTTGGCCAATTACATGTCCAAATAATATTTGTTGGCCTAACACATGCCATGAAGAATATTTGGTGGCTTAACACATGCTGTTAACAGTATTTGGGAGTTAGGCCACCTAGAGTTATTAACGGCATGTGTTAGGCCACCAAACGTTTTTCGCAGCATGGGTTAGGCCACTATATATTCTTCACAGCATGTGTTAGGCCACCATATATTATTTATGGCATATATTAGGCCACCATATATTATTCGCGGCATTTGTTAGGCTACCAAATATTCTTTGCAGCATTTAATAGGCCATAAATATTCTTCGTGGCATATAATAGGCCAAAAAAATTATGAGCGGCATGTAATAGGCCATAAATATTCTTCGCGGCATATGATAGGCCAAAAAATATTATGCGCAGCATGAAATAGGCCACAAAATATTCTTCGCAACATGTAATAGGCCACAAAATATACTTTGCAATATGTAATAGGCCATAAATATTCTTCGCAACATGTAATAGGCCACAAAATATATTTTGCAACGTGTAATAGGCCATAAAATATTCTTCGCAACATGTAATAGGCCACAAAATATACTTCGCAACTTTTAATATGCCACAAAATATACTTTGTGACATGTAATAGGCCTATTACATGTTGCGAAGAATATTTATGGCCTATTACATGTTGCAAAGAATATTTTATGGCCTATTACATGTTGCGAAGAATATTTATGGCCTATTACATGCTGCAAAAAATATTTTATGGCCTATTACATGTTGCGAAGAACATTTTATGGCCTATTACATGTTGCAAAGTATATTTTGTGGCCTATTACAAATTGAGAAGAATATTTTTTGGCCTATTACATGTTGCGAATAATATTTGTTGGCCCAACACATGCCGTGAAAAATATTTGGTGGCCTAACACATGCCGTTAAAAGTATTTGGGAGTTAGGCCACCAAGGGTTATTAACGGCATGTGTTAGGCCACCAAAAGTTATTCGCAGCATGGGTTAGGCCACTATATATTCTTCACAGCATGTGTTAAGGCCACCATATATTATTTAAGGCATATATTAGGCCACCATATATTATTCGCGGCATGTGTTAGGCTACCAAATATTCTTTGCAGCATATAATAGGCCATAAATATTCTTCGAGGCATATAATTGGCCAAAATAAATTATGCGCAGCATGTAATAGGCCACAAAATATTCTATGGCCTATTACATGTTGCGAAGAATATTTATGGCCTAATACATGTTGCGAAGAATATTTATGGCCTATTACATGCTGCAAAGAACATTTTATGGCCTATTACATGTTGCGAAGAATATTTTGTGGCCTATTACATGTTGCGCATCATTTTATTTGGCCTATTATATGCCGCAAAGAATATTTATGGCCTATTACATGCTGCCAAGAATATTTGGTAGCCTAACACATGCCGCGAATAATATTTGGTGGCCTAATATATGCCATAAATAATATATGGTGGCCTAACACATGCTGTGAAGAATATATAGTGGCCTAACCCATGCTGCAAATAACTTTTGGTGGCCTAACACATGCCGTTAATAACCCTAGGTTTCCTAACTCCCAAATACTGTTAACGGCATGTGTTAGGCCACCAAATATTGTTCACGGCATGTGTTAGGCCAACAAATGTTATTCGCAACATGTAATAGGCCAAAAAGTATTCGTCGCAGCATGTAATAGGCTACAAAATATACTTTGCAACATGTCATAGGTCACAAAATATACTTCGCAACATGTAATAGCCCATATATATACTTCGCAACATGTAATAGGCCACAAAATTACTTCGCAACATGTAATATCTAGGCCATAAAATGTTCTTCGCAACATGTAATAGGCCATAAAATATTATTTGCAACATGTAATAGGCCACAAAATATACTTCGCAACATGTAATAATCCACACTAGCCTATATTTTAAGTAATTAATTGTTGCACGGTATTTGTCTTGGTAGGCTATTTATTATTAGATCTTTCATTGAGATGGTACAGGAGGTCTACAATGTGGTGGAGTATCACTTTCTACTGTAGTTTGTTCGACTCCCTTGTAGAGTTCTCATTCTTACCTCACAACAGGGACCCTGATGGAAATAACTTAGCTAATATTGTGTAGGTTATCCCATGGGTTATCCCTGTGGGAGTGATCATGCTGATTGGGGTGCTTTTAACAAATACGCCGACTTTCTGTCCCTATCAGGGTGTATGTAACTCTTAATAAATATAGTCATTCAATCAATCAATATAATGAATTTCGAACTACAGAACTGTAACATTAATCCATACTTAACCTAACAAGTGCGCATGGGGGTAATTGGAAACGTCCCCCTGTGCTGACGTATTTGAGGTGTTTCCGTCACTAAAATATTCATTGTACCATTAATAGCATTAATACTTATCCATATGCGCCTATTATGGGTTGATTATAAAGGTATTAACCTGAAACAACAATAAAACTAGTGAAAACAGTGTTTGGATGGTCAAAATCGGAGATATAGCCCGCGAGTTGTATAATGTATGGGTGAGGCAAGCTGCTTTCCCGCCAATTTCCCCCAAGGCCACTGAGACACAGTCGATCGATACTCTCTCTCTCTCTCTTGCACTCGCTTGCCATCAGTGATGACAACATCCTGCTTGCAACTCGCTAATGTTAGCACGAAAATATACCTCAGAATAAGGGAATAACAGGGAAAATAGGTGATAACTGAAGGAGAGGAGGAAAGTGGGCAAGGAGGGGAGGTAGAGGACTGAGATTTTGCATGGCCCAGGGGCCAAAACAAAATAAATAAATACAATTTTTTTTTTTTTTTGTCGATGTCAAAAGTTGATTTTTTTTTTCACTCTCTCTTAAGAGTCTCCCCGCAGTCCGCCGGGGGAACTCTTAAGAGTCTCCCTGCAGTTCCCGGGTTAACCTAGCTTATATTTATAGTAAATAGTGTTATGGACTAAATTATATGTAGAATTGACTTATTCAAGTGTAGGCCAATTATATTTATATATTTGGAATAAATTATAATTATTATTTAAGCCAAATGAACTCATAAGTCAGGAGTCATAACATTAGAACCAAAACCTTCGCTGTGCACTAAAGTCAATAGATAATATTTTGGTTCTGTCATGACTGTTCATTCTTAACATATAATGGAGAACTTTATATCAGATTCAAATAATAATTTGTATGTAATGGCATTGTCTATGGTTGTATTATATTGAAGTAGTAATAGGTATCTATTATAATAGGATATATAGTATTACGGCGAATACACTGAATGCCGAATGATCGCTATACTGGGACTAAACAATGTTGCCAGATACGCTTTAACTCTTACTATATAAAACATAATGGGATATATTTATTTGCATAATTCAAAGTACCGAGGGCATTATTATAAGAATTTTCTATTACTTTGTAGTTATATTTCCATGACTTAGTGCTACACTGTTGGCTGTCCAGGGTTATATGCATGGTTGAAGTTAGTCTTGTGACTTGGTAATAGTCATCCTAGGGTAAACTCGAGCTGTGATTGGTCCTACCCTATGGCACCTACTAGTCTCGACTTGGTAAATATGCGGCCCGGCCCGGTGTGGTTGTGTCACAAAAATATTTCGGGTGGTGATTTCTGCATCTAACGGAGTTTAGGTGTGATGGTTAAATTGTAAATAGTAATGTAAAATTGTGTAAAGTCGACATGAATCACATACTTCAGAATTTGTTAAGAACTTTGCCAAATTTGATCTCGACATAATAATAATAATAATAAAAATAGTTCTTAAAGCTAGCGCATGCTAAGCTAGCTAAGGATAGCTCAATAAGGCCGATTAGGCGTATTTCCATTGGGGTCCTGTACTACTACCCCATCCCTTTGCTCATGAGGGATGGTAACGACTCAGTGCTTGTGAAAAATCTTTAATGCGCCGAGCGTGGGCGCGAACCCGGGCCTTCTGGGTGGAAGTCCGAGACGCTAGTCACTACACCAATCGAGCCGCTTCATAAACCAACCCTCCATCTCAGAATAATAAACCAACCCTCCATCTCAGAATAATAATTGTGGGATGACAAGTTAAAAATGTACTACCCCCGCACATGACGCAGCCCGGGAGCGGCCCTTTACGGGTCCCCTAATGAACTGAAATCAACTTGAATGTGAACTGACCAGTAACGAGAAAACTTTGGTCGTTCATAGTGGTCCAGAACACATACATACACACACAGATACAGGTATACATAAACACGCAGACACTCACACGCACACGCACACGCACATATACAAACACACATAATTATACATAGACACACACAGGCGAACGCATAGCTTTTATTACAGTTTGAAATTAGGAAGAACATGTACTAGTTTGACTTTGATCATGTGTGTTTGTTAGTATTTGCGTTAAACACAAGCGAGCAAGTAAATTCGGTATAAAGATTCAGAGATATTAGAAGAGCATTGAATTTGAGTATAATTATTCTGAAGTATTAATACACTATTGAATTTAAGTACACTGATTCTGAGGTATTGGAAGGGTATTGAATTTATTCATTGTGATTCTGAGGTATTGCAAGAATATTGAATTCTACTGCATCCGTAAGTCATCTTGGGTGTAATTCGTAATAGGATCTGGAGGGCATTGGGATTACCTCTGGTGATGATATTCTAGGGTTTCAATGGGTATTTGTGTGTGTGTGAGAGAGAGAGAGAGGTATGAGGGCGATTGTGTGTGCATAAATTGGTAATTATATAGCCTTCTTTTGCAACAAACTAAAAATGAACTAATAGTTTGAAATTGTGGATTTGAAGTTGCACATTGATATTGCTTCGCATAATAATTATTCTATATAACATAACATAAATGTAGTAATAACTATTGCCAGTACTACCACAGATAAATTGTTTTCCATGATGAAATGTGTGTGTTTTGAAGTTAGTTAGAGGGACAATAATATTAATCTTTCGTCATCAGCTTCTACTCCACCTCCAGCCAACTTATTTATTCAACGACATTAATATAGGGGGAATACGCTAGGCTGCGCTTTGCCTAGGCGTTCATCTCCATATATATTTTTTTACTGGGGTTTGTGGTGTACAGTTATCCAGCCTGGCATACAGGAACTACTGTTTATTACCCAGTTAACTACAGTTAATCTCCCCAGATGGGACGTCACAAAAGTTCATTTACTCTAGGTTTGCTTTTTATCATTATGTATGTATTGTATGTATATACTCAGGCACGTACCCCATTGCTGGGGATGGCCGACTTGAGACAGAGCCTGAAATGAAACAACATTCAAGGGTTCCAAATCCCAGGGTCCAGGACCACTTTCACGTTCCCTCGCCCCTTTCTCTGTCTCTATGGGTAGGATAATTTTGCAATGGGTGGAGGATTCCTAGCCCCCTGCCCTCAGAAGGAAAAGTTAGACCGTGAAAGAGACAAACAGAAACGGCTAAGGTTGGATAGAGGATGCCAAACCTCACTCTGGATAGAACCAGCCCTCACCCAAGGACCAGCCATTATAATAGATGGAATTATTTGTACTTACATACCTCTATAAAGGTAGGCTATACTATTATGGGCACTTAAATTACCAATTTCATACCTCACTTAAACCCATATTTTGTTATATTGTCATCGCATCTAAGCCACGTTGAACAAATATAATGTTTGCAAGAGAGAGAGAGAGAGAGAGAGAGATAGATACAGTTCGATAAACGCATAAATGATGTATAAATACATAGATATAGACAAATCTATAGTGGCGTATTGTATAGATCGTATATCATCATGTATAGCCGATTGAGTGGATCACAACAATAGTAGAAGGCTTAGCTTTATGATACGTGAAACTTTGTTTATACTATGAAGACTTCCATGGACATACACTAGTTGTGTCTAGCTTCTACAACTTTATATGTAGTTTTATCTCTGGTTGTATATAGACGATGTTCTATTATACACTAGGATAAACATCTTTAGTTTTATCTGTGGTTGTATATAGACGATGTTCTATTATGCACTAGGGTAAACATCTTTAGTTTTATCTCTGGTTGTATATAGACGATGTTCTATTATGCACTAGGGTAAACATCTTTAGTTTTATCTGTGGTTGTATATAGACTATGTTCTATTATGCACTAGGGTAAACATCTTTAGTTTTATCTGTGGTTGTATATAGACGATGTTCTATTATACACTAGGGTAAACATTTTTAGTTTAACTCTGGTTGTATATAGTCAATGTTCTATTATGCACTAGGGTAAACATCTTTAGTTTTATCTGTGGTTGTATATAGACGATGTTCTATTATACACTAGGGTAAACATTTTTAGTTTAACTCTGGTTGTATAATATTATAGACGATGTTCTATTATACACTAGGGTAAACATTTTTAGTTTAACTCTGGTTGTATAATATTATAGACGATGTTCTATTATACACTAGGGTAAACATCTTTAGTTTAACTCTGGTTGTATATAGACGATGATCTATTATACACTAGGGTAAAACAAAATAGTTTAACTCTGGTTGTATATAGACGATATTCTTGAAAGCGTAATGCATAAGTGTGCGGAATTTCGATGTGAAGATCCTAGGTTCGAGTCCTTGGAGTGTCACGTGTATTTGTTGATTTCATTAATTGTGTTTAGATGTGAAGTTGGTTGGTGGAAAAATCATAATACACTAGGGTAACCATCTTTAGTTTAACTCTGGTTGTGTATAGACGATGCTCTATTATATACTAGGGGATACATGTTTATGGTAGGTATCTTGGAGTATGGTTGGGAGAACAAAGGGGCAAGAAAGGATCCTTAATGAGACAGTATTGGAAGTGGAACAGTATAATGGAAAATGTGGAATGTGACAAGAACAAAGCCAAATGAGTATAAAATAGTGAGGGAGGTTTGGAAAGACTTCGACGTACCAGTAATTATGTATGGTATGAATGTCATGGGTTATACAATGGGGAAAATACGTAAACTAGAGAGAGAACAGAAACAAGTTAACAGGGTAGGACTGGGAGCAAGAACTTGTACCAGTAAATGAGGCAGGTCGAGGGGAGATGGGTTGGAGCACTTTTGAGGAGAGAGTAACAAAAGTTATATTGAGACATTGCAGGCGGGGTCACACGACGATAATTTTGTCCGTCAATATTTACGGGCAATTGTAGTCTGGCAGCTTGAAAATATAAGTTCAATCATATTTAAGCCTGGAAACATAGTCTACCTTCGATCTAGTTTCCGATGCCAATGTGAAAGAGTCATAATTATACTAGTAAATATCTTGTTCATCGAAAATTGCCGGAAAATACGCTCGCGTGACACCACCGTAAGACTGCAGGAGATGGAATAAGGTAGATGGGGCGAGGGTAAGAATAGATGAGAGAAGAAATGTAAAAGGAAATTACATGATATAGGAGTGAAACAATGAAGAATAAGACAGGAGGGGGGAGCAATAGAAAGAAATGTAGGACTGGGCCAAGTAAATAAAATGGCAAGAGGTAATATAAAGATTTTGAGAAACATGAAGTCATGAATGGAAGAGGAAAATGGAGAAGCAGAGAACAATGACAAGGTACAGTCACTTATATACATTCATGGACCCTCTATGCTTTGCTTTATGCAATTATAACTATCTGGATTGATTTTTTGGTTGAAGTTACTTTTCAAGGAATATTATAAATAGCTTTTTTGTTGATGGGTATAAAAATATATTCATGCATTGGTTACCAGAGATATACGTCCATAATTATATATAGGATAGGTCCACGAACATTGTTGAGTGACTACAGGAACAAGGAGAGACTGAAGACAAATTTGTATTATGGTGGAAGCTGGGGTGTGGAACTGCCTAATATTGGGAGGTTTGTTTGTTTGTCTGGACTCCTTCTCCTTAATGTTTAGCCCATTATGTTTGAGATTTTAAGACGTTTGCTCCATTAGTTTGGTGATTTTAAGACATTCTATGCCATTTAGGTGTCGATTAATTCCAGGCGAGCGACAGCGAGCCTGTAATTTAGAAAGAACCTGTTTCGTATGGGACATTTGTCTACCGAAAATGATGTCGATGGAGGACTTGAGTGTTGTTTATAAACTTGATGGAGGTCTTGGGAGGAAGCTAAAAACAAATATATAAATACATACAGTATATGAACAAATACATACAAATATATAAATACATACAGTATATGAACAAATACATACAAATATATAAATACATACAGTATATGAACAAATACATACAAATCTCCCCTTAAGTGGGGCGACCTAGTTTTGTTCTCTCCCTTTCTCTCTCTTTGGCTTGTATCCATTCGGTCCCATGCAGCTCAATGTTTTAACCCCTAAGTGTCGGCGCGCAACATAAGTCGAGTATAATAAATCTGGACTATCTGGCGGCGCTCGACATAGGTCGTGTGGCAATTTCAGCACGTAATGTTGCTGAGAGAGAGAGACAAGTGGTGGCAGGAGAGTAGCGAGCGTATGACTGCTCCAGACCACCGCGGCGAACCTACTAACACGAATCCCACCTCCTCCCTCCCTCTCTCACTCGCTATATACGGAATTGTATGGGGAAAGTGCCGAATTACATGCTTTTTGCACTCGCGTTGCGCGGTTATTGCAAGAAAACTAGCCATCATAAAAGGATCGTTATGGTGTCATTGGAAAGCTTTGTTTATTCCCTTTCAGGGCATTCAGGGTTTTACGCTCTGGGTCTTATTTAGGCATGAAAATGATCACGTAAACAGGCCTATTTTGGCTAAAAACACCCCGCTGGGTGGTACATATAAATAAACCGCCTAGCCCGCTAATAAGGTGTTAAGACGTTTATCCCCATCGAGCTGTCGATTTATTCCTGGCCAGTGATAGCGAACCAGCATTGTAAGAAGAAATCCGGCTTCGCCGGAGAATTTTTTTCTATCGAGAAATGTACACATTTAGCATATTGTCTATATTTGTTTGTTTTAAATATGCTAGCTCGCTACAGCTTGCCAGGAAAAAATCGACACCTGGATGGGGATAAATGTTTTCAAACTGTAGGCTGAATGGGGCCTAATAGATAAAACCGAGAGAGAGAGGGAGAAAGAGAGAAGACTAATCGACGTGGGCCACCTTAACCCCTTCTGTACCAGTGACATCCGTTTTTGTTTGTTCTGGCTACTACTAATCGATTGTATGCAGTTTAGGAAGGATCTCTAGTAATTATTAGGCTTGGAACTATCCCAATCAACCCGTTTATATACCACAGATCCTTCGTTAACTGCACAGAATCGTCTAAATATAGGTAGAATGAAATTGAAAAAACGTGGTCGGAATAGAAGAGCAGGAAGTTTGGAGACGACTAGGGAAACATGGAGGTGGGATGGGTTGTGACAGAATTAGTAACCCTTCACCACAAGTACGTAACTATCATTCATTATATTCTGGTCACCATTAAACAATTGTCTTTAGTTTTTAATTTACCTATATGATTTAAATGGGTAAATACAATCTCCGTAAACCCTCTTCATAACATTGGGCCTTCTTAAGCTGCATAAAATCATGTCATTTTAGCCAGAATCAAAGGTAAAAATGCGTCATGGTGTTGAAGGGGTGAGAATGGAGGAGATATTATAACATACAGTGAGGAAAAAGAACCAGTCTGAAGAACATTTTAATAAGTTAGTTGGTGAGAGAGAATGGGATACATTTAATTAAAGTGATATTTGTATTTATCTGTTCATTTATATATTAATATATTTATTTTTCTACTATTTGCATTAGTTCCCTACCCAAACCTCCATCAAGCTGAACAAAAATACCTCCCAGTCCCCGCATCAAGATAAATGTTTACTCTTTTTGGTAGAATTCTCCGGCTGAAGGACTGTTCCTCCTAAATTACTGGCTCACTAACCCGTTCGCCAGGAAAATATCGACACATAAATGGCACAAAAGCTCTTAAAATCGCCAAACTAATGGAGCGAACATCCTATAATTTCCTAACTAATGAGGGTAAACATTAAGGTGAAGAGTGTCCATAAAATAACAAAGCTCCCCTTAACCCGGGAACGGCAAGAACACTCTTAAGAGGTTTTGGTGCGTAAAGGCGACGATCCTCTGAAGAGGTAATCCCTAAAAAAAGCCCTTTAACCTGGGAACTGCGGGAAGACTCTTAAGTGTTCCCCCGGCGGATTGAGGGAAGACTCTTAAGAGTCAGGGGGAAAAAAATCAATTTAAAACACTGATTTTTTTGTTATTTTTTTTTTCCCTGGGCCATGCAAAATATCACTCCTCTACCTCCCCTCCTTCCCCACTTTCCTCCCCTCCTTCAGTTATCACCTATTTTCCCTGTTATTCCCTTATTCTGTGGTATATTTTCGTGCTAACATTAGCGAGTTGCAAGCAGGGCATTGTCATCACTGTTAGCAAGCGAGTGCAAGAGAGAGAGAGAGAGAGTATCGATCGACAGTGTCTCTCCAGAGGTGGAGGAAAGTGGCGGGAAAGGAGGTTGCCTCAGCCATACATTATGTAACTCCCGGCCTGTATCGCCGATTTTGACCATCCAAACGCTGTTTCCACTTGTTTTATTGTTGTAACAGGTTAATACCTTTATAATCAACCTATAATAGGCGCATATGGAGAAGTATTAATGCTATTTATGGTAAAATAAATATTTTAGTAATGGAAACAGCTCAAATACATGCGCACAGGCAGAGGTGTCTCATACCCCCCATGCGCACTTCAGAGGTTAGAAGGCCTAAGTAGCACTTAAAACAAAAAAAATTGTTTAAGTGAGATATTCCCCCTCCATACCTTCTATCACTCCTCCACATGTTTCAAACCCCCCTCCTTCCACCCTTTCCCCCTCCCCCCCTTCAATTATCACCTATTTTTCCTCTTATTCCCTTGTTTAACGGTTTATTAACCGTGCCAACATCTCCAATCCGGTTCTAAGGCGTGGTCATATGCCTACCAAGTGCGTGGTATGAGAGAAAATGAGAGAGAGAGACTCAGTGTGCTTCCAGGCTTGAGAGAGAGAGGGTGTACGTCGCGTCTGGCTCACATTTCATGAATGAACGGTCGGCAATAATTTGCGATTTTGACCCTCTAAACACTATTCCCACTTGTTTTATTGCTGTTACATGTTAATATCTTCATATTAAACGTAAGTTTGGCGCATATGAATAAGTAATATATTTATCGTAAAATAACGATTATAGGCGGGAATGGAGCCTCATATGGCCGCCCAGTTGTATGGTGTTCACTACATATAGCTTGCACTTACCAGGTTAAGGAAGGAGAGAATGCTGGGATGAATATTGTGTTGGGTCTGGATGTTGCAGAGGGAGAGGATGACGTCAGAATGAATGAGTACAGTGGTATTGAGGATCTGCTGAAAGTAACATACACACACACACACATACAATTATCTTAATAATAGTTGTATCTCCGTACCAATTTTTCCATCTCCAATAACTTTCCACCACCATCATTATCATCATCACCATCATCATCCTTATCATCACAATCGCCATCATCATCATCATTATCATCACCATCATAATTATCATATATCATCTACATCACCATCATCACTACCTTCATTATCATCAGCAGCATTATCATCATTATTTTCATCATTATCACCATCTTCATTATCATCATCATCAGTATCATCATCACCATCATTATTAACAGTCATCATTATCATAATCATCATCATCACCATCCTCAACACCATCATCATTATCATCACCATCATTATCATCATCACCATCATATTTATCACCATCATTATTATCATCTTTGTTAACATCATCATCATCATCATCACCATCATCATCATCATCACTCGTCTTACATAACCCCGCCACACAATCCCATCTGTAAATATTACCTGTACACCACAACCATTTCTCCACTAACATAATCAACATCCATCATGTTCAGTTTATAAGTTAACATTAATTAACTTGATACATCATTATCATCATCACTCTTCGTCATACTTACAGCAACACATTATAACAATAGTCATTATATACTGTGGTGCATTACTCTCTCTCTCTCTCTGTCACCGTATAATTTATTCTTTCACCACCAGCACTATTCCACTCATCGGAACTTTATAAATATGGTAATGCCTCATCGCTTTATACAGAACGCAATTTGGAGCTGTAACCCGAGCAATTATTTTACGGCAATCAATACTTAACGGCAATATTTTACAGTAATAGTTTACGGCCAGAATATTTTACAGCAAGCAATATATTACGGCAATATTATACGGCAAGCAATATTGAGCAGTCACCGTAGCATTTATTGTGATTTATTGATGAATACACCTAAGGTACTGCACAAAATATCTGTAACGTTATCAGTAGACCACTTTTAAAATTAAGTACCTCTATTAAAATCGCTAATAGGTATTAAATGTTATACTCAATATTATAAAATAACATAGTGCACAACTATATCCTGTTCCAAATAAGTAGGACAAACCTCTTGAACATTAACCTGTATAACTCACAGACGACCTGAGTAATCGAGCTATTATTTCTACCATTTGAGAAGGGTCAACCAGGGAATTAGTGTGCAAAATTAAAATCCATTTTCTACAGAGGCTTGGGTTCAAGATGTCTGGCCTACCTATTTTGGAACAGGGTATAGTACTCTCTGAAACACGCCTCCCCAAGTTTCCTTATCCCCTTACTTAACAATAACGTATTCCATTTCCAATACCCGAAGTTATTTTGATTTAAATATAGTCTCAAGAAGAAAAAGAATCAAAGACGTAAATTCTGTTTTCCCATGATGTTGACAATTTCATTAAATTAAATGGGGTTAAAATAAGAGTGTAAGTAGTTATAAATCAGTTGACTATCTATCTATCTATTGCCCGACGCCGTGATCCCCGAAGGGGTGGCCATGAACGAACCGCCCCCATGCACCTCTGTCCCCAGTCAGTCGACGCCGCTCCCCCCAACCAGCACCGCCTTCGTTCATGTACTTCCTCACTCCATCCTTCCACCTCTCATTCGGTCTACTCCTCCCTCTCTGTCCCTCCACCTCGCTCTCGTACACCCTCTTAGTCATTCTCTCGCTTTCCATACGTTCCATATGGCCGAACCATCTCAAGTTGTTCCTTTTCACACTTTCCAGCACATCTACCTCCACACCACACCTCCTTCTTACTTCCTCATTCGTCTGTATATCCCTCCATGTAACTCCGCACACACTTCTTAAGTAACTCATTTACACCGCTCTCACTCTTGGTCTGAGTCTCTCAACCAACGTCCATGCTTCGCTTCCATAAGGCAGTGTTAGGATTACCACACTGTCATGCAAGGACTTTTTCACTTCCATACTGATCACCCTATTTCTTGTTACTGCTTTCAGCGTTCCTACAACCCTCTTCCCCTGGTGTACCCTCTCCCGCACTTTTTCATCCATAGTCCCATCTTTACTCAACACACTGCCCAGATACTTACAAGAGTTGACGATCTCCATAGCCTGAAAATTCAACTTCACTTCTCACTCTGTGACTTCACCCCTTTCGAAGACCATAACCTTGCTCTTCCCCGCATTTACCTTCAAATTTCGTTTTTCGCACACTGTTCCAAACTCATTTACCAGACTCTTCATCTCCCATTCATTATCGCTCATCAGAACTGTATCATCCGCAAACAGCAGTATAGGCAGCTTCCACTTATTTCCCTCCCTTTTTCAGCGATACACCAACATCCACTGCTCTTCCTAGTATTTCTTTCATGACTCCATCCATATATACAGTAAACAACCACAGGAACACCACACATCCCTGTTTCAACCAAACATACAGGTCAAAGAACTCGCTCTGCTCATTCTCCACATGTACTGCCGCCTTTGCACATTCATACAATTGCTCTTCAGTGCTTTCAGCAACTTGCCATCTACACCGTATATTCTAAGTACTTTCCACATACCTTCTCTATCCACTCTGTCATAGACCTTCTCCAAGTCCATAAAGGCAACATACACCTTTTGCTGCTTCTCCAGATATTTCTCCACAACACAATTTAGGGTAAAAATCTGGTCTACATATCCTCTTCTCTTCATAAATCTCCCTGCTCGTCGCCTATCCATTTCTCCGTTCTCACTCTCACTCTCTCAATCACTACCCTACTGTACACCTTCCCTACTACGCTTAGAAGACATATTCCTCGGTGGTTACCACACACTCCTCTTTCCCCTTTTCCCTTATATAGGGGAACTATTATGCCAGTCTTCCAGTCATCGGGTGCACTCCCCTTCTCCCATGCTAGTTTGCACATTTTCCATACCCATTCGATCACTATCTCACCACCATACATCAACATTTCCCCACACACTCCATCTGTTCCTGGTGCTTTCCCCAACTTCACTTTTTTCATGGTTTCCCACACTTCTGATCTCCTGATCCCCACCTCCTCCTCCACTACTTCTCTTCTTCTCTCTCCCATACCATGTCCAACTATGTTTGCTGGCTCTTCATTCCTTACAATTAGCAACTCGTTGAAGTACTCCCTCCATCTTTCGACTCTCTCTTGCTTCTCGACTAGCATTCTCCCATTCTTATCTTTCACACCCTTACTGTTTCCCTTGCTACCTTCCCTAACTTTCTTGACTTCTTTCCAGAACAGTTTTTTTACACTCCCTCCATTTTACACTCAGATTCCTTCCAAATTCCTCATCTACTCTTCTCTTACTTTCCTTCACTACTCTCTTCACCACTCTCTTTCTCTCCACAAACCTCGCTCGTTTCTGCCTCTCCAAATCTTCATTCCCTCTATTACCCAACCACTCTCTATACGCTATCTTCTTGTCTTCCACAGCTATTTTTACCTCCTCTGTCCACCATGCTGTACCTTTCACTCCCTCCCTCTTCTCCTCACTTCACACACCTCCTCACATGCTGCACAGATCTCTTCCTTAAAAACCTTGCTCATCTCCTCCACTTCCTCCATATCTTCCAGGTTGAACCCACCTAGTCGTCTTTCTACTGCTCTCCTGTACTTTTCCCTGATTTCCTCCTCCTATAGCCTCTCCACCCTCCTCACCAATCCACCTTCCTCTCGCCTCCCTCCAGTTCTCTTCACCCACTTCTTTTATATCCTAATTTTAGCTACTACTACATAATGATCCGACAGACCCCCATCAATACCCCTATACACCCTAGCATCCAGCACATATTTCTGCATTCATTCATCCACACATATACAATCAATCAGTGACTAACGTTCCACCACTGTCTTTTCCTCATCCTTCATCGTCCACACCACATTCCATGTGTACCTGTGTATCATTCTGTGTCGGAAGAAGGTGTTGGCTATCCACAGCCTCCTCCCCACACATACGTCCACAAGTGCACTAATTACCATTCCCATTCAACTTTCCTGTCACCCACCTTACCATTCATATCCCTAATCAGAAATATTCTTTCGTTCCTGTCAAACTTCTCCAGGCACGCCTCCACATTCACCCAGAACTCCTCTTTCTCTCTTACAAGTTTATCCTCTGTCGGAGCATACACACACACAATCACCCACGTTTGTATTCCTACTTTCATTCTCACCCATACAATCCTTGAACCCACAGACCCATATTCTCTTACACGCTCGTTCCATTTGTTACTTACAAATAAACATGCACCTTCTCTCGCTGCTCCTTCACTCACTCCAGCACACACTCCCACTCTACTCTGATGAATTAACAACTGCATAACCCACAAGCAAGGCTATGGTCTTCGAAAGGGGTGAAGTCACAGAGTGTGAGGTGAAGCTGAACGGTCAGGCTATGGAGATCGTCAACTCTTTTAAGTATCTGGGCAGTGTGTTGAGTAAAGATGGGACTATGGATGAAGAAGTGCGGGAGAGGGTACAACAGGGGAAGAGGGTTGTAGGAACGCTAAAAGCAGTAACAAGAAATAGGGTGGTCAATATGGAAGTGAAGAAGTCCTTGCATGACAGTGTGGTAATCCCGACACTGACTTACGGAAGCGAAGCATGGACGTTGGTTGAGAGACTCAGACCAAGAGTGAGAGCAGTGGAAATGAATTACTTAAGGAGTGCATGCAGAGTTACATGGAGGGATAGACAGACTAATGAGGAAGTAAGAAGGAGGTGTGGTGTGGAGGTAGATGTGCTGGAAAGTGTGAAAAGGAACAACTTGAGATCGTTCGGCGATATGGAACATATGGACAGTGAGAGAATGACTAAGAGGGTGTACGAGAGCGAGGTGGAGGGACAGAGAGATAGAGGTAGACCGAATGAGAGGTGGAAGGATGGAGTGAGGAAGTACATGAACGAAGGCGGTGCTGGTTGGGGGGAGGGGCGTCGACTGACTGGGGACAGAGGTGCATGGGGGCGGTTCGTTCGTGGCCACCCCTTCGGGGATCACGGCGTCAGGCAATAGATAGATAGATAGATATATAACAAACAACAGTATTAATTGAACATTGGCGTGTTTCAGTTATAAGGCAGTTGGAGCCATAACCATTGATTTTAAACTGAAATACAATAATAATGTAGTTATGTGATGTATAGAAAACATGTTGAATTTGCTTTTACGTTTTTATAAATGTACTGCAACCGTATTTTAGTTGGTAATTCTGCTAAATATCGATGTCTACTGTTCCAACTTCTACTGTATAAAGCCCAAAACTCGCAAGGGATCAATTAAATCACACCCATTATAACGCCATATTCCACATAATTTGGAAGAAGAGAACTTATGACGGAGACTATGCATACATACTACGTATTTTTACATATCCTGTATAAACTTTGTAAAACTAAACACATAATTGTAACACAATGGTAGACATACAGAGTTTGCTAATTGGTTTTGTTTTTTATATTAATTAGATACACCGGTAAAATAAACTGTTTATGTGTACTATTATTGTTACAAGTATGTATGCCTAATCATAGTTTTACAGCATAGACACACTCCTCAATGGAAATGAAACAAATATAAAACCTTCTATAGAGTGCAGAAAACAAGCATCCAGTATGTAGTGTTGTATTTAATGTGGTTGGGACAGGCCAAGCACACTCTGTTGAATACATATTCCATGATAACTGCCACCACTCTACTGCAGTTTAAGGGGTGCCCTGGTGGTGGTGTGGTATGGAGGTGTAGTGGTGGTATAGTGGAAATGAGAGTAACCGGACAACTCAACCAGTAGACCGTTCAACCAGTACCAACTCAACCAATACTCTTTGGTCAGGTTAGGCTATTGCAAGCTACAGTAGGTTAGTAATTAATATTGGTTCTGGTTGATGTTGCACTGATTGAGGTCTACTGGTTGAAATGGTTTACTGGTTGACATGTGCAGGAAACGTGAATGAGTGATGGGAAGCATATTGGGTGATTTAAAACCTTTTGTAACAGCCGATATACTAAATACGATGAATCAAATCAAGGTAGCCTGATTCCAATATTACAATCTGAAAGAACTGTATTATTGTGCTCGTAGAGATAGGCCTACTTGGCCAAACGGTTATCTGTCCATTTTTCTTCACAGCCGAAATACAATGTACACTCGGTTGCTATAGTATTTAGCCCAATCATGAACATTCGTGGACACCCTATGTTTTTCTGTATGCAATTATAACTGTTTGAATAGATTTTTGAATAAAAATTGTTTTTCAATAAATAGTATATAATTATATACAGTTATGTAGTTGCTTGATAGATAACAATATTCCCCAATTCGTTTCCAGAGATATACTTCCATAATTATATATAGGTGAAGTCCATGAATATTTATGAGTGGGTTGTTGTTGTTGTTCCCCAAGCTGCCTGGCCGAACAGCCCCAACGCCCCGAGTAAGGCCAAGGCCATAAACGAGCGCCCCCACAGAACCCTCCCTGCCGACCACAATAAAGCCTGGGTGACCGAAGCCACTCCATGGCGGGGAGCTGAGAGGGTGCGTAAACGCCCGGGAAATCAAAGCCCCACCCAGGGCCCTGTGCCCCTCAGCAATTATGAAGAGAAAGTTGAGGGGCAAAGGAATAATGTGACGCTTTAGCTTCCAATCTTGGCAGACTGGGAGGTCAATCCACGGAAGAGACGCCGTCACTTGAGATCTAGAATATATATAAGTAAAAGGAACAGTCAGAGTAAGCTATGGGTATGGCAGAGATCGCTCAGGTCTCACTCTGATAGACCAGCCCATCGTGGGCTGACCCATGAGTGGGTTAACACTAGATTAGCAGGCTAGCGGTTTATTTAGATGTACCGCCCAGCGGGGTGTTTTTAGCCAAAATAGGGCTGTTTACGTGATCATTTTCATGCCTAAATAAGACCCAGAGCGTAAAACAAGTATCTGTCCCTGAAAGGTCATAAACAGAGCTTTCCAATGACACCATAACGATCCTTTTATGACGGCTAGTTTTCTTGCAACAACCGCGCAACGTGAGTGCAAAAAGCATGTAATTCGGTACTTTCCCCATTAAATTCAGTATGTAGCGAGTGAGAGAGGGAGGGAGGAGGTGGGATTCGTGTCAGTAGGTTCGCCGCGGTGGTCTGGAGCAGTCATACGCTCGCTACTCTCCTGCCACCACTTGTCTCTCTCTCTCAGCAACATTACGTGCTGAAATTGCCACACGACCTATGTCGCACGCCGCCAGATAGTCCAGATTTATTATACTCGACATATGTTGCGCGCCGACACTTACGGGTTAAAGTGTATGGCATCCGAGTGTACAGTCGTCGGATTGAGTACTTTACCACTCTGTGATTTTCATTATACAAACATCACATAGTACCGGGAACATCTTGGAACTAATAGTTGAAAAGCAGTTCACTCTATAGTTTGTGAAAATAAGCAAGGAAAAGTATATTTGAAATTTGATAATACCAGTTATATTTACTTAATCAAAGTTCTAGGGTGGTAAAGAACTTATTCCGACGACTGCATATTTCCCCCTGCCCTTGCGGCGGCCAACAACAATTTATTCCTCTCAGCTCTTCTCCACAAAAACAAGTTAAAGATATTTCCTGGGAAATGACATTCACACTGCTGTGGAGATCTTGGCTTGTTGGGAAATACGGTCCAAGCAATGTATTTTACTTTGTCCCGTTGGCTAACTAAAACACCTTCCCAGACTTCCTTAAAACTAAAAAAGAGAAGGCCTACCCAGACCCGTATCAAGCTGCATTTGTAAAGTTTTCGAAAGAAAAATGTCTTAAAATCTCCGAACTAATGAAACTAAACAGGGAGGCGGGGTATACACAAAACATAAAAAAGAAACTCAGACTAAATAGAGTTGACACTGTCCAAGCTAATTGACTCTGACGTGTACATTGAATTTGGCTTCTTATAACTTTAATTTTGGAGGAACACCAGCAATTTTAAGCAGCTTCATGGGACATTTCATACAATCTGCCGTGAACATCTTAGGTTGTTGGGGATTATAGTCCAAGCAAATTATGTATTTACCTCTCCTTCTCTCTTAACACTAGCTGGTCCGACATCTTATGGGTTATAATGTTTTGTTTTATCATTATTGAGGAATTTGCTTGCTTTTGCCATTTTCGAGCAATGTATATTTGTTTGTCCCCTAGGCCAAGGAAAACACCTTCCCAGACATCCTTCAAACGAAAAAAATACTCACCCAAATCCCCTTCAAACTAAATTCTATATATTGTTCCCTCATGTGAGTATAATTTCTCTATACCACACATTATATATTTAACCCCTGCACCACCATTACGTAATGTTCATCATAATATTGGTTTAGTTTCTAATCTATCCGACTCAAATGGGTAACTACAATCATAATAAACCATTTTAGTAATGTAGGTCCTTTTTAAACTGATTACAATAATGTAATGTTAGCCAGAATCAAAGGTAAGATGGTGCTGAAGTGGTTAACAAAACTGATATATATATATATATATATATATATATATATATATATATATATATATATACATATTGTCACTTCCAGCAGATATGTCAGCTGTAGTGTTTGTTCTAACTTGTATAATTCACAGGTCTATTGTGGAGGGCCTTGGGAGAGGCTAGCTGCTGGCTATCCCTCTTCCTATCTTCCCTCGTGGCTAGCAAGACGGCGCCTGTAGTCTGTGTGGACGGTTGGCTAGTACTATAACTAATTAGTTTATTTAGCCTTTGTGCAATTATTTCGTGTATCATAAGTTTACACAATGTTGTCTTATGTTTTACTTGATTACTTTGTATTGCTAGTGAGAGCCCAGGCTGCCTAGTTAATTGTATGTTCTGGCGGTGCCTGGCACTCCTTGTTTCCCTCCCTCGCTTGGCTGTGGGCCGCGAGAGCTTACTCTAGTCCTGGCTCTCGTTGTGACAACATCACTGTTTGGGTGTCGGTCGAGCGTGCTTCTTTCGTTTCCCTTAAATACCGCAATTTATCTATTTTGTTTCTTAGTTGATCGAAGCATAGCAGGGCTGGAGTCATGTCAAGCATATTGATTTTGGTTTAGTCTTAGTAGTTTAATTACTGGAGTTTATTTAGTTTACACTGCATTCCTTTCTCTGGCAAATTTAGTCTATAAGCTTCCACCTGTTTCCTTCTAATTAGTTTCCTATCTTTTGCTGCATTGTTATTCATCATTATATGTGCATATTATTCCTGGTTGATGTCTCTAGTGGTTTGGGGGTTGGCCTGTTTATCCAGCATTTGTTGAGCCGTTGAGGACCGAGGTTGTTGGGTGGTGAGGAGGCCTATATACTGCCATAATAGGCTAGTTTGTTTTCCCTTCCACCACACAGCATCCTCCAACTCGGGCCTTATTTAACCCTTTAAGGGTGGCAGCTAATTTCCAACCTACTAGGATATCAACCCTTGGGCCTTGTTTAGTTTTTAGCAGCAATACATTCGGTGCAGTCAGGGACTAGGGGTGGAGCCTGTTATTAGGTGAGGTTGTCCCCATTGCACTCGTTTGTATTGAGCTAGCCCCAGATGATGTTGTAAGGGTTGTCATTAAAGTTGTTTACCCATTCCAACACCACCGCCGTGCTGTGGTGAAGAGAGCCACTCGGTGTATTATTAGGACATAGGCTCTGGATAATAGGCTTGGGACAGAGGTTTATTGCACTGGACTTTCCATGGGTTTTTGCTCAGTATTGTTCTCAATTCCTAAGCGATTGGGCATGATATAGATTGTTCTGGAAGTCTAGTAGTGGTATGGTTAGGTAATATTTGGGCAGTTTAGAATAACCTTAGAAGTTCTCTTGCATACGACACGCACTGTGGACCATACTCGGGGACAATAGATATTTTTGTGTCTCCTTGTTACTGCTTTAACCCGCTGAGACCCAGCATGTGTTGCGTCTGCAATGTTCGATCACCAGAACCCAGCGACGCAATGGTTGCGTCCAGGTTAATTACTTCGGTCCTATGGCACCTAGAGGGCTCAGATTTGTATGGGAACTATGTAAGTATCCCACACAACCATGCCGATGGTTGAAAACTCTGAAAGTCCAACCACGTGCGCGTGAGCACGCCAAAACCTTTTTTGGGGGGAAATTGCCTTCAATTTTTTACTCTTCTAAAATCCGTTTTCGGGGGCTCTGTAGGACCATTTTTTTGGCATTTTGATCGGTTTTTCGTGGTTTTTTCTTCATTCCTAACCTATTCGCTATTGTTTCTGGAAAAAAAAATGTCAACCCTCTGGGCCTGGGTGGGACTTTTATTACTAACTAGCTGGGGCTCAGTGGGTTAATAGAGCAAATAGGAAGATAACCATTTTTCATAGAGAACCTGCGTGTCTCGTTGTTTGAGTCAGATATTAAGAGCGTGTCTGTTGCAGGGTAGTTCGGTGCTGTGGGCTAGGCTATTGGAGCATCAGGTTGCCCCGGCTCTCCTCGTAACAATATATATATATATATGTATACACAGAAACTAGGAATTATATCATAAATGGGTTAATTTCTTAATGCCAAGTTGTGGAGCTTTCTATAATGAGTTTAAATGAGTACTTGGAAAATGTGTAGCAGTTTTGTTTGAGGCCATGCATACACAACTCTCTTCATTGAGGGTACTGCACTCTCTCTCTCTCTCTCTCAGTAGCTTTAGGTATAGTAGTTTTGTTAATAGGTCATACATAAACAATTCTTTACATTGTGGATACTGGCCAAAATCCCCCAACCTGACTCCACTCTCTCAATGTCCCATTCAGCTCTCCTTTCATGACCTCAGCTCAATGCAGTGGCTTTAAGTAGTTTCTGCTACTGGTCTTTTCACTCAATGTCACTTTACCCACAGAATCGACCTCACTTAACTTATCTAGCCTAGCCATCCGGTTTACCTTACTATAATGTAATGCAACGTAACGTAACCTATATTTAACCGTACCGCTACTGACCATAACCTAAATTCTATGTACAGTTGTGGACAGATGAAACAGATACAGCATTGGTCTCTCCAAGATCTCAATAGAGGGCAGCACAATTAGTGCCCATAAATTATCTGGTAACAGTGATGGTGTGGGGGTAGGATGTGAAGGTATGGGGTAGAGGGAGGGGGAAGGAGGGTACAGGAGTGGGAGGGTTAACCAGCGGCAGGTGGGGGTGGAGGGAAGTGGGTGACCAAATACTTTACTGTGAAAGAATAATTAAGTTTATGTTTTGAACATTATGTGGGATTATCAATGCCAAATATTGGAGTCGTGAAGTGTGTGTAGCATAATAAACGCGCTACAGGCTGTTAACCTGCTATTGCTCTCTCTCTCTCTCTCTCTCTCTCTCTCTCTCTCTCTCTCTCTCCATATACAATATATATGTGACATACAGTATAGGCTTCAAATATATGATATCTTATCTCTATAACGTAATACTATTTTTTTTTTTAAGAGACAATGAACGGAGGAAGGAAAAACACAGATAAAACAAAAAGGTCCATGTGTCTAAAGGCATCCTCCATTCATAAAATGTTTGTAACAACTGGATTTAAACTTTTGTAGATTGTAAGTTTGTGGAAAGCAACTCAAGGGAAGTGAATTCCAAAGAGTAGTAGTTCTAGGGATAAATTAATTTTGATAAGCAGAAGTTCTGCATTGTGGAGGAGAAAGTGTAAATTCATGGGCGCTCTCAGCTGCCCTAGTTCTACGGGGCAAGATGCAGAGAGGCGGCACAATTGAAGCAAGTTCCTCGGAACAATTGCTGTGAAAATATCTGTAGAATACTGCAAGGGATGTGGCGTTTCTTTGTATGGATAATGTAGGAAGGTACTGTGTGATTGCAGGGTTATTGATTAATCTAATAGCTTTACTTTGAATTTTGTCCAACTGCCTCAATGCAACCACTCCACTTCCACTCCACAGAGGTGAACAGTAATCCATCTGAGAACGCACATGACTTTTATATATTACGGCCAACTGCTCGTCAGTGAAGAATTCTCGAACTCTGTACAGGAGTCCCAGTTTTTTAGAGGCATTCTTAGCAATGCTTCTAATATAATGTGTCCAACTCAAGTTAGTAGTTAATGTTACACCGAGAATGTCAATACTAGGGGAAGTGGGAATTTGTACATCATTAAAAAATATATGGGAGTCAGTCAGATTCTGTCGGTTATAAAATTGAATGTACTTGGTTTTCTGTGCATTAAAGGAAACTAGATTCTTTTGTCCCCATTCATTAATTCTAGAAAGGTCCTGGTTCAGAGAAATTGCAGTTTTTATTTTGTATTTATAAGAACGGGTTGGGTGAAAGAATTGGTAAATGTGAAGGAACTGTGGAGTGTTGAGTCATCTGCGTAGGAATGTATTGGATTATGAGTGGTAGATATGAGATCATTGATATGAATGAGGAACAGAGTTGGGACCAAAACTGATCCCTGGGGAACACCAGTATTTATTGAGTGAAATTGAGAATAAAGGCCATCTACCATTACACATATTTTTCTGTTATGAAGATAAGAAGAAATTAGTGGAACTAATGATGCAAGGCCGTAGTGTGACATCTTCGACAATAAGGATTGATGCCAGTCTCTATCAAATGCCTTTGATATAATTTATACAGTGCTATTGTATGTGTTTCACCATGTTGGTGTGTAGCTTGGTTGATTTGATGGTAAGAAGGCAGGCAAACAATGTCTGCAGTTGATCGACATCGTCTAAAACCATATTGCCTATCACTGATTAATTTATTATTCTCAAGATGCTTAATTATGTGATTATTTAATATAATTTCAAAGACTTTACCCAGAGTGGAAGTTATAGTTATTGGTCTGTAGTTTGATGGATCTGAAGAGGCACGTTTTTTAGGAACTGGATGGATGTTTTCTTCTTTCCAGGGTACTGGGAAGCATGAGGTATGAGTACACAGACAGAAACAATTTGCCAATGCAGGAGCGAGCACCAAGGAGCAATTCTTAAGTACTGTTGGAGGAATTTCATCTGGACCAGGAGCCTTATCTACTGAGAGATTCTGCAAAATAGTTTTGACATGTCTGGTGTGGATCTTGTGAGGGAATTTCAGGCGAATTAAAATTAAGTACAGGGACATCTTGATTTATTTCATCTAAGGTTGAGTTGGTGGAGAAAATATCCGCAAGAAGGTTAGCTTTACCTCGTGGGTCACTTACAAGATTGCCAGTCGGAGATTTTAATGGTGGAATGGATGAAGCAGTAGTGAAGTTGGATTTGAATGAGTTAACCCACTGAGCCCCAGCTAGTTATTAATAAATGTACCACCAGGAACCAGCCGGTTTTGAAAACAGTTTTTTTTCCAGAAACAATAGCGAATGGGTTAGGAATGAAGCAAAAACCACGAAAAACCGATCAAAAAGCTCAAAAAATGGTCCTACGGAGCCCCTGAAAACGGATTTTACAAGAGTAAAAATTTTAAGGCAATTTCCCCCAAAATACATGTTTTTGCGCGCTCACGCGCACGCGGTTGGACTTTAGAGTTTTCAACCATCGGCATGGGTGCGTGGGATAGTTACACAGTTCCCATACAAATCTGAGCCCTGTAAGTCCCATAGGACCGGAGTAATCGGGACCGGAGTGACACTGACGCAAACGCTGCTTCGCTGGGGTTTAGCGTTACATACATTGCTGACGCAAATGCTGCGTCGCTGGGGCTCAGTGGGTTAAGAGTAGACCAAAATATTTTGTTATAATTTGGATTATTTAGAAGTTTATTTGCCTGCTTGTGGAGAAAGTTTGATTTAGTTAGATTTAATACAGTTTTGGCATGATTTCTGATGTTTCTAAAGTAATTTAAGGCTTCATGTGTTTTTGATCTTGTGTATGCATTGTAGGCTATTGCTTTTTGTTCAGTTACTCTAGCACAATTATGGTCAAACCATTTAGGTGAATTTGATCTTTTACTGTACTTTTGATGAGGAATAAAAGTTTCCATTCCAATTTTTACAAAATCTTGTATGTGGCTCAAGGTGGTGTGTGCATCATTAGACAAGACAGAGGTCCAGGGAATATCAATAAAGAAACCTTGAAGACCCTCACAGTCTGCCCTATCGTAATGCCATTTAGTTACCAAAACAGGTTCAGAGTGGGAAGGTGTGGTAGGTGATAGACAGGTGGCCTGTATCAGACAGTGATCAGAAGATCCAAGCGGGGACCTCACTGTAACATCATCATTTTCTGAATTGGTTGTTAAAAATAAGTCCAGTAGGTGGGAATTATGATTAGGATTATCTGGTACACAGGTGGGTTGGTTGACTAGTTGAGTGAGATTAAATGAGTCTGCAAATAGCTCACATTCAAGACCAGCATCATCAGTCCTGGCTGAATGAGTGAGCCATTCAACATTATGGACATTAAAATCACTCAACACAGTGATTTCAGAAGAAGCATTTAAGTTGAGGACACTGAGTTGTGAGGACAGAGAATCAAAAAGACTTTGCTCTGGAGGAGTATTTGGGGAACGGTAGATGCAACATATATATTTAAATTTACCAGCAGAAATTAATTTGTATGTAGAAAAATCAAAATAGGGACAATTGAAACTAGTAACCTCCTCCAGGGCAATTTCAGATTTTGCGAAGCAACATACACCTCCTTTAGGTCTGAAATTTTGGAGCAGTTGATAACCTGGAAAATTAAATCTAGACGTGTCAGATGTGGATGTTACTTGAGTCTCTGTCAAAGAAAGGAGAGTAGGGGATTCTGCTTGAAGAAATTGGTGTACAGAATTGATGTTAGAGTGAAGTCCCCTTATATTGCTAAAGAAAAAGCTGCACCGACCAGCAGCTTTGGGACGTTGCAATGCTCTTGACACAGTTGCATGATGACGAACGTCTACTGAGTTTTGATATCGGGAATGTGGTATTGTTTGAACATGGGAGCGTCAGATACAACTGAACTACCTGTTGGTTAGCCTACCTAAGAAGGGGAAATATCGTAATTGTTATTATTTGTCAGTTGGTGAGTTTGTCAAACTTCAAATATTATAGTTAGTGTTTCAGCATAATGGTGAGTGTATAGGTCATAGTAGTAACGAAAGTCTGCAATGCATATATGGTGTATATAATACGGTATCAATGACACGCCAATTAAAGTGTTTTCCAAGTGTACTGGAGGTGTTATCAGTGTTGACATTGCCACGGGTATATAATCGCTTTTCATTATATACGTCCATAAGAATTTAAACAATATAATATTATAAATTAATAAAACATTATTCAATGTATCTATAAATAATCGATGTTTATTAATTTCACTCCAAAGCAGAAACCAGGAAACAAAGGATGACTACTATATTTACATAACAATACGCCTGTTCAAGAAAAGCAACCAGTTATACTTATTATAGTGTGTCAATACAATCCTCAAAGTTTCGTTATAGAGGCTCAAAAGACCTGGTTATAAAATAATATCCCCACATTAAAAACTAAGTTACATTTATTAATCAATCCTCTTGGTAGATATGTTCAACAATAATGACGCAAGAGGGTGGTGTAAGCTTAATTAATATCAAATGAAAACACGTTTATGCAGAACCTTTCCGGTTTATCAGGTATTTTTTGTTACGTTTTGACGGCATCAGTAGAAGTGTAAGCGTTAAGTGAGATAGCGTTAGGGCCATTCCTTGCTATGGGTTCTAAGCTGTATACAGTTGGTTAGTGCCTCAGAGATATGAGGATACGCTTCTTGACTTATTATGGCATATAGTAAATGAGTTCATTAATTTTTGGCGGGACGTGTTGTAGTTGGAGGAGTAATTGAGATAGCCATTACCGATTTTATAGATAAATATAATTCCAACACTGAGGAACATCATATAATGATCGTGAAATTAAAGTGAAACAGCTTACACGTATTAAGAAAGGGTTGGGAATACATTACAATGAAAATACTGAATAGGATTGTAATAATTATGGTGAGCAAAGATGCATGGTATATACAACTAGCAAAACGAAAATAATGCATTGTGCTGCTTTATGATATATAAATGTGTTTAATATAATTAGAGAAATTCATAATATCATGACCTAGGCAAAAGTAGACTTCGATTGTTTGAGATATAGCTACTAACAATCTAGATACAGATGGACCAGGAGAGATACATAAAGCTTGATAAATTAACTTTAACACATTACAGAAAACAGGAAGAGATTAAAGGCGCAAAAGATAAACGGGAGCAACGAATTATCAGTCCTCATTAATAATTTAATCCCGTTCTCAAAAAACAGGGTGAATTTTAATTTATGTGAATATTATGACTTGTGATTTCGTATAACATTTAACAGTAAATTGTGAATAACATAAAGGTTAACAACAAGGTCAGTATCTAACATAATTATAGCAAAGGAGGAGTTGCAGCATTTCCGTGTTTATTGTTGTCAGAATTGTTGTACGAAAAAACACACTTGGTATGGAATATATACACATATATTTCATTTACGGGGCTTTCAAACTATTGCACGTGACATAACATTTCTTAATTCAATATTTCCTTAGGTTACCAATAATACAATCTTGACAAATATTGCCAATCAATAATATAAGGTCCTTTGATTTCTTAATATATTTAGTTACAAACCGACTTTACAATAGCATTATTGGTAACTCTAGATTTTATACATCCTTATTAACCAATAAAGAGGGTACCGGTAATCTTAATCTTACTAAATAATTGACTCGCACAAAACCTGTAGAGCGAGACTGAAATAAAAGCATGGTCATATTATAGTTAGTAGATCATTATTCTATGTGAGTTAGTGAGACAAAAGGTAGAACTGTCTGTGACGAAATCCTTCCCCATAGTAGAAAGAGTGACAGGGCCAAAATCAAGGAATGTTCGAGCCAAAATGCCTTGATACACGGAGATTAAAGTAATTAAAGTCATAGGATGAGGGGAAAATGGATTCAGGGTAGAGCGTTCCAGAGCTCAGCTGTTGAATAGGGGAAAGATTGGGAATAACGTTTCACTCTTGGGCTAGAGAGTTACAAAGAGTAGGGGCGGGATTGTATTGGAAGGCAGGTTCTACGTACTCTTCATAAAGGAGGTGGTATACATTGAGAGAGGGAGAGGAACACTGATTATTGTAATATCAGTAGAATAGCGAGGGAGATCCAACCTTGCGGCGAAGAGAGAGAGATCGCAGAGAGTCAGGGAGTGGACATCAGTTAATGAGACGAGAGGTTTTCTTTTCTACTTTGTCAAGAAATGCTGTGTGAGAGGATCTTCCCCACACATGTGAACATTGCTCAATACATGGATGCACCGTGCCTCTGTACAGAGCAAGAAGCTGTGCTGGAGTAAAGAACCCCCGGAGACGATTGAGCCTACCCAGTTTCTGGAAATCTGTTTTTAGCAAGGGTGGTAATATGATCTTTCCTAGTGAGATCAGGAGAAAAGGAGACACCGAGAATACTGAGAGAAGATGAAAGGTTGATTTGTTTAGTGTTGAAGTATAAGGGAAAGTCCTGTGGGAGTTCTTGATGGGTAGATAAATGGAGAAATGGGTTTTGGAAGCACCAAAAGCAACAATATATTTTCTACCCCAAATGGTAATTGTTGATTGGTCAGAAGATATGACATCGTCACGTGACTTTTTGAAAGATTGCTTGCTGGGGGGTTCTGAAAACTAGTTGAAAAGTGTAAGGTAGAGTCATCAGCATATGAATGAATAGCTGATAGTTGATAGGTTCAGGAAGTGAAAGATGGCCTTCCATTACTGCAGTTATGGAACGGCCAGGAAGGGAAGTAGAGATAAAGGCACAATTTGAGGGACAAAAACTAAAGGTGGGTAGCTTAGAAGTTAGAGATATGTGCCAGACTCTATTAAAGGACTTATAGATATGTCTAGCACAATATAAAAGCTTTCACCGAAATCATGAAAGGAGGATGGCCAAAAGTTAGTAAGATATGAATAAGATATAAAAGAAAATCACCAGTAGAGCGACCCCTAAGGAAGCCATACTGGCGATCTGAAAGTAGATTATATGGGCAGAGAGATGCTTAACCCTTAATTAGCGGCGAGCAACATAAGTCGAGTTAAAAAAAGCTGGACTATGTGGCGGCGCTCGACATAACTCGAGTGGCAATTTCAGCACGTAATGTGGCTGAGAGAGAGAGACAAGTGGTGGCAGGAGACTAGCGAGCGTATGACTGCTCCAGACCACCGCGGCGAACCTACTGACACAAATCTCAGCTCCCTCCTCTCTCACTCGTACATACTATGTACTGAAAGTACCGAATTACCTGCTTTTTGCACTCGCGTTGCACGGTTATTGCAAGAAAACTATCCATCGTACAAGGATCGTTATGGTGTCATTCGAAAGCTCTGTTTATGCCCTTTCAGGGATAGGTACTTGTTTTACGTTCTGGGTCTTATTTAGGCATGAAAATGATCACGTAAACAGCCCTATTTTGGCTAAAAACACCCCGCTGTGCGGTACACATAAATAAACCGCATAGGCCGCTCGTAAGGTGTTAAGACATTTCGAAGTAAGAATAGTTTCCAAAAACTTTGGAGATGCAAGAAATGAGAGCAATTGTACAATAGTTGGAGGGTTGAGAGCGATCATCCCTTCTTTGGGATAGGTTGAATGAGAGCAAACTTCCAGCAAGAAGGAAAGACATTAGAGGAGAGACAGAGACGAAAGAGTTTGCCTTGTCAGCACGGAAGCAAAGTTTTGTTTAGTACAACAGGAGGAACACCATCACGCCTTCTTAGTATTATCCTCAGAGAGGGTAGAGAGCACATAAAAGAGATTAGGATATTAGGTATAAGTAGGAGAGAGGGGGTTGGAGGGGGAGGAATAACACTGGAATCATCCAAGGTGGAGTTTTTAGCAAAAGTTTGGGTGAAGAGTTTAGCTTTGTCAGAGGAAGAAGTGACGGTAGTGCCGTCAGAGTGGAAAAGGGGAGGGAAAGACGAAGAAGAACAATTGGTGGAGAGGTTTTTGGATAGATACCAGAAAGCTTGGGAAGAGCTTAGAGTTGGATAGTTCAAAGAGAGGTAACCTGACCAAGATTCGAACCCACTCACTGCAGGTATATTTGGAAGAGCTGGGCACCATAACCACTCGGCCATGAGCATAATTATGGCTGAGTGCGTATGGTGCTCAGCAATTCCAAATATACTTGGAGTGAGTGGGGTCGATTCCTGGTCAAGATACCTCTCTCCCAGCCTGTTCGACATTATCATTAGATATTGCATTTAATATATAATCGATGGAAGAGTGATTGGTGAGTCAAAGAACAGATTTGGCTTGATTCTGGGCAGAAACATAGGAAGAATAAGATTCTTGAGTTTGAAGGTGCCGGTACCGTTTGAATGCTTCATCCTGATTGCGGACAGAAGTTGAACAAGCGTGAGTAAACCAATTTTTGTTTACATTAGTCTGAGGAAATGAAAATGGAATGTATGCCTCCATGCCCGAGAGGATTACCTCGGTAATGAGTTCATCACTCTCCGAGGGTCTCCGGCAATGGAAGCAAAAGTCATTCCATGGGAAATAAAAGAAGTACTACCGGAGAGCCTCCCAGTCGGCAGTGCCAAAGTGCTACAAGTGCCGCCGGCTGGCTAGTTCGGCTCAATCTGATGGCCGTACTGGAGAGATAGGACAGGTAAGAGAGATAGGTAAGAGGAGCCAAAATGAGGGAAAAGATCGACAGTATAAGAAGAAGGGTTAGAAGTTTGAAACAAGTCAAGAATGTTAGGCCGATCTCCGAAGCTATCTGGGATACGGGTGGGTTGCTGAACCAACTGCTGTAGGTCATTTAGGATAGAAAAGATATAGATTGTTCACCAGGTTAGTCAGTGGAATGAGAGGAGAGCAATTGGTGGTGGTGAGGGTTAAAATCTCCGAAAATTGTGCTTTCTGAGAAAGGAGAGATGGCTAGGATGTGTTCCAGTTAAAAGTTTAGATACTCAAAGAATTTGGGAAAGTCAGTAGAGTTAAGGGAAGATAGACAAAACAGAAGTATTTAGTATGACAATGACAGGATAATTTGAGCCATAAAGTGGAGAATTCAGAGAAGTCAAAATCGGGAACATGAGATCCTGTGAGTTTGCTGCATCCGTCTTTGGCTTTGAAAGTAGGATAAAGAAAATAGGATGTTACAGAGAAGGGGCTGCTGTCAGTTGCATACGATTATGTCTAAAAAAATATGATAGTATTTATTTTACAAAATCAAGGAACTGCACTGCAAATATATATAGTGTAGTGTGTAAATATCACGGTCGACCCAGTTTGCTATAACAGTAAAACTGCAGATTAAAACACATAATGAATATAGCAAAGATAAATAGGTAGATAAAGCTGGCTTCATTTACTGTAATACTGTATGTACAGTATATATATATATATATATATATATATATATATATATATATATGTTAGTAAAGCCAGGTAATACATTTTCTTTAATACATACAAGGTTGAAAGAAATGGCAATTTCTGCGTTGGAAATTTTATTATTCAAAGTTTCCAGGTCTCTGATGAGTTTTCGCTGGGTGGCAGGAAGTAGATGAAGGAGATGAGCAAAATTCATGGTGGTACAGGGTTACATTAATGTACATGAAGATACAGGATATACGACGCGTTTCACTGGACAACCAGCATTATCAAGTAAGGATGGAAAGATAAAAGGTAAACAGGAAGGGTATATATAGAGGGTGGAGGATCAGAGGAGGCGAAAATCAGGGGGCAAAAGTCTGCTATTGGTAGAGGGGTATTCTAGGAGAGAGAAAGGGAGAACCGCTTCACGCATGCGCACTGGATGCGGGATGGTTGGTCGGTTGGTGGGGTCGAAGCTGATTGGCTGCGTGGCCTAAGTTGTGTGGCGCCTGCGGAAGACGAAGCTGAAGGAGGTAGCGCGGGGGGCTGCGTCAAGGGCACCGGGGGGCGAGGGGGGGTGTTAGGTCCTGTAGGAAAGTGCCTTTTGGCAGAAGGAAGGATCTGAAGGTCCAGAGTTTGGTTGTTGATGTTGGGATGTAAGGCTTGGATATATAAAGCTTCGAGTATAGGTAATCTCCTTGGGTCACTTTCTTTATCGAGTATGGTGGTGTGTTTCTCTAACTCGTTGCGTGTGAGGTGAGGGTGGTTAGGGGTGAGATAGTGGTCTTTGATGGCTCCAGCCTGAAGGTGAAGAGTTAACCGACGTGAAAGACGAGTCTGCGTCATACCAATATAGGAATGAGGTCCACAGTCTTCATAATTACAGGTATGTTGGTAAATGACGTGATCGTCGGTCATCGGGCTCTTTATCTTGGTGGAGGCTGGTTTGTTGCGGAGAACGAGGTTGGAGGTCTTGGGGGATTTGTAATAAATTATTAATTTGATTTTGTTTTCCGGGTTGGTTGGGTGGACATGCTTGGAGATTATTTCTTTTAAGACGGCCTCACCATTTTTGTGTTCAGAGGACATGTAACTGCGGTAGAAGATCTTAATTTCATTGGGGGGGTCAATGTTGGGAGAGCTTTGGGTGTACCATTTTTCAAGATGGTGGTTGATGGTGCTGGAGATGTCGGAGTTGGAGTATCCGTTATTTACTAAAACTTGGGATAGTCTTTCTAGTTCCTGGTGGGTGTCGGCCCAGGTAGAGCAGTGCGTGAGGGCTCTCCTAACATAGGCGGAGATGGAGGATAGAAGATAACGGCGGGGGCATCTTTCCATCCTTACTTGATAATGCTGGTTGTCCAGTGAAACGCGTTGTATATCCTGTAACTTCATGTACATTAATGTAACCCTGTACCACCATGAATTTTGCTCATCTCCTTCATCTACTTCCTGCCACCCAGCGAAAACTCATCAGAGACCTGGAAACTTTGAATAATAAAATTTCCAACGCAGAAATTGCCATTTCTTTCAACCTCGTATGTATTAAAGAGAATATATATATATATATATATATATATATATATATATATATATATAATGTTTCAAAGTAAATTAGATATACAACCGACAAACGGTTTGTGATTATGTTCCAATAGCGAGAGAGAGAGAGAGAGAGAGAGAGAGCTAGCGAGAGCAAGTTGCCTATAGTGCGTTTATCATGCACCTCCACCTAATTTTATCAAGGTTTATGGTATTATGAGGCTCTGCGAAGATGTTTTTCATAGTTGAGTATTTAATGCATAATAATTCGTTATATTACTATCATAATCAAAGGTGGGTAAGTGAGATTTAGACAACTTATTCAATTATGCCATTACCAAAGTTTAAATGAATTGTTCTTCATAAAATAATTCACGCTCCAGCCACAGGTTTCTTTGTAATCCACCACGACCTACCCCTACCATGCACTACTGCTAGGTTGCCCTCTATAGTTTGTCACCCCCCACTTTGTATCTGGATCTCTTTATGCATTTTCTGTCTCGTGCTCGTCTTTTACCTTTCTGTAACGTGTTTTCCCATAGCTTTGTATCTTTCTTGAATTCGCCTAGCTTACCTCTGCCGTTTTAATTATGAGTTTTAGTGCCACATAGTTTTCATTGGCTTGGTGCTAGTCTTTATAATAATAATACCTTCTCCCCTCCCCCATCAATGATTCTCGAGGTAAAAACACACAGTTTCTTATTGGAGTGTGTCTGTTTCAATTTGCTACAACTTTAGCAGTATTATGTTTCACTAATACCAGCAATCCAATACTTTGCAATCATACTACCACATAATGATCAGAACACAAATTTAATAATTCTTTCACAGTAAAGTATTAGGTCACCCACTTCCCTCCACCCCCACCTGTCGCTGGTTACCCCTCCCACTCCTGTACCCTCCTTCCCCCTCCCTCGCCTCCCTCCCTCCCTTCCTCCACCCCATACCTTCACCTCCTACCCCCATACCATCACTGTTACCAGATAATTTATGGGCACTAATTGTGCTGCCCTCTATTGAGATCTTGGACAGACCAAGGCTGTATCTATTTCATCTGTCCACAACTGTACTTACACCTAGCATCTCATTATGTAACCTCAACACCCCCCCCCCCCCCCTAACCACCACCACTCTCACCTGTCATGAATTAACAATTTTGAAGATTATGGCGCCTTTTTACCGTTCACTATGGTTATCATTAGACGATTTTATACAACAGGGGAAGGATCTGTGGGAAATATAACGGTAACTAATATCGCAATTAACCCTCTGACTGATATATGGATATCAAATCGTACTCATATACTTAACCTTTAACTGTTTTGATGGTGTAATGGTTAGAGTGTTTACAATTTGTATGTGGTAACCCATGTTCGAATCCCGGGAGGATCACATGCTTTCATTATTTTCATTGGGAGGTGTTTGGTGTCGGGAGTGAAATTAATTAATTCGATTATTCCTATAGGTTCAGGAACATTTCATAGCGAGGTCGGTCCTTAGAGATTTGTTGCCCATAAATTGTTCTTTCCTTTTACTTAGACATTACGCTATTCAGTGTGCAGTTGGGTCTGAGTACATAATTACATTGATATCCAGTATTCCTATAAATGGATGTACAATCGTAGTCATGTATTTAACCTTTATCTGTCTTGATTGTGTAATGGTTAGAGTGTATGTGGTAACCCAGGTTCGAATCCCGGGAGGATCACATGCTTTCATTAATTTATTTGGGGGTGTTTGGTGTTGGGAGTGAAATTATTTAATTAGATTATTCCATGTGCCCTTCCTAATCTGAAAAAAATCGTCTCATAATAGCCAGAAAACATAAATTAAATACGTAATCGGATCTTCTAAGGGTTAAAGGCGTCCAGGGTCCTATACCATGTTCCAAGTAAGTAGGCCAAAACTCTTGAACGTTAACCCCAATAACTCACAAAAAATTAGAGTAATCTAGCTATTTCTACCATTTGGGAAGGATCAGCCATGGAATAAGTGTGAAAATGTACAGCTCATTTTCTCCATCCCTGTTTGAGTTACAGAGGTGGGGGGGGGGGGATTACAATTGTTGCCCTACTTATTTGGAACAGGATATAGTATTATGTTAGTGACCTAAAGAAGCTATCTGCGAAACGTTGTCAATAAAGTGCTCCTCCTAGAATGGTGTTTATATTCACCTTACCTAACCTACCTTGTATAGCCATAACCTAAATCCTATAACCTTAAACCTAACCTAATTTAACTTGATTCGTTATATATTGCGTGTCAAAGCGACTCTAATATAGGAATATAGGTTTGTGGGGTGAAACTTGGGGTGAAACCAAAAATAGATATACGCATGGTGAAAAGACTTGTAATAAAAAGTGCTCATGGGGTGAGGGTTCTTATGGGGTGAACAGACTTGTGGGCGAAATTACTTCATCTCTCCTAACCTTGGTGGTACAGACCATACAGAGGCAGCTTGTTGGTTCCAATTGGTAGTGTGGTGATCGACTTTATATGTAATGAACACCAGGAGAGAGAGAAAACTGTGTGTATGTGTTGTATGTTATGTGTGTTTGATGTATATTGTATGCGTGTGTGTATGTTATTACGTTGTATGCTGTGTATGTTCATGTAATGAGTTTGTGTGTCTATGTATAATTTGTATGAGGTATATGTAATTTGTGTGTGTGTGTTACTCAGTTACTTGTTCGTCAAGGGGAATCCACGCAATGCGAGCTAAGCTCATTATTATCACGCCTCCTTAACTGGGAATGTATTGCGTGAAATGCATGTTAAGTGTTTTATGTACTGTTGGAATGGCTGTGGATGTGTGTGTAGTCTGTATTTAGCCAATTGGCGACAACGGAAACGAAGGCTTAGGGTGGATCTGTATGGTACCATTCTCACTATAGACGGTACCGTCTCGCCCGAAGGCTTAGGTAGCCATCAGCTTAGGTGAACCATATGATACCCATCTCGCCTTGTACCATTTTTGCCAACCCCAGATGGGACGTCACAACGTCGTCCACTTATTCCAGGTACCTATTTACAGCTAGGTGAACTGAGGCTAACACATGAAAGGAGACAAGCCCAATTTGTCTCCGCCCGGCCGGGGGATTGAACCCCCGACCCCTCGTGTGTGAGACGAGAGCTCTACCTACTAGGCTACGGGCTGTGTTTGTGTGTGTGTGTACGTGCACGTGCGTGCGTATGTGTATGTGCTGGCTTCAAATACAAGGTTTACCTTAATGATGAAGCCTGAATGTGGTTCACAGGAGTTTACTGTTTGTAGTGAGGCAACGGTGTGGTCCTTATTGCTGTGTGTGTGTGTGTGTGTGTGTGTGTGTGAGAGAGAGAGAGAGAGAGAGCGAAAGTGTGTGTGTGTGTGTGTGAGAGAGAGAGAAAGTGTGTGTGTGAGATTGAGTGAGAGTGGTGGATAGATAGATAGATGGAGTATATTCCGGTGTGTGTGAGTGTGTGTGTGTATATGTGGCTGTTTGCCTTAATGAGAGAACCTGAAGATGGGGCACACACACACGCACACACACACACGCAAAGGAGACAAACAACAACATTTAACTATCGTTGTTCAGAATGAAATGATAGAGAAGATCATGGAATACATAAATAATTAAATACATATTACCTTTGACTGGCATTCAGTTTAATAATGTAATTAGAATTATTATCATAGTGTAATTGGATGTGGGTTTACTTAATGAAACCGTAATATACATTACGCTAAAAAGTTGAATTGTAGCTTGGTGGAATTAATGCCTGCAATAGAATAGTGTATTGTTGTGTTATTTTATTCATGCTATTCTTAAACGATTTTATTCAATTTAGGAATGACGTGTGAATGCGAATACAAAATTCATAACTTTACCCATGTGATTTCTAGAGGGCAAAGTTTATTTAAATCGTTATATCTTAGCCAGAAGTAATGAGGGTAAGAGTTGTGTTAGCTGGCGTATCGTGACTTTGTTTACATGACGTTCGAAGTTGTTTTCTCGTATGCTTTAGCCGATTTTTTTCGAATAACATTGATAGGCCTATGTATGACATTATTCATCTAATACCCTGAACCTGACCCAACCCCACCTAATCTAGCCTAACTTTACCTTACCTAACCTAGTTGTTGTTGTTGTTGTTTTTGTTGTTGTTATAGTTTCCCAGACTGTCTGGCCGAACAGTCCCCAGTCTGGTAGACCGAAACCGCTCCAGATGCTTGGGCCCTCAAAGGGGCCTGAGTGAGATGAGACTTGTCTCTGAGAAGGCAGTGGGGGAGGGTATCATCAGCCCACGGGCTTACACTCCCAGGCCAGTGCCCCCACCTTCCGCAACCCCCCTTACAGAGCCACCCAATCGGGCGTACTCGTCAGCACCTAGAAGGAACAGTAGTACATGAAAAGAGACAGACAGAAACGGCTGAGGTTGGGTAGAGGATGCCAAACCTCACTCTGGATAGGACCAGCCTTCACTCTACCTAACCAAATAAATGTATTGGCTATTTGGCGCGGGGGGCGGGTGCGGGTTACTAGATTAGGTTTGGTTAGGTTAGGTTGGATTAAGTTAAGGTTATTTAGATTATTTTGGCCCTAATTTCGGAACAAATCGGACAGATTAGACGCGAACGTAATAGCGCGTATTATTATGTAAACAGTGACAATACGTTCGCGAACATAACTCTTATACCGACAAGTATCTATCATACCTAATGTATTAACACATTTTTCAAATTACCTTTACGCGAATTATTTAAAGAGATTGCTTTAATTATTTGCTAAAATTAATACGAGATGTTGAAACAAATGATATATTAGTATACCGTACTATCGTACTAGCTTTGACTCTGGGGTTCAGCATAACATTGCCATTAGGGTCATTACCATGCTCTAATTACACGTGGGCTCACTTAATGAAAGCAGAGTATCAATTTAGCCTTACCCGACTTTCGTTAAGGGGGAGGTATTTGCTTTTTCAGGACCCCCTTCTTCCTCTTGCATAAACCCATTACTTTTGAGATTTCAACACGTTCGCCCCATTAGTATCTCGATTTTAAAACCTTTCGTCCCATTTCTCTATTAATATCAAGACATTTCGTGCCATTTAGCTGTGGATTTTTTCCTGGCAAGCGATAGCAGCTATAGGTAACGCCAATGAACTTGACAATAATCTGGACCCCTTAACTTCTTATAACTAAAAATGAATGAAAGCAATCGGGCTGACATTTCTATCATTTGGGAAGAGTCCACCAGGAAATAGGTGTGGAAATGTACAGCCAGTTTGCTCAAGGTCCTTTTGAGTTACGAAGAGGTCAGGGATCGAGATAATTGTCAAGTTCGTTGGCGCTACCTATAGTCATTGTGGAGGTACTGACCTTCTACCGAAGAATGTACATATTTATCTCGAATGGGGATCTTGAGGATGATTTACTGAGTTTGATGGAGGTCTAGGGAGGAAAAATTAAAAAAGTGATAAATAAATAGTTAATTAAAGCAAATGTATAACACCTACCCCTGTAAAGAGTCTCTATTGGGGCTTTTGTAATGTAATGATGGCAGTAGAATAAACCACTTCAGCGCGATGACACCGGCCAACCTTTATTTGTTTTGCTATATGTGAGTGAGGGAGACGAAAGGTAGAACTGCCTGTAGCGAGTCCCCCCCCTCCCCCACACACACACACAGTTGAAAGAGTAACAGGGCCAAAATCAAGGGACGTTCGAACCAAAATGCCAGGGCACACTGAGTTTAAAGCAATTTAATTCATAGGAAGAGGGAAAGACTGATTCTGGGAGAGAGTTCCAGAGCTCAGCTGTTGAATAGAAGAAAGACAAAACCATTTCACTCTTGGGTTGGAGAGTTGCACAGAGTAGGGGTGGGGTTGTTCTGAAAGACGGATGCTACATGCTCTACGAAGGGGGAGTGGTATTCACTGAGAGCTCTGGGGAACACTGATTATTGTAATTGTGATAGAATAGTGATAGAGATGCAACATTGTGGCGAAGAGAGAGAGACGCCAGCAAATTGGTGAGTGGACGGGAGTTAATAAGGTGGAAGGCTTTCTTTTCTGCTTTGTCTAGAGGTCCTGTGTGAGATGATCTTCCCCACACATGTGAACAATACTCAATACATGGATGCACTGTGCCCCTGTACAGAGCATGAAGCTGTGCAGGGGTAAAGAACCCCTTGAGGCGGTTAAGCACACCCAGCTTCTGGGAAGCTGTTTTAGGTAGAGTGGTAATAATTATGATCTTTCCAAGAGAAATCGGAAGAAAAAGAGACACCAACAATATTAACCCTTAAAGATCGGGGGCGGACTTAAGTCCGCCTCCAATTTGCAGCAAGTTAAGAGCATTATTAAGGCTTTTAAAGGGTTAAAATCGAGTGCAAATGGCCAGGAGCGCAGCGGGCCAGACAGCCGACTCCCAGGGCTTACCGCCGCCCATTAACTCATGTTCCCTGTGTTCTCGAGAGGCTGGCAGTGTAGCCAGTAGTGAGCATAGCTGGGAAAAATATGCCGCTATACGCTAAACTCCCATGTTACTGCTACCACTGTATGAGAACCACGAGTGCTACGTAGCTCGTTCTGGTCTCATTTTGAAGCTTTTAGCGCCTAGTTTTTTGCTGAATAAATTTCTTTTCATGCAGATACTTGATTTATCATTCTGGAGGGCCTGAATATGCCCAAATAAGCCCAAACCCCCCCCCCCCCCCCCCGCTAGACAAGGGTTAAGAGAAGATGAAGGGTTAATTTGTATTTTGTTAAAAAGTAGGTAATAGTTTTCAGGAAGGGGGCGGCGAGTAGACAGATGGATAAATTTAGCTTTAGAAGAATTGAAAATAACAAGGTTTTCTCTGCCACAATTAGAGGTAGTAGAGAGATCAGACGATAGGTGATATATGGCCTCCTTACGTCAGTGTTGGAGTTTCTGCTGTGAATAGTTTTGTGGAAGGCTAGTTGAATAGCGTAATGTAGAGTCGTCAGCATATGAGTGCATGGGGCTGGAGGTGCAGTTCAGAAGGTCGTTAATGAATAATAGGAAGATATTTGGAGATAGGACAGAACCCTGAGGAACACCGGAATTGACAGGTTGAGAAAGTGAACGGATGCCGTCCACAACCGCAGCTATTGAACGGCCGGAGAGGAAATTAGAGACAAAGGCACAGATGGAGGGATAGAAACCGTAGTTTGGTAGTTTAGAAATAAGGGATTTGTGCCAACGTAGTTAGACGGAGGTTAGGTTTTCGCCTCCTTTTGTTTGTGTCTGTCTGATTGGTGTCTGTAAATAAGATCTCACAATGTTATGAATTATTTTTACTAAATTAAGTGGACAGATAGGATATGCACTAAGGAAGCAATGATTCAATTTAGGAGGCGATCCAGATCATATCCTGGAACCCAGTTCCAGAAGAATATTTAGGCCTACGATATTAATGGTAAAGCACCAGCTCGCAGTAGACAGAGGTATGCGCTCTACCGAGTGTGCCCCTCTTGTTCTGGCTAAATAGGACAATAATTGTATGCAGTTTAAGAAGGACCTTAGAGGGCTAAACGAGATCATATTTGCCTTTTTGAGTCCTAGATGTAGATTACAAGCTAATGAAAATCGTCTAATGGTAACCAACATATGAAAAGGACGCCATGGTGCTGACGGGGTTAAACAGTTCATTAAACCTTGTTATTAAAGCTTTAACTTTCTGTATTTGTACTCGTTTTGTTTTCATTTCATCAGGATAACATTAGATGGTATGGAAATGTCAAGTAATTTTATTTCTTACACATTATTTGTCTTAGAATATACATCTGAATAACTATAATACCACTGGTAAGAGTAAGGCGAGGTTAGTCATGTGAAAGGATTACACGCACAAACATTATCACAGTGTTAATTTAGACTTATGGTTTAGAATAATATTTTACATGTTTATTCTTCGTGGGTTGTATTTGTTGTGATCTTGTTACGCTCTTTTTGTTTGACGATATTACGACGTGTGTGTGTGTGTGTAATGATTAGTAGACGCTTAAAGCCATTTATGTCTCAATTTTATCGTGGAGAGCGATAGCGAGCCTACAATTCTGTGAGAACCAATCTTCGACCGGGGCATTTTTTTACCGAAAAATATAAACATTTAAATTGAAGGAGGGGTCTATGGGTCAATGAATTAATGTTCAATTAGTCAGAAAGCAGAATTGTGTCCTAATACTTAGAGGGTCAATTATTGTCTTGTTCTTGCCAGTGTCCAGGATATGTTAATAACTAAAATATCACCGATAGAAGTAAGGTGACGTTGGTCACATGTCAGGATTACCCACCACCAACTTATCAAAGTCTTAATATAGAGCCTTTTGTTTATTGTGTTTAAGTCTTGTAGTCCTTTAACTATATTTGTTCAGTGGGTGTTAATTTTTACTCTGATTAGTTTGACGATCATAAGAATTTATTTTTCATCTGCTTGATAGTTATTAGGCGTTTCAGTGTCGACGTTTTGACCTGACGAGCGATAGCGAGCCTGTAATGTAGACAAAATCGGTCTTCAACCAGGACATATTTCTGCGGGAAATTTACAAATCTACTTGTAATTAAGGGTCTAGACTCAGAGGGATAGCATTAGCTTGAAGAGAGTCGGAGGTGGAAATTGGTTTTAGCTTAGAGGAGACACTAATAATACATAGCTCAAAATTATTATATATATATATACTGTATATATATATATTATACAGTATATATATATATATATATATATATATATATATATATATATATATATTGTTATGTATTCCATAATTAATATTGATTATATAAGCCAGATTAGGATAATATTTTAGTTTCCCCCTTAACGTTAATTGCTTGTTTCTCGAAAGTTCTAGACCTGTCAGGATTTAGTCTGTCTCTCCCAGCATTGCGACGTTTCATTCACGTGTGTTGTAGAAATTTCCAGATTCGCTGGTGACATATATAATTATACCCCCTGAGTCCTTGCAATTTCGACTCTTAGACCAGCTGACGACCACGCCTGTTCTCTCTCTTGTCTGTACATTGTGATATATACCTTGTGAAGTGATACAATTATTTCTCTGGCCTCCATCAAGATATAGTAACCTGCAATCGTTGACTGTGATCCTGAGTGTTGAGTACATTGAATATAATAATGTATTTAGCATTATTATTATTGTTAGCCTATTATATATATTATTATGTTCCTTCCAACAACCAACTATACTCCTAAAATCGATTAATGAAATTTACAAACACATGTGGCAGTCCGTGGATTCGAACCCAGGATGCTTTCAGTGCTATTTCATATGTAGGCTAATTGTTAAATCATTCATAATCTTGTGATCAGTTCATAATTAATTGTCATTAAGTTTACTGTGAATTAATATAATGTCTTTATCCCTTCTGATTGCTTGTAGCCTATAATTGTTTTTATTAGTGTAAAGCATTAATTCATTTTGATTAGTTTCCAAGTTTGTGAATTTGATCAGATTAATTTAGTTACTCCTTATTTATTGTATTTAAGGATAACTATTTTCTAAAGTTATACTTTAGTGTTTATTTCACATTTAAATAGTTGTATTAATTACTTGTATTGCTTTTAATAATATTGTGTGCATTTCCTTAAGTTATTAAACAGTTATTAACCATTTCCAGTAATCTTGAGAAAATATTAATTCTTATGTGATGTAGTTATTTGTACCTTGCATTGTTTCAGTAAAAGTATATAATTATTTATTTTTTCACTTGCATATTTCATGACAATCTTAGTGCATTATATATTCTTATTTCTCGTTCTGAAGAGACTGATTTTATTTGTTACATTATATACTTAATTTTATAAACTAAGAATGTGTATTCTAGTAGTTTCCTTGAACCTGGATATTTTGAGGTGTAAGTTGACATTAGTCATGAATTTAGAGTTATCCTATTGTTTGTGTCATTTGACCTCGCCCATATATATATATATATATATATATATATATATATATATATATATATATATATATATATATATATATACTGTCACTTCCAACTGAACTTATAACCCGTTTCAGTTACAAGTGGTATAATTTGCACATAGCCTACTCAGGAAGGCCTGCCTTCGTTCTTTTTCTTTCTCGGTTTGTGCCTCGTGGTTGAATGGTTGCCGTCATTAGCGTCCCATACAATGCAACACTGCATGGTTGCTAAGAGTGTAATTATTTATTTTGTTCGAACCTGGTGTGGGTACTTTATTTAATCAAAAGTTGCACAATGATGTCTTATATTTATTTGATTACTTCTGTGATGTTAGTGAGAGCACATGTTCCTAGTATAGTTATGTAGGTTGGCGGAAACTGGAGCTCCGCTTTCCTTTCCCGAGGCTGGCCCAAAACTTGCCAGTTGCCACTTCACTATTGAGACAGATCCTATACCGAGCACACATGCGGTGTAGTCTGTCACAGGCTTGCTTCTTGTTTCCCTTAATTACCGCATGTATTCTTTTGTTCTATTGTATAGTAGCAAGGCAAGTCTGGAGTCACTGTAAGCATTAATATTTTGTCTTAACTTTATTAGCTTGCATTTTAGAGTTAACTGCTTTTCATGTTAGTTAGGAGTACTGCATTTACTAGCACTCGTGCATATTATCTTCACACCATTCTTCCCTTTCTTTCCTTTATTCTGTTGTATTGTGAATCATTATTATATGTGTATATTATTCATGGTTGATATCTGCAGTGGTTTGAGAACTGGACAGTTTGGACTGTTTTATCCAGTTTTTGTTAGGCCTTTGAGGACCAAGGTTGCTGGGTGATTGGGTAGGCTTACAGATCTTAGTAAGCTACTGCCTTTTTACCTCCCATCACACAGCATTCACTAATCTATTTTTGTATTAACTTCACCAAACACCTCGGGCCTTTTTTATTCCTTTAGGGGTGGCAGCCAGTTTCCAACCTACTGAGATATCAACCCTTGTGCCATGTTACAGTTTAGTTTTAGCAACAATGCATCCGTGCAGTTTGGGACTTGGGTTGGAGCCCGTTACTGGGTGAGGTTGTCCCCATTGCATTCGGTTGCTTTGAGCTAACCCCTAATGATGAAGTAAGAGGTAAATGAGCATTATGTACCCCTTGCAACACCACCGACGAGCTGTGCTGAAGAGAGGAGCCACTCGTTGTAGTATTAGGAAAGTAGGTAGGGATAATAGGCTTGGCACAGAGGCTTAGTAGGCTACTTACATAGGGCTCATTCCCAAGACTTTTTGCTTCATATTATTCTCAATTCCTATGCAACTTAACTTTATATGAACTATTCTGAAAGTCTAGAGGCATTTTACCTTATCACTTTTGCGCAGTTTAGAATATCCTGAGAAGTACTCTTAACATACTACTAACACTATCAACACGAGTCGGATAGGCCCCGACTCTGAGACAGTAGATATTTTTAGTGTGTCCTTTTGTACTGCTTTAATAGAGAAAAGAGGAAGATAAAACCTTTTCCTAGAGAACCTTCATGTCTTAGTGTTTGGGTCAGATATTAAGAGCGTTTCTGTTGCAGGGTTAGTGCAGTACCATGGGCAGTGTTAGATGCATGACTACATCATTGCTGTCATTTTGCTATTGCGTTTCTTTTGGGCAGTGCTGTGGGCTAGGCTATTGGAGCATCTGCTTACCCCGAAGCCTCCCCTTGTAACATGGCGACCTCAGGCAAGGATAGTGTGATAGTATAGAGTTCTTGAAGTTAATTATATTTAAATTGAAATTTTTGCTTGATTGTTTAGTAATTTGCTTGCAATTGAAAGTCTACAGACATAGTACTCTCATTTATTAACCTGTGTCCACAACTATTGCTAAGATGTCGTTTGCTGATTACATTCCTGTTCATCTCGTGGGGAAGGAGGATGTTTGGCAGTTTATTAGAACCCAACCTAGTCAAGAAGAGGTTGCTAGTAGGAGTAGTGATGAAATAAGACGTGTGTTAGAGGTGTATGGTTGGAGGTGCAGTGGTCTGTCTAAGGGAGAGTTAGTTCAAGAGGTGTGTAAGTTGGTTACGCAGCCTAGTGGTCCTCATGATGAAGCTAGTACATGTGTTGTGGATGATGCTACCATCCAGCAGGAGCCACAGCGCCCTATCAGTCAGGCTAGCTATTATTCTACTGGGGTCCGGAGTGGAACAATAACTCCAGAAGAGATAGGTGATACTGAATTTAGGCAGTCTCTCACTATTACCACAGCATCTGCCACCATGCCTCCACAGTCAGCTTTTAGTCCTATCTGTACGGCCCCTTCATTTTCCCAGGGCTATGTTTATGCCCCTATGGCCAGTACATTTGTTTCGAGTTATGCTAGCAATCCCGAGTATCCTCCTTCCCCCCCATGTGTCGTGCGCCACACCCCAGCATTTCACTGCCTCATATGGTGGGTACCCCTTTCGCCCAGTTTCCTCCTATAACCTCAACAGGGTCACGAAGGAGTCCAGATGTTGATCTTCAGTTAACCCGGGAACTGCGGGAAGACTCTTAAGAGTTCCCCCGGCGGACTGCGGGAAGACTTAAGAGTCCGAGAAAAAAAAAATCAACTTTAAACATCGATTTTTTTTTTTTTATTTTGGGCCCCTGGGCCATGCAAAATATCACTCCTCTACCTCCCCTCCTTCCCCACTTTCCTCCCCTCCTTCAGTTATCACCTATTTTCCCTGTTATTCCCTTATTCTGAGGTATATTTTCGTACTAACATTAGCGAGTTGCAAGCAGGGCATTGTCATCAGTGTTAGCAAGCGAGTGCAAGAGAGAGAGAGAGAATATCGATCGACTGTGTCTCAGTGGCCTTGGGGGAAATTGGCGGGAAAGCAGGTTGCCTCACCCATACATTATATAACTCGCGGCCTATATCTTTTTTTTTTTTTTTTTTTTTTAAGAGACAATGAACGGAGGCAGGAAAAACACAGATAAAACAAAAAGGTCCATGTGCCTAAAGGCATCCTCCATTCATAAAATGTTTGTAACAACTGGATTTAAACATTTGTTGATTGTAAGTTTGTGGAAAGCAATTCGAGGGAAGTGAATTCCAAAGAGTAGTAGCTCTGGGGATAAATGAATTCTGATAAGCAGAAGTTCTGCATTGTGGAGGAGAAAGTGTAAATTCATGGGCGCTCTCAGCTGCCCTAGTTCTACGGGGAAAGATGTGGAGAGGCGGCACAATTGAAGCAAGTTCCTCGGAACAATTGCTGTGAAAATATCTGTAGAATAATGCAAGGGATGCAACGTTTCTTCGTATGGCTAATGTAGGAAGGTCCTGTGTGATTGCAGGGTTATTGATTAATCTAATAGCTTTATTTTGAATTTTGTCCAACTGCCTCAATGCAACCACTCCACTTCCACCCCACAGAGGTGAACAGTAATCCATCTGAGAGCGCACATGACTTTTATATATTACGGCCAACTGCTCGTCAGTGAAGAATTCTCGAACTCTGTACAGGAGTCCCAGTTTTTTAGAGGCATTCTTAGCAATGCTTCTAACATAATGTGTCCAGCTCAAGTTAGTAGTTAATGTTACACCGAGAATGTCAATACTAGGGGAAGTGGGAATATTTACATCATTAAAAATATATGGGAGTCAGTGAGATTCTGTCGGTTAGAAAATTGAATGTACTTGGTTTTCTGTGCATTAAAGGAAACTAGATTCTCTTGTCCCCATTCATTAATTCTAGAAAGGTCCTGGTTCAGAGAAATTGCAGTGTTTATTTTTGAATTTATAAGATCGGGTTGGGTGAAAGAATTGGTAAATGTGAAGGAACTGTGGAGTGTTGAGTCATCTGCGTAGGAATGTATTGGATTATGAGTGGTAGATATGAGATCATTGATATGAATGAGGAACAGAGTTGGGGCCAAAACTGATCCCTGGGGAACACCAGCATTTATTGAGTGAAATTGAGAATAAAGGCCATCTACCATTACACGTATTTTTCTGTTATGAAGATAAGAAGAAATTAGTGGAACTAATGATGCAAGGCCGTAGTGTGACATCTTCGATAATAAGGATTGATGCCAGACTCTATCAAATGCCTTTGATATATCCAGTGCTATTGTATGTGTTTCACCATGCTGGTCTGTAGCTTGGTTGATTTGATGCGTAAGAAGGCAAAGAATGTCTGCAGTTGATCGACATCGTCTAAAACCATATTGCCTATCACTGATTAATTTATTATTCTCAAGATGCTTAATTATGTGATTATTTAATATAATTTCAAAAACTTTGCCAAGAGTGGAAGTTATAGCTATTGGTCTGTAGTTTGATGGATCTGAAGAGGCACCTTTTTTAGGAACTGGATGGATGTTTGCTTCTTTCCAGGGTACTGGGAAGCATGAGGTATGAGTACACAGACGGAAAATTTTGCCAATACAGGAGCGAGCACCAAGGAGCAATTCTTAAGTACTATTGGAGGAATTTCATCTGGACCAGGAGCCTTATCTACTGAGAGATTCTGCAAAATAGTTTTGACATGTCTGGTGTGGATCTTAAGTGAGGGAATTTCAGGTGAATTAAAATTAAGTACAGGGACATCTTGATTTATTTCATCTAAGGTTGAGTTGGTGGAGAAAATATCTGCAAGAAGGTTAGCTTTACCTCGTGGGTCACTTACAAGATTGCCAGTCGGAGATTTTAATGGTGGAATGGATGAAGCAGTAGTGAAGTTGGATTTGAATGAGTTAAGAGTAGACCAAAATATTTTGTTATCATTTGGATTATTTAGAAGTTTATTTGCCTGCTTATGGAGAAAGTTTGATTTAGTTAGGTTTAATACAGTTTTGGCATGATTTCTGATGTTTCTAAAGTAATTAAAGGCTTCATGTGTTTTTGATCTTGTGTATGCATTGTAGGCTATTGCTTTCTCCGATTTTGACCATCCAAACGCTGTTTTCACTCGTTTTATTGTTGTTTCAGGTTAATACCTTTATAGTCAACCCATAATAGGCGCGTATGGATAAGTATTAATGCTATTTATGGTAAAATTAATATTTTAGTGATGGAAACAGCTCAAATACGTCAGCACAGGGGGACGTTTCTAATTACCCCCATGCGCACTTCTTAGGTTAAAGAGATTGGAGATGGAAGAGAGACAGAGAGATAGAGAAAGAGAAGAGAAGATTGAGTTGAGGAAGATGGAGATAGAAGAGAAGAGAATACAGGCAGAGAGAGAAGAGAGATAGGGAGATAGATTTGGAGAAGACGAAGTTGGAAACTAGTGGGCAAAGACGACAGGGGAATAATGCTGGGCATGCATCTAAGGAGGAGGCAGAAGAGGTGCTGTTGTCTCGACGGCTGAAATTCGTGCCAGCCTTCGATGAACTTAAGGTTCTTACGTTTTGAGAAGAAGTCTCAAGAGTATCGGTGGCCGAGGCAACGCTGGGCCGTGTTGGTGTCCAATGTATTAAAAGGCAAGGCTCATGATTCATACGATCGCCTAGAAGTGCAGGAGTTAGAGTGTGATGTACTTAAGGAGGTTGTGTTAAAAGCCTATGAGTTTCGTCCTGAAGCTTACAGACTAGCGTTCAGGGTGGCTCGGAAGCGACAGGGGGTCTCTCATGTGGAATGTGTCGGGTACATGCGCGATACTCTAGCTAAGTGGTTGCACTCAGAGACAGCTGATACTTTTGAGGCGGTGTGTGAGGTTTGGCTGATGGAGCAGTTTACTAGCCTAGTTGAACGGGACATTGGGACAAATTTAAAAGAAAAGCGGTTTAAATCATTGAGGGAAGCAGCAGTTTGGGCTGATGACTCTGAACTAGCTCAGCGTGGCAGTGGCAAGGGGAGCGTTTTTGGTGACAGGAAAGACCGACCTGTGCACCAGGCAGCCACAGTATCTGCTCACTCATCATCACCCAAAGTTACCACAAATAAGACACCCACACTGTAACAAGGCGGATAACCACCGAGCCTCTACAGAAGTGCAATGTTACTTTTGCATACAAGTGGGTCATATTAAACCTCAGTGTGCTAAGTGGAAGGCTACCCAGGGACCCAAGGCTGTCCAGTGTGTGGCGACACTAGGGGAGGTGCCTGTGAAAGGCGAGCCAGGTACGGGTGAGTCTGGGGGGCAGTGTAGGCCAGCGGTAAGCTGGGTTGTAAGCACTACACCGCCTCAGATGATATCACCACCTGAGCACAACCAGCCCTCCCCTGATTGGTGTCGGCCATTCATACATGATTGATCAGTACGGATCAGGGAGCAGACGTACCCTGTCAAGGTGTTTAGGGATACTTGTGCGCAACAATCCATGTGCCGCAACCTGACAGAGAGACCTATTAGAACGGGAGAGTTTGTCAAAAAGTAAAGTAAAGTAAATTTATTGTCATAATAGTAATTACATATATAGCGGTTACAATGTTATATTAATCTGGCCTAGTCTGATGGGCCAAGGCTCCTGAGCAGACACAAGACATATTCTAATTAGGACAAAAAACAAACACAGCAAAAACAATTATATATACCACTAAATGTGAGTATCTATAAACGCCAACACAGTTTACAAAAGAGATAATTTTAGTTGGTTTAACTCAGAGTATGTAGGATAACTCTATTCCAAATACTATAATAAATTAAATGCATCATATAATAAGAAAAACAAAAGTGAAATATGGAAAATAAGTAGGCTCACAAAACTTTACATTTATCATATACACATGATATCGTTCAGTACAATTCTTTCTGTACAGAGCGCCGGGAAAAAATGGAAACGGTAAACTGAACCAACACCGTGTTCAATCTTTTCTGAGATGTTTACCAGTTTTCTGTGAACTTCATAAAGTTATGCATGCTAAAGAACACAGGCTGCCCTGTGTATCACAACTCTTAATATTAATCAAGATATACCATGTATTGACTTAAGAAAGCAACTTCATATAAATAACATGTATAATACACAATTATATTTCTGAAATGAGAGTTTATTAACTCATGCACCTCGCACAGTTCTGCTAATGATTCATAGTTTCTTCCGATAAAATATAAATGAACCTTATGACACTCCACTCACATTCAATACACTCCACGACACAAATCGCCGTTTTTCATATTTATTTTAAGCAATCTCGAATAGAATTAAATCCTGTTAACAATCATGCAAATGCATTTAGCAGTTTAACCTAATAGTTGTTATAAATGTTTACGGGCCAGGACTCGCGTCCTAGAGTGTACACGCACCGAATTACACCAAGAACTCCTATAGTCTCAGCAGTCTCTGCTGGGCTGCGGTGGCGGTTGGACGTCCATGGGAGTCGTCTGCCACTTCGGTGGTTCGGCGGCCTCTTCCCCCGGCATCATCCCCTTGCAACATTCTACACTGCTCTGCCTTCATCATCTTCTAATCATCTGCCTCTATCGACTTCACTCTGCGCATTCTTGCATCCTTGCTGTTTGGTGGTGGCCATCGCTCCCTGGACCTGTGGCACGTGGCTCTACTTGGTTGTGTTACGTCCTGGGATATATAAATACTGGGCTCTTTCTACTGGACTAGGTATGCGGCAACAAGCAACAACGGAAAACGCTAGATCCAACCCTAATCTATAAACCCAGGCAACAAACCACCCTAAACCGTCAAGAGTCCTGCCTGGACAACAAGGTATCCTATGACTCGGTTACAGGGTGCACGCACTATAGACTGCTGATAGTCAAGCAGGCTATATAAAAGATCACACAATTAAGTTGACTTAAAGCTTCAAGGAAAAGATAGATAATGGAATTAAATTGCAGAAACAATATAATAACAAACTAGAAGAAAGTACATTTGACGTTACGTTAATTAATACAACTAATCACCCCTGCGTGAAAGAAGGTGAAACCAAACAGTCCTCAAAACATCGTACCGGTAGACAAGATGCGGGGTTCTAAACTGCATGCGGCTACTGTAGGATCTGATGCTTAGCTGTCAATAAATATTACTATGGGGTTTTACGAACTATTTATTTTACCTTTACTGATTCTCAATTATTAACTCGTATTCTGTGTATTACCTCATACAATTTATTATAGAAAATACATGTATATGCTCCTTTGGAACACCACTTAAAAGTTACCAACCTTGACGTATTGTATACGCCCCTGTCGTATACATGTAAAAGTGATCGAGAAGGGATGTTACAATCCACGCGTCAAACAAGTTGGATCGCATTGTAATCTAGCTTGAAGCAAATTATAACCACATAACGAACAGTTCATGTATTATAAAGACATGACAATAACGGCTCAGTTAGGACAAAGCTTTAGCTGAGGGCATATATTGTTTTCGATTCCATTATTCACGGCACTGTGATTGACCAATACATAATCTACCTAGTATGTAATTGCTATGATTATTGCATTATACTTGTATCGGTGGAGTCTAAATTACTAGCTTCATTACTGTGATTTATCACTAAGATCAGTAAACAGTTCGGCGCTACCCATTGTAGTATTTTACTGTAAAATATGTCATCGTATTGAACTGTTAACGATAATCCAACTTTCTAAACAATTGATATTAACTTTAAAAGTTGATACAAGTTGCTTCGGCTTTTCTACGTTTACTTCTAAATTTTATAATTATCCTCCAAACATAATTTACAGTTTACTATAGTTTTAGGTATGCCACCGTGAATTGTATTCAATATTTTAATATTTCACCATTATTATGCTTTCGGTGAACATTGGAAACACACATACATTATATATTATATATAAAGGGTTTAAAAGGTAAACACAACTGTTACCATGTATATTTATTAAATAAATATGAACTCCACCCACCAGCTGCATCAACTAATTCCTCCTGTATTCTCGTTGGAACAGAGTTAATCAATTTTCAACATATTAAGCGGGTATAAAACTAGCCCAAATTCTCGCCCTTCTCCGATCTCCGTGTTCAACACAAATTATCTATGGGGATGATGTCGCACCTCCATGTGGACCAGCTAAACCCCGAATGGGGTAAGGCTCACGAATGATCATGGCACGCACTGAGGGCAACAACACTTCCTCAAAAATGTTAATATTTCTACTAGTTTGCCTGGACCAAGGTGTTTGTGTGTGGGTGTGTGTGTGTGTATTTTATGTTATC